>JAPMUY010008616.1:60000-62500 GCA_026901105.3 Galaxias olidus | reverse complement strand
AGAGAGAGAGCGAGAGAGAGAGAGAGAGAGAGAGAGAGAGAGAGAGAGAGGGAGAGAGAGAGAGAGAGAGAGAGAGAGAGAGAGAGCCTGTCTGTGCATATGAGTGACACTACATTAATTATAGTTTCCAACCTCCCTGTCTGCTGAGGGTGAATAGCAGATAATACATTTTTTGTTTTGTTTTTTGATGAATGGTTCATGTAAATTTGTAATTTTGACAAAACAAGACACTTTTCCCGTTACTTGATCAAGAAACCACTTTTTGGATGATCTTAAAGAGACTAAACGTTGTTGTTTGACTTTGATGTTGACGTAACTCCTTATAACTCTGTTCTAAGCGTGGAATTGTTTATTACGTACATACCTTTCTGAAATGTTTCATAGATGTGTAGGCCTGACATACTGTATCATATCCCTATTGATCAATACAAAGAGACCAATCAACAATGGCCTTAAAATGGCAAGTTTAAACTCACTAAACCAAGGGGGTGTGTCTAAATAAACATCCATTTGCATGTGTTTACAATGGAACTATTTTAAGGTTGGGATTGATGAAGTTGTTTCAAAATGCTGTTTATATAGTGGATGAATTATGTCGCTCCTGAGGTCCCAGGTAAGGTTAGACAAATGCACACCGTTGACATAAGTATATTTATGTAAGTGCATTTATAAACCATTTATTAAACCCGTCATTATCTCAATGGTTTATAATCTAGCACAATCCCAAACATCAAAGAAACACTCTACAGCAGATCATTATTTATATTTCAATACACTAAATGCATATATAATCACATATATCTGCATATATTATATATATGCATGTGTATGTGCACGGTGCCATATATATGTGTATAAACACAGACATGTGTTCTTCTGTTATTTATGTACAATGGGTATATAAATGTGTTCATATATATATGTACTTATATATGCTGTATTTTTAACTGTGTATGTCTGCGTATGTGATTGTGTGTGTGTGTGTGTGTGTGGGCGAAAGAGAGAGTGAAAGAGAGAGTATGAGTTTGCACCAAAGAAAGAGGCTAGATAGACAGTCCCCTTTCCCATACCCCTCTCTCCTACCCCACTGTCCCTGGCCCCTTTCAAGTTGTGTGGGCTTCCAGTCTAGTGTTTTAAAAGGACAGGTGACATGTAGTCCATGCCACTCCAGCTCACATTTAATTTGTTATAAATTATATAAATGTATTCCCAAAAAATGTCTTTTATGGTCCGTAAGGGTGCAGCGCGGCTCTTCTTTCTTGTCAGCCGTCTTCCAACAGTGCTGTTGAACAGGCAGAGCCTTTTTCAAATAAATTACAGTAATGCCATTCGCAAGCTTACGCTAATGCTTAATGGCAGTGGCATGGCTAATGGCTAAGACTAGTTCAACCAAGCTTTGCTACCCAAACCCATATTTCCAATGGTTTCACATTGTTAATGGCCAGCAGTAGGGTAGCCAGCATGGCTAGCTAAAGCCTAACATGGGCTTTTCTCCCTTAAAGGTATAGCAAGTGGCTAATTTTACTTTAGGCAGCAGGGCTAGCTAAAGGTTTTCTTGCTTTAAAGACTTATCTTACGGCTAATAGTAGATTAGCCCACAGAGTTAGCGAAACGCTAACATTGGTTTATTCTAGCTTTAAAGAAAATCTAGTTGCTAACGGTCGTTTTACCCCTCCTCAAGCACACAGTGAGCGGCTACAAGCAGTAGGCCTAGTAGTAGTTTAGCTAGCGAGGGCTAGCTACCCGGCAGCTAACGGTGGTTTTACCCCTCCTCAAGCACACAGTGAGCGGCTACAAGCAGTAGGCCTAGTAGTAGTTTAGCTAGCGAGGGCTAGCTAGCCGGCAGCTAACGGTGGTTTTACCCCTCCTCAAGCACACAGTGAGCGGCTACAAGCAGTAGGCCTAGTAGTAGTTTAGCTAGCGAGGGCTAGCTAGCCGGCAGCTAACGGTGGTTTTACCCCTCCTCAAGCACACAGTGAGCAGCTACAAGCAGTAGGCCTAGTAGTAGTTTAGCTAGCGAGGGCTAGCTAGCCGGCAGCTAACGGTGGTTTCTGTGTTGAAGGTTCTCGCGGCTCTGAGGCCAGCCCATCCAGCGGCCCCCAGGGCGGCTCCAGCGAGGAGATCTGGGTGCTGCGCAACCCTGTGGCAGGTAACGCCACGCAGTGCTGCCCCCTGACCTATGACCTCCAAAAACCCAGACCGAGACCCAGGGGGTCACGCAAGGAACTTATAGAGAAGGAAGCGTCAGCGACGTCTTATAGAATAAAGAATTTGTCTGTGAAGTTTATTGGGAGATATAGACATTAATATCTCAGCGAACTTGGCTTCTCTAATTAAAACAAACGTCATCATGAGGCGGGTCTGTCTAATCCATCTCTATACTCTTCTTGGCGTCCACACCGAACGACTACTATTCCTACTACAGCCGTATTTCATTCAAATAAATGCTATTAAAACGCAAGACGCTCCACAGCATAAACTTTCAGAGGCTATTTACAAT
>JAPMUY010008616.1:50000-55000 GCA_026901105.3 Galaxias olidus | reverse complement strand
CCCAGTCTCCTCCCAGTCTCCTCCCAGTCTCCTTCCAGTCTCCTCCAGTCTCTCCCCAGTCTCCTCCCAGTCTCTCCCCAGTCTCTCCCCAGTCTCCTCCCAGTCTCCCCCAGTCTCCCCCAATCTCCCCCAGTCTCCCCGCGGTCTCTCCCCAGTCTCCTCCCAGTCGCTCCCCAGTCTCCTCCCAGTCTCCCCCAGTCTCCTCCCAGTCTCTCCCCAGTCTCTCCCCGGTCTCCTCCCAGTCGCTCCCCAGTCTCCTCCCAGTCTCCCCCAGTCTCCTCCCAGTCTCCCCACAGTCTCTCACCAGTCTCCTCCCAGTCTGCCCCAGTCTCCCCCCAGTCTCTCCCCAGTCTCTCCCCAGTCCTCCCAGTCTCCCCCTAGTCTCTCCCCAGTCTCCTCCCAGTCTCCCCCCAGACTCCTCCCAGTCTCCCCCTAGTCTCTCCCCAGTCTCCTCCCAGTCTCCCCCTAGTCTCTCCCCAGTCTCCCCCCAGTCTCCTCCCAGTCTCCCCCAGTCACCCCCAGTGTACCTCAGGCTCCGCCCAGTCTCACCCCAGTCTACCTCAGGCTCCGCCCAGTCTCCGCCCCCCAGGGAACCATGGCCAGTGACAGCCTGTCTTCTCTTCCTTAGAGCTCAGAGGCTGTTGTCCAATGGCTGAGTGACTTTCAGCTGCAGCTCTACGCTCAGAACTTCCTCGGCGCTGGGTATGACTTGCCCACCATAAGCCGCATGACCCCGGAGGTAAGGCGCACCTGACCCTTGACCCCTGACCACTCCCCCTTCCCCACAAGAGAGGTCACTGAGCCACACTGTCTTCCCCTTCACGGCGTTACCAGCTGTGTTGACCTTTGACCTTGGTTTGCGTGGCACGCCCAGCTCCCTGCACTCGACCACGGTTTGATGAGACAGTCAGACCCTCCTCGTTACACAGTAGTCTCTCTCATTCCCTCTCTCAGCACACACACACACACACACACACATGCATGCATGCATACACACACACACACACACACACACAATCACAGACACACACACACACATACACACACACACACACACACACACACATACACACACACATGCATGCATGCATACACACACTCACAGACACACAGACACACACACACACACACACACACACATACACACACATGCACACAATCACACACGCAGTGACACACACACACATACACACACATTCATGCACACAAACACACACACAGTGACACACACACACATACATGCACAGGAACGCACACACACACACACACACACACACATACACACACATGCATGGACACGGTAGGACTCATCAACAGGGCATGCACACTATGCATGTTGAGGGCCAACTGTTTTTTTAGTCTGTACTGGGTGTATGAGAAAATCTCATCAGCCCTCGCCCTTATTTGTGTGTGTGTGCGTGAGTGTGTGTGTGTGTGTGTGCGTGTTTGACTGAAATGAGTGTGTGTGTGTGTGTGTGTGTGTGTGCACGTTGTGTGCACGTATGCAAATGTATATTTGAGTGCGTCTACATTGAGTAATAACAGTTGTCAATAATTAAATACCAAAGTTGATATAAATAAAAAATACATTTGGGGGGGGGGCACAACTATGATGAACGTTCTCATTAAGGAGAGGAAGGTCCTAGGAGAGAAATAACTCATTGTGAGAGAACAATAGACACACACGCACATACACACACACACACACACACACACACACACACACACACACACCCCTGTAATGGTAATAAGAGTCTGACTGGGGTTTTCTCTTCTGAACGTTTCTTTCTCAAACTGGCAACACACTCTTGTTTGACTTTTATTTTGGAGACATTCTGCCGCATTGCTCTGCTTTTCTTTCCTTCAGGCCAAAGGTTATGTGAACTGTGTGTGGTTGTGTGACAGAAACATCCTCTTAAGTTGATGTGTGTGAATGTGTATGACAAGAGAAGACTGTGTGTATCTTCAGTGATATCATTTGAGTGGAGGGATGAAACTGTTTCATTGCACCGCTGCCTATAACATGTCTTGACCGTGTGTGTGTGTGTGTGTGTGTGTGTGTGTGTGTGTGTGTGTGTGTGTGTGTGTGTGTGTGTGTGTGTGTAGGACCTTACCGCCATTGGAGTCACCAAGCCCGGTCACCGTAAGAAGATGACCTCAGAGATCAACAAGCTGAGTGTCAACGAGTGGCTCCCAGACCAGAAACCTGTGAGCTCACACACACACACACACACACACACACACACACACACACACACACACACACACACACACACACACACACACACACACACATGCATGCACTCTCTCACACGCACACACACACATGCACACACACACACACACACACACACGCATGCACTCTCTCACACACACACACACACATGCACACACACACACTAACCCTAGCAATACACTTTCACACGGACTGCATCTCAGTAGCTTCCTGATGTTTACACAATGGCTGTCTGTGATTGGAGTAGGACCACACCGCTCTGTGTTTTTATTGGCCATCCCTGATGACTCTTCCGTGTCTGTGTGGTTTGCTATAGGCCAACTTAGCCGAGTGGCTGTCTGCGATTGGTCTGAGCCAGTACCACCAGGTGTTGGTGCAGAACGGCTACGAGAACATCGACTTCATCACCGACATCACCTGGGAAGACCTGCAGGAGATAGGTATCACCAAGCTGGGTGAGACACACGCACACACACACATACACAAACACACACACACACACACACACTCTCACAAACAGGAGATAGGTATCACCAAGCTGGGTGAGACACACGCACACACACACATACATAAACACACACACACACACACACACACACACACACACACACACACACACACACACACACACACACACACACACACACACACACACACACATACACACAGACACACACACAGACACACACATAGTGAGAGACACATAATTCATCAATAAACACACATTTAATTCATCAGTAATTCCTGCTTTCTCAAAATGTAAATCCCTCGCCGCAGGTCACCAGAAGAAGTTGATGCTGGCTGTGAAGCGATTGGCTGAGCTGCAGCAAGGCACCGAGGGGCGGGGTTCTCTCAGGAAGAAGCCCCCGCCCCTCACCCAACAACAGGAAGTCATGTCCATCGAAAGCCCGCCCCCACAAGGTGAGCGCTGTCGGTTGATCGATGACATCACACGCCTCTCTCCTCGTTGAAATGCTCGTTTATTTGTTGTCAGCAAAAAACAACAAAACTGTAGTTTTCAATATTTAAATGATAAACAATTGTTTTGTATAACAAAAGAGAGAGCATTTGCAATAATCTTTGTTGATATTTATTTTAGAGTATTTAGGTTGTATGTGTTTATACAGTTTAATACCTGTGTTTATTATATGCAGTATATTATTATTATATGTACCTATATAAAATACCTACATTTCTATGTGGTGTTTGTCTATTATGTACAGTATATTATTATTATTGCACAGTATATTATTATTATTAGTAGTAGTAGTATTATTATTAGTATTATTATATATGCCTATATAAAACACCAACATTTCTATGTGGTGTTTGTTTATTATTTA
Source organism: Galaxias olidus (assembly GCA_026901105.3). NCBI lineage: Eukaryota > Metazoa > Chordata > Actinopteri > Galaxiiformes > Galaxiidae > Galaxias > Galaxias olidus. Next base: position 51,421 of record JAPMUY010008616.1, on the reverse strand, counting down.
CAGTATATTATTATTACATAAAACACCTTTTTTAATTTCTGTGTTGTTGGTTTTTCAGAGCTGATGTCTCCCAAACTGACCACCTTCCAGGACAGCGAGTTGAGCTCCGAGCTACAGAGCGCCATGACCCCAACGGGCTCAGCCCCGGAGGTGAAAGGTCAGCGAACCCGCAGCCTCAGCAAGGACCACGAGGAGGTCACGGCAGGAGGACCACCCAAGAAGGAGGCGCGGACCATGAGACAGCAGAGCAGTCACGGAGGAGGAGGAGGAGGAGGAGGAGGAGGTCCGAGAGGGAGCACCTCCTCTCAGGGCAAGCCCCGCCACTGCCACTCCCAGCCTGCGCCTCCTTACACCCCTCCTCACACCCCTACCAAGACCCGCACCTCCTCCTCTTCCTCCTCTTCCTCCTCCGCTCCCAGCACAGCCTCTCCCAAGGCCACACCCAAAACGGTGCCTCAGCTCGCCCAGGGCGAGAGGCCCCATTCCCCGCGCTCGGCCCAGCACCACCACCGAGGAGCCCCCAGCACCACAGCCCAGCCCCAGGCACAGCCTCAAATCCAGCCCCAGGCTCAGCCACAGGCCCAGGCCCAACCTCAAACCAAGGCCCAGGCCCAGCCACAGGCCCAGCCACAGGCCCGGCCACAGGCACGGCCACAGGCCGAGCCCCAGGCCCAGGCTCAGCCCCAGGCCCAGGCTCAGCCCCAGGCCCAGCCTCAAATCCTGCCCCAGGCTCACGGCGAGGCCCAGTCTGTGGAGGCCGGCATCAGCCCGCAGGCCCAGGTGTCCGTCCCCCTGCTGTGCCTCCCCCCAGAGGCGGAGGGGGGAGAGGGGGGAGACGGGGGAGACGGGGGAGACGGGGGAGATCCCTCCACCCTCCAGAAGAAGCGAGCCCACAGCCTGAGCCGCTACGGCGCCTCCGACGGCGAGGAGCGGGCGGCGGTGGCTCCCCCGGAGGTCGAAGGTCAGGGGTCGACCGGCGGCGGGAAATACGCCACGGTGACCCACCGCGTCAGCCGCAGCCACTCGGTCCGCAACCAGGAGAAGGCGGCCGGCCGCGCCGGCCAATCGCAGACCCTCGCCCTGCGGCAGAAGAAGAAAGGCCCGCCCCCGGCCCCGCCCAAACGCTCCAGCTCCGCCATGTCCAGCTCCACCTCCAACCTGACGGAGCCCTCCTCCTCCTCTTCCTCCACCTCCTCCACCACCACGGCCGACGGTATGCTGGGCGTCCCCTACCAGACCCAGCGCAGGGCCAGCGACCTGGGCGTCTCCGTGGAGACGGCCGCCGTGGTGACGGGCAGCGTGGGCAGCGTGAGGAGCATCGCCGCCATGCTGGAGATGTCCTCCATCGGGGGCGGGGCCAAGGGCATGGCGCTGCAGAGGAACTTCCTGCAGGTGAGGGGGCGGGAGTGTGTTTGTGTGTG
>JAPMUY010008616.1:40000-45000 GCA_026901105.3 Galaxias olidus | reverse complement strand
TATTTTGATGTGAACGGCTTCAGGTGACCAGACTATTTACACTCTCACAGTATAGTGTTTTCACAGCTTTATCCTCCCTCCTCCGTTCAGCCTTTCTTTTTTTAACACTTTTTACTCTGTTTCACTCTCTCTTTCTCTCTCTCTCTCTCTCTCTCTCTCTCTCTCTCTCTCTCTCTCTCTCTTCCTCCCACACTTTCCCACGCACCAGCCCCCCGTGTTGCCATGACAATCGCAGCTCTCGTCGTCGTCACACGTCCGTTCCTATGGTTACTGTACGAGGCGTCACCATGCTGATGTTTCAGAGGGCAAAGGGATGCATGCAGACTGTAGAGTTTATAAGAGAGCCTGGCTGATATTTAGAATTAGTTGTACAATGGTTTGGATACCCATTCAAAATGGCTACCCATTCAAAATGTCCTGTGTGATTGTTGCCCGTCACCATACAGACAAAGCAGAGATAACGCTACAGTATCTGTCCAGTGCAGACCCTCCTCGCTAAAGATTTAACACGCTATTTGTGATATTTAAGTTATGAAAATATATAGATTATATGTGATTATTTGCAACAACAACAAAAAAGTATTTAAGGAAGTGTGTTTGGGTCACTCCGCAAAAGGGCAGATCTTTGAAATCTCTACCTTCTGTCTTCTGGAATCTTTCCTGTTCTTCTAAGATGAAATTACTGTAAGATATCGCTCGGTTTGAGATGTTTTTATTTTATTTTAATTGGAGAAAGCTTTGATTTGTGTGCGGTTGTGTCTGTCTCCGTGTGTCGTCGTGTGTTGCCGCTTTGGACTGGGTGTGTGGATGTGATTGTGAGAGTATTTCTGTTATCGCGTAAATGTTTTATTTATTTTTTTAATCTTTAATGCAATGTTCTATTTTCTTTTAAAAACATGTGCCTTGCTTTATGGTTGTGTTTAGACTGGGCCAACAAAGGTGCAATGGATTTGGTTCTATTTGGGGGTAGGGTCAGGGTGGGGGGCGTAATGTTGACTAAGGGCAGTGTATCCACCATCTATTCCCTAAAACACACGCGCCTCTGTTTCTCCTCCCCGCCCTGCCCCTAGTTATCTGGAACATAGTTTCATATTCAACAACCCAGTCATTTGAAGCAATCTTCCTTTTCCTGTTACCACATCCCCCTGGGTTGGGCTGCGTGTTTCTTATACATCGAGGCTACTAAGCAGTGAATAAAGCAAACACGACCACGTCGACCCCCACACACACGACTTCTGGTCACATGACTCGAGAGTCGCTACGCTAACTTCCCGTCTCTGTTGAACACTTGGGGCCTTTTCCAAATCACCCCCTACACCCTCTCCCTACCCACTTCCACTCTGTTTGCACGTTCGTGTGGAGGGGCCACCATCCCAAACCAATAAGGGCAGCGTGGAAGTGCGAGTAAACATCCGCTCAATCTAACTTATACATTTAGTATTGTCATACAGACGTTAACAACTTAAAGGTTACATTGTATTTAGGATAGGCTAAACCCTTAGACTGTTCATTTGATTGTAAAGTGTTGTATATTTACAGGGACAGTTGCAAAAACAAAGTAGTTAATTAAGATAAGAATGAAAAACTAACAGATATTCCCCCCAAAAAACATTCCGCATAAGAAGCTTGGGAATAATTAAAATATTTATTAAGCACTCTAACGAAAGTTGCCGCTATGGTGACGACATTAGAAGTTACGATAGTTCCTGTTTCCGCCAGATAGAGGGAACCCTTCGTCCCAAAGCTTGCCGCTGTTCATACCCTAAACACTGATAGAGTGTGCTTCATACGGATTTACACTCCGAAACGGACTTACACTCCGAAACGGACTGGGAGTGACCGATTTGGAAAAGGCCCTTTCTTACCACGGTGAGGAGGCGTGGCTGTGGAAGGGTTGAAAGGTCAAATGTGTGTGTTCCTCTCCGTGTAGGTTAATGGGGCACATCTCTTACATTCTCATGTGTAAATAGTTGGATGTTTAGTGGAATGAAACATAGTTGTTGTTTTTGGTTAGCTATGCCCAACCTATTCCTTCCCACTGGGCCCCCATTTCCATCTTTTTCGTTAGTATTGTTGTCAGCGTTTTGGGAAAATGTGTGGGCTAGGCTATAGGCCGATGGGATTTCGCGCGGGGTGGACAAGAGCTAAAATATTGGAAACGGTCGTGGAAAAGACATTGGTCAAACGTGTTGTGGAACAAAGTACTGATTTTTTTTCGTTTCAAATCTGTTTTAGAAAATAAAATAAAGCCAAGCTGTTCTTATTTTACGCCTGTTACTGACACCTGTTCAGTGTTGTCTTTGCCCTGAAGTGAAAGCGTGAGCGCGTGTGAGCGTGTCTGTATGCCGCCGCTCTATGACGTGACTGTCTGAAGCCTGCGCGTGCGTGCGTGCGTGCGTGCGTGTGTGTGTGTGTGCTTGTGGCGATTGGAACAGTGGTGTGCTTGCAGTGACTGCATCTATGGCCATCTGCTCTGAATAAATAAATGTTCTATACAAACCTCGCAGTCGGTTCCGACTTCCTTTCTAAAGCACAGTACCCTTCACTACATCCTCGAATATTTCTAAAATGTAGACTAAACTGTTCTATAACACATAGACACACCAAACACATTGGACTGGAGCCGTGGAACTCAATGTGGCTTCAAGACTTTGGAGACAACTGTTATGTGTATAGAAATTGTACATCATGTAACTATCCTCTGCTCTGTACGCAGTACTGTATCACACCAGAAGAGGGCACCAGAACCATAGAGATAGAACCTCTGTGACCAGAACTCTACCCAAACAAAAAGAATCCTTCTGCATGAATGTGTACTCTAGTCTATTTGTTAAGCCTTGTAAAGTTCATTCCATCCATCCATCAGCTATACCGCTTATCCTTTGCAGGGTCGCGGGGTCACTGGAGCCTATCCCAGCCGACACAGGGTGAAAGGCGGGGTACATCCTGGACAGGTCGCCAGTCTATCACAGGGCCAACACATAGGGACAGACAACAACTCACACTCACACACACCTACGGACAATTTAGAGTCACCAATTAACCTGCATGTTTTCGGACTGTGGGAGGACACCAGAGTACCCGGAGGAAACCCACGCAAACACGGGGATGCTGCCCTTGTAAAGTTAATTTCAATAAACTATTGAACGACTATTAATGCCAGGGCAGCCAAACCTGATCTGCAACTATAATGATCAGTAAAGTGAGGCAACAGTAAAGAATGACTAAGATATTATCATAGATTGTTATCATAGGGAATTGGAAGGATCCATAGATACACAGCATTCTTTTATTTTTTTAATAATAGGTTACTATGAGTAGAACGTTTACCACGAGTTGAGAGATTCACAGCATCTTGTGTGAGAAACACATCTCAAAACAAAACAAACTCTGCTCGGCTGTAAAGTGTACACCAGTTTTTATTGGTCAAACCAGACTTACATAATTACACGTCTGCATGAGAATCAGACCATGATCAACACAGACATCAGTCCTCTCCTTTCAACACAGGAGGCGTGTGTGTTGTTCTCAACAGACACAGGAACAACTAAGACCAGTGTCTTCCGAGAGTTCTCCATGGCAACAACAAAAATAAGTGTAAATAACCGGCATTCCTTTAACGGAAGATTCCTCCGAAGAATGAAGACGAGCGAGTATACGTTTAGACGTAGTACAGAGAGCAGGCCAGATTTGGACCAGGGATACATTTGACGCTCTACTTAGTACTTGGTTTTACAGTTACTTGTCACAGTTTCGCGGGACAAAATCTGTGAAATATTGAAACTTCAAGAGGACTGATCTGAACCGCGATATTTTCATTCTCCCATACACATTACAATGTGCTATCAGAAGAAATGTATTGATAATCCGTTCTTATAAAAAAAAGTTTCCTTTAGTTGCTTTAAAGAGATTTCCCAATAATTAGACTGTAACATCTGGCACAAGCAATGAATGCATGCAAGTTCAGAAATGAACCCTGTCAAAGGCTAAAGGTGATACAAATTTAAAATGTTAATCTATTTCTTTACCATCCATGTTATGATTAGTACATTTAATGTATTTTGTAAAATGAAAAACGTTCGCCGTTCTCTGTAAGAATTTCAAATTAATAATCAAATCTGTATAAAGGGCAAAAATATCTTAAAATATCTGTGTTGATACTTGCCAATTAATTTACACCAGACATAGAATTTGTAATCATACTAAAGTGTTTTTTGGGCGTCGCCCTAATTCTCCAACATTTCACCCACACAGCCATGATGAATTATCATAACACTTTCTATGATAAAAGTCATAACATGTAAAGCATTAATATGGAGCGAGGCGCAGAGAGAAAGGCAATATGTCACACTAACTTATATAGAGAGAAATCTTTGAAAAACTCTTCAGTCATACAAATGGCACTCCATGACACCCACACATGCACTTAACGTGCGCACGCACGCACGCACACGCACACGCACACGCACACATTAATCCGTACAGTACGATGCATCCACATGTACATCCTATTTACAATAACACTGTCATTGCCTTGTTCCTTTTTCAACACGTAAACCTAGCGGGAGCTAATTTCCTCTGCAAATTTGGCTGCGTCAATATTTTCAACAGTGCTAAACACCTTTTCCCATTATGGCACTATAAAACAAAAGGAACATTACTGGGAAAAAAATATATAATAAAACTACAAATCAGGCATTGCTTATAACAACATGACATGGCATAAGCATAATCACTGTAGTTCTCAAAGTGGTGAGCATGTCCTAAAAGAGCAGGCAGGACACACTGTAAAGCTGTCCATTAAAAACTCCACAACCCACGATCCTCAGCAGTTTATGCTAATGAAGGCGACGTTGGCGTCCAATCAGATAGCAGATTTATTTTGGCCTCGTCGTAGGTTTGCGCAAGAGCATAAGGCCTTCCTCATCCCATAATGCACTGGTGCAGAGGACACTCAGTGTGACCCCCCAGATTGATCCCAGGACCCTGATGATGACGTC
>JAPMUY010008616.1:20000-25000 GCA_026901105.3 Galaxias olidus | reverse complement strand
ACATCCCCACACAAACAGTGATGTAAGCAGAAAGGTATGCAGACTGTCAGCTCTAACGATAATAATGTGGCAGGATTGGCCAATGAAACTAGCCAGGATTTCTAATCCACACGCTTGCATGGACGTCACTGTTTTTCCCCTGGCAAACGGAGGCCAACCATTCCCGTAAATAAAGCAATCTCAACAGGAAAAAAATGGGGGGATGGGGTATATTTGCAAGCAAACCAACTAGCAAAGATCCCCAAAAAACTTCACTAAAATGTTAATCCGACGTCCCAGACAGAGAACATGGAAATACATTTCGTAAAACTTTTGTTTTGACATTGTAAATATTTGACATTCTTGAGCACGACCAGCAAAGGTGGACGAATCACATTACCAAATCCAAACGGAAACTAATGATTTGAGTTACCAACCGGCGCATATGACCGAGTAAACTGCACCAATGAGGCTATGACAATCTAATCAATGAGGTATGACAATCTAATCAATCGATTCCCTTTTGGCGAGTTAACTGCTAGCTTGCAATCCATGCTGATACGTTGGCAAGCTAGCCATATAGCTTTTGAGCTAACCTCACGTCGCTTGGTTAGCTATTGCAAACCTGCAAATAAAACCTATTTAGCTGTATATTCTCTTCCATATCTGCCTTTACATTCTTTAATATCTATGATGATCATAATCATTGGCATAACGTGTCGTTTTATGGGTTATCTTACCATTTTCTCTAAACCAGCGCAGACAGAAGTATCTAAGCAAGTCTTCCTCTTGCACACACACATCTCAAATAACAAGCAGCGTGACGTGTGAGATGTAGTACAATTTGTGGTACAGTATCAGAGTCTTCTTTGACTCGCCATATCCTAATGCACTACATCCCCCATAGCTCCTTTCGGTAGACAGTCATTGGATCTTGCACTGTCGCTACATTCCATTGACCAAACGAAAACGCTGTATAACGAAAATTATTCACACACACTTCGATTCTATCTAAGCCATTGGTCCTTACAGAAACCGAGCCATATGCGACAAGTATCGTCTGATTATTACGCTTTGTATGTTGCCACTAGTATGGCCGATAGTGAAGGGTGCATCATTCACTCCAACTTGAGCGTTTTAATAAATTAATTTAAATGTATTTATTTGCAACTATTAGCATAGCACTGAAATATTTTTCTCACTTACATCATTGAACTTTTCTACACTGTTATTTATGAGTTTACACACATTTGCGCGATCTACTGCGCTATGTACAGCACATTTAGTCCTTTTAGTCTTTAAAATACTTATTCGTTTTACTTATGGTTATCTTTGCTCCTCTACAATTTCATTGATGTCATTTAGTAATTTTGTTGATTCGTTTTCAGAAAACAGATTTAGTATGATTACTTTCAATTCAACTGTAGTTAGTTCATTTTAGTCCATTCCAGAGTACGCACATTTAAAACTTTCGTTGGCAAATGTCAGATTTATAATCAGGTAATACCAGATATAGATTTAACGTCAGAGCATAGAAAAAAAAATCTGTGTATTATCAGCATTTAATCGAGCATTTTGGTATTATCTTTTCGTTTTATTTGTCCTTCTCCACAGCAGCAGAGGGCGCTGTTCATCAAGTCGAAGTCAAATAACTTCCAAAGAGTAAACGTGCGGTTGTTCACGTCTATCGTTGTATGGTTGTGCAAGGCAAGACTAGACTGGGCACTTTGTAATGTTATAATTTCACAAAGACTGTGAAAAAAGTAGAGAAAGATTGAATGCAGTTGATGTGGTACGATACAGATCATGGTCCAGTAATGTCTGTGTCTAGCAAGCGTGGGCTCAGAATTGCATGTAACACCAGCTGATGCTATCTAACATTAGCTGGTGCTATATAACGGTTTAACATCTATGTAGGATGTTTATAACATCTTTATGAAGTCACCTGGGGCTCAATAGCTTTTAGTCTACATAAGCTGGTGCTATATCAGATTTATTCATAACATCAGCTGGTGCCAGACAGCATTGCAGTCTTATTAGCTTATTAGCTTTTAGATGGTGCTATCAAATGTAAAATTTCAGCTAGTGCTCTATAACGTCTATATATCAAAAGCTGGTGCTATGTATATCGGTTTAAGATCTATATGAAGTATGTAACTTCTATATAACATCAGCAGGTGCTATACAGTATAACGTCCATATTACATCAGCTGGTGCTCCATAGCTGACCTATAGCCTATAACATGCGGGTGTATAACGTATATATAACGTAAGGTGGTGTACATAGCTTCTCTATAACGTACGCTGGTGCTATATAACATCTACATAACATAAGATGATACTTTATTACATGACATTACAATCATTTATCAGACGCTTTTATCCAAAACGACTTACAAAAATAGTGCTTGTGAATGTGAATCTTACAAGAGAAGGTAAAAAAAGGTGACATATATAATTTATATATTACGTATGCTGGTGCTATATATATGCTGTACAGTACAATGTCTATTTTACATCAGGTGGTGCTATAAAACTGCAAAGTAAGCTGTTGCTTTATAACTTATATATCATGCTGGTGCTGTAACTTCTATATCACATAAACTGGTGCTATAACTTCTATATCACATAAAATGGTTCTATAACTTCTATATAAATTAAGCTGCTGGTGGTTGTGATGAAAACAGTATTCAACGATAGGGACAGTTAAGTGACCTTGGCAGTGTGGTGTCTGGGGGTGTCAGTCACACGTAGTTGAAGAGGTCTTTATAAGCCCAGTGAAGAGAGGCGACTGTGTTGAATGGAGAGCAAAGGACAAAAGATGGAAAAGTGTTGCTTAGACGGGTAGTAGTATAGTATAGTAGTATAGTGTAGTAGTATAGTATGTAGTATAGTGTAGTAGTATAGTATAGTAGCATAGTGTAGTAGTATAGTATGTAGTATAGTGTAGTAGTAGTATAGTACGGTGTAGTAGTATAGTGTGTAGTTGTATAGTGTAGTAGTATGTAGTATAGTGAAGTTGTATAGTGTAGTAGTAGTGTGGTAGTATAGTACGTAGTATAGTGTAGTAGTAAAGTATAACAGTATGGTGTAGTAGTATAGTGTAGTAGTGGTGTAGTATAGTGTAGTAGTAAAGTATGTGGTATAGTGTTGTAGTATAGTGTAGTATAGTAGGTAGTATAGTGCAGTAGTATAGTATGTAGTATAGGGTAGTAGTATAGTGTTGTAGTATAGTGTAGTAGTATAGAATGCAGTATAGTGTAGTAGTAGTGTAGTATAGTGTTGTAGTAGTGTAGTATAGTGTAGTAGTAGTGTAGTATAGTGTAGTAGTGTAGTAGTATAGTGATGCAACCATTAATAAGATATGCATGCGCTGAAAGAAGCTCAGTGAAGAGCGCACACACGTTGAACACACGTCGGCATACATTCACAGACACACACACACACACACACTACAAGCACAAAACAAATGCGCATACACATTTCTTTCAAAAGATCCACTCTTTGCAAGCAATGACTCTTTTATTAGGGCCAACTGAGGCAGGACCATTCTGAATCGCACACAAACATGCACTGAGAGAGAGAGAGAGAGAGAGAGAGAGAGAGAGAGAGAGAGAGAGTGAGAAAGAGAGAGAGAGACAGAGAGAGAGAGAGAGAGAGAGAGGAGAGAGAGAGAGAGAGAGAGAGAGAGAGAGAGAGAGAGAGAGAGAGTTTGAATAGTTTGAATGCTATGTCTTGTACAGTGCTTATTGTGCCTAAGGGGAACCGTTCTATTGAAAGACTCATTCATTTGCCTGATCTTCATTTGAATAACAGCTTTGTTTCTTGCTAGCCTCTAGGCTGGTAACTGAGTAGACTAGTAACTAAGTAGACTAGTAACTAAGTAGACTGGTAACTGAGTAGACTAGTAACTAAGTAGACTAGTAACTAAGTAGACTAGAGCAGATGTCCATCCACACACATACAGAAACTTGCTCTCTATCTCGCTTTGACTCTTTCTCTCTCTCTCGCTCTCTCTCTCTCTCTCTCTCTGTCTCTCTCTCTCTGTCGTTCTCTCTCTCTCTCTTACACACTCACAAAAACTTTCTTTGTCTGTCTGTCTGTCTGTCTGTCTATCTGTCTGTCTGTCTGTCTGTCTTTCTGTCTGTCTCTTTCTCTCTTTTTCTCTCTATCTCCATCAGTACACCCGTACAGAAACTTTGTCTCTCTGTCTATTTCTCTGTCTCTCTTTATCTCTCTCTATCTCCTCTACACACATACAGAAACTACCTCTCTGTCTGTCTCTCTCTCTCCTTCTCTCTATCTCTCTCTATGTCCTTGTACCTTTCTGTGTACCCCCCCCTTTATAACTTCTCTTCCTCTAGTTTTATCCGTCCTGTAAGACTTCTATTTTCTCTCTCTCTCTCTCTCGCTCTCTCTCTCTCTCTCTTCTCTTTCTCTCTGCAGTCTAAATGGAGAGGGTTTTTATCTCCTCTCAGCACCTCAGGGCTAACAGAGATGGGCTACTATTCCTTTGACCCACACACACACATCCATTAGTGCAAACTTGACTGTAGCGCACCCACACACACACACACACACACACACACACACACACACACACACACACACACACACACACACACACACACACACACACACACAAGTTCCAGTGAAAGATAGTGATAATATCTGCCATGTTTTCTCACAAACACACGCTAGGTCTCTCTCAGCAAACACACACAAACACACACACACACACCACATACACACACACACACACACACACACACACACACACACACATAGGCACACACACACACACACACACACACACACAGGGACATAGACCTCTGACCTGGCCCCACTGTGCTGTTGCACACAAAGAGACGGGATCTTCTGGAAGCAAAAGCTTCACAGAAACAACCCGGGAAGGGAGGAAAGATACAGAGAGAGCTAGGAAAGAGAGAGAGGGGGGGGGGGAGCAGAGGAAGTCATGGATGGAGGAGGGAAGAGCAGAAAGGAGGGAGGAGCGGACACAA
>JAPMUY010008616.1:5000-7500 GCA_026901105.3 Galaxias olidus | reverse complement strand
GTATTTACTGAATCAAATAAAATCACAAACTTAGAACAAAACCAAAAATTCTAGCAAAAACATCTTCCTCAACTCTGTCTTATTGTAAAATACAAGACCTGGTTCTCTACTATGACCCTACACACCACCTCTCAGAAGGGGCACGGCCATGCCTTCCAACACCACGTCCTCTTCCTCCCAGCCCTACTCCTCCTCATCCTCCTCCTATTTGTCTCACTTCGACCTCTATTGTGACCTGCAGAACTTGCCTGCTCCAAGGTTGTTGCCTTGTTGTTGTAGGAGAACACTACAGTAATATCTGTGAATATCCGTAATATTTATGAACCACAATCACTCATCAGTAACGAGTTGTCAGTATTGCAAAAACAATGACAAGGGCCTGCATGTACATACTGTCAAACCTGTAAACATGGTCTGGAACAGTGCTACAGGGGACCATAGAAACAGTGTCTGATAGGGCATGGTGAGCAAATATGACATCCAGATGAGGCAGTTCATGCTCCACAGTTGTCTTTGCATCTCTTTAGTAACTTGGAAATGTCATGATCTAAAGATGGAATATTGTTTATCGGTGTTCACAAAGCTGCGCATTAGGAGTGATGTAACACTTATCATTTATCACGATTATCATTTTGAGCAGTTGGATTCATTGTTAGTTAGATGTATTCTATGAAAGGAAAGGACAGTCAAATCAAACGTCATCTGTGAATAGCATGTTGAAGTGGTAACACTTTGAGGTCATGCGGTGTCTATTTGAACCGGTGACTTATATTCCACGAAGCAATTATCTTAGGTTTATGTTAACCGTATCCAAGCAATTGAAAAGAAAGGATTTGAACGTTTTGAAAAAAAGTGCATTTTGATGATCTGTTTTGAGTTTTGTGTGTAGAGATTTGAAGAATGACCACAAGGCTGCGTGCGTTATCAGTGTCGTAGCGATTGTAAAAAAAATCTGTAACTGGATCTGCATCAAATCAAATTCTTCTATTCCTCTTCTCTTCTCTTCCTTCACCCTCTATTTCCCTCCCTCCTTTCAACACCTCCCACCGCCCTCCTCTCCCTCCTTCCCCTGACTCCACTCCTCCTCATCTCTTTCTGCTGCCTCTCTCCACCTTCCTCTCTCTCTCCACCTTCCTCTCTCTCTCCCCTCTCTCTATCCCCTCTTTCTCTCCCTCCCCACCTCTTCATTCTACCCCCCTCCATACACAAACACACACACTCCCTCTCTACCCTACATCCTCATCTCTTTCTGCCTCTCTCCACCTTCCTTTCTCTACATCTGTACTTCTCTCTCTCCTCTCTCTCCTTTCCCCTCTCCCCCCCCCTCTCTCACCCTCTCCTCCCTCTCTCTCCCTCTCCTCCCCCTTTCTCTCACCCTCTCCTCCCTCTCTCACCCTCTCCTCCCTCCCTCTCTCTCCCTCTCCTCCCCCTTTCTCTCACCCTCTCCTCCCTCTCTCTCCCTCTCCTCCCTCCCTCTCTCTCCCTCTCTCCCTCTCTCTCTCACCCTCCTCTCTCTCTCTCTCTCTCTCTCTCTCTCCCTCCCTCCCCTCCCTCTCTCTCCCCTCTCTCTCCCTCTCTCTCTCTCTCTCCCTCTCTCTCCCTCTCCTCCCTCCCTCTCTCTCCCTCTCCTCCCCCTTTCTCTCACCCTCTCCTCCCTCTCTCTCCCTCTCCTCCCTCCCTCTCTCACCCTCTCCTCCCTCTCTCACCCTCTCCTCCCTCTCTCTCCCTCTCCTCCCTCCCTCTCTCTCCCTCTCCTCCCTCTCTCACCCTCTCCTCCCTCTCTCTCCCTCTCCTCCCTCCCTCTCTCACCCTCTCCTCCCTCTCTCTCCAGTCTGGTGAAGTGGATCGAGGATGGCGTTCCTGAAGACCCCTTTCTGAACCCGGAGCTGATGAAGAACAACCCCTGGGTGGAGAAGGGGAAATGCGTCCTCCTCTAGAGGGGGGCGGGGAGGGGCCCTGCCCTTTGACCTCTCACCTCTGAGCCCCCTCTAACCCCCTCAACACACCTCTACCTGGGCCCCGCCCCCAACCCTTACGTTGACCCTGCGGCCTGCCAGGGCAGGACCGGACAGCGCCCCCTATCACACCAAGAATGTACAACATCAGATCTCCCCCAAAACACACACACACACACACACACACACACACACACACGTTATGCTACACACTGCTGGTCCTCTCTGACCACTGCACATTGTAAACCCTACGAGTTTTTGCTGCCACGGCGATGCATCACTGACGTGCTACTATTGACTTCTAAAACCCTTCACTAGCTACCTGTCTCTATATGATTATGACAAAGACCGTAATCCATAGAACGCTTGTGTGTGATTGATGAGGAGGAGGAGGAGGAGGATGGTGGACATGATGAAGGCCATGACAGCTGTCACTCAAATGGGTTTTTGTCTCTGCTTACGTTACTTCGCATTTTGTGTCTCTGTTTTGCCAACGCTCCGCAAGCACCATTTTAGAATAGGACGATGAAGAGGAGGGTGATGAC
>JAPMUY010008611.1:62500-71512 GCA_026901105.3 Galaxias olidus | reverse complement strand
CACCTCCACTCACTGTGAGGTCAAACGGCCAGTAGACTGAACCTAGTTAGTCTTATCACCCAGGGAACAGGGCTTTGAGGGTCATGGAGGGTCAGGGCCAATCAGTGACTGTTGCTGCCTCGTTAGGCATGCCTAAACGCAAACAAACACAGTCGACAGTCAGAGAACGCTTAACGCGGGTCACATGTTCTTTTAGAAGGGAAGTGTCTCGAGTAACATTCGATGCTTTTGGCTGAGTTAAGCTAGAGATCACTGTTCCACTTCTCTGTGTTGTTTGGGCACAACAGACTTCCTTATAATTGTGTGCCGTTTGCACACAAAGGTGGACTCCATGAGCTCACTTCTCGGTTTATAGAAGGCCGTTATCACAAAGGCCTTAGGAAAGCGTGACCCTGGACTCACTGTGCAGAGCCTGCCGAGATGTTTTTGTCCTGCGCTGAACCCATGTTTTCATTATTCAGCCACTTGTGCAGTGAACCAGGTCGTCTCGGAGCGTAACCATGGGAACGGCGTGGTTGCTAATGGACGGTTGCCAAGGGTCTGGGCTCCTCCATCCGTAAACAAGCGTCTGCACCCAGCAGGGCAGAAAACGAGCCCCGGACTCAGACAATCGGAAACACGTGTGCCACGGCTGTGCCCAGAATCACTGTTATTAAAGCTAAAGCTATCACTAATGCTAGCGTCCGCATGGTCTCCAGAGGAAACGCGGGCGCGCACGCACGCACGCACGCACGCACACACACACACACACACACACACACACACACACACACACCTGGGTATCTACCTCCCCGGTGTGTCCTGGCGGGAATGACGCGCGTGTCAGCGAGAAACGGCCCGGAGAGGTGGGGTGAGTGTGTCGGCGTTCAGGGGCAGATGTGAGGGGGAGTCATCGGAGAAAGGGGCCCGGGCCCCAGAAAGGAAAGGAATATCACACACAGGGGAGAGGATGTGTGTCGGAGGGCCGAGGCATGAGTAGGGCGTGAGTCAAAAAGGGGTCACGCTAAACGTATCACCTATAAACCACCTCAGACATGACTCAGACACACATAGCCCGAGTGAGTCAGAGTGAAGCTTAGAGCCGGTAAATGAGAACGCAATGATTCTTGGTAAAAAAACAATGGAGAACTTTCCTGCCGCGAGAAAAGAGTTTCTCTGAGCTGAGCCGAAGGAAGAAATGTGCCATAAACAAAGAAAAGGCGGTAGCATGCGTAATCCATAATGTATAGGGGAGAACCCTATGTATAATACATGCTGGGATGGGTATGTGTGTGTGACCTCTATATGACAGAGGGAGTGCGTGCGCATGCATTATGAATGAAGGAGTAATACATTAGAAGAGTCATCCACTGCCCAGCATTGATATGACAGCATGCGTTTGTGTGTGTGTGTGTGTGTGTGTGTGTGTGTGTGGCGAGAGTTTTGAATAACAACTCAAGGCTGACCTCTTGTGGTCGTACGGGGATAAAGCCTTTGTTTGGGTGGGGGTAAACGTCTCTCCTGGGTCCTTCAATGCCCAAGTGACTGGAAGGTTTTCTAGTGGTAACTGACTGTGGCCATGCCAGGGCTAGGGCCTGCCAGGGGCTTTGCAATGGAGGCTAGACAGTGGAGGCTGGTCAGACCTCTGGTGCGAGCGTGACCTCATGTGTTTTTCCAGGGGGGGGGGAATCAGGGTGGGACGTCCTGGCGTCGGGTTGTGTTTGTGTCCCGTGTCCCAAAAAACGTTCCGTAATGCCCCCCTTCAGAGCTTAGCGGGGGGGAAAGCAATGTCTCCAAAACAGACACGGAGATTTGATCCACTCTTAGGTCATCGTGGAAAATCAAACCTGGCACCCATATTGACTTAGACATGAGTCATGTTGGAGGGCTGTGGTCAGCATTGTCGGTCGCTTTCAGGTCAATCTATACGTCATGTTGTTCAATGAAATCTACTGCGTGTGTGTGCGTGTGTGTGTGTTTATCAGGGCAGGCAGTCATCGACCGGCTGATGGCGCTGGATAAAGCGAACATACATGGCAACGTAAGTCACCAGTGACTGGACATTTCCAGAGCTACAATTTATGGCGGCGGGTTGTTTTACCTGGCTGGACTACATAATAACCAGACACACACCCGCACAAAAAAACACATGAGCGCTATGTAGGTCATCGCCTTATTGGCACCGGATATTTAGACGCACACATGCACACCCACACACACACACACGCACACGCACACACGCACACACGCACACACGCACACACGCACAAACACACACACACGCGCACACGCACACACGCACAGGTGAACACAAAGGCTCAGAGGATTTTGGTCATTGCATTCTTGTCTGTTAAGTGGCAGAGAGCAAATGAAGGTTAGACAACAGCAGCTTTCCCCTAAGCCCCTCGCCCTGCGTTGCTATGGTAACCCGGAGCCAGCAGTCGCTTTGTGTGAACCCAAAGACATGTTGAGTGTGACCGGAGAGACAAGTGTCCATTCTCGTGCACCTCCTATGACGAAAGTGCACCGGTACAGTAACCGCCACACAAAGGATTTGAGGGAGCGAAGCTATAAAAAAAAGCCTCTGCTGAAACTCTCCGGAGAACGAGCAGGCTGAAGGAAATCATTCTCGTGCATTGACTCTCTCGCTCTAAAGATCTGACCCCTCCACATCGAGTTCAAACGAGTCGAATCCAACCACACTGAAAAGCATTGATTGGTCACACAGCTCTCTTTTCTGTCTGAATCAAAGCCTGGCCGGGATCCTCGCTCACCGTCATTTGTATTGCAGCTCTGCCAGGGGGCCCCAGAGAGCCAACTATGCAAGGGGTCTCTCCTCTCGGATCCGGTCCCAGCTCCGCCAGGGGGCTGTGGCTGTATAAGACGCGCTCCCCTCCGCGAGGGGGGCCCATTGACTGTGACTTATTTGCTTGCTCTGCCAGAGGGCCCTCCTCCCACCGTGGTGGAGCCAGCTGCACCAGGAGGCCCACAGCTGTTAGAGGTAGAGCCAGCTCTCTGAAGAAGGGGGCCCCCTAATTCAGTACAGAGGGGCTGGGGGGGGGGGAGAGAGAGAGAAACCACTAACTGCTGCT
This sequence comes from Galaxias olidus, assembly GCA_026901105.3. NCBI lineage: Eukaryota > Metazoa > Chordata > Actinopteri > Galaxiiformes > Galaxiidae > Galaxias > Galaxias olidus. The sequence goes on along the minus strand of JAPMUY010008611.1, from coordinate 68,441 downwards.
CTGTCTCCAGCGCTGAGGAAGCCAGTGCTAAAAGCTGCTTGATTTGAGTTAACGAGGTCTGACAGAAGCAGTCCGACGCGGGGACAGGTGGACCCGGTGGCACGGTCCACCTGAACGGCGTAGCCCTGTCGGTACACCTGCCTCTCTCTCACACACACCCGTTTCAAGCACCGGTGGTCGCTACACGTTAGCCGCCATAAAGTCAACACAGAGATGCCAGCGTACCCTGCACGCGCCTCAGGGGAAAGGCGTGCGGCAGGAGGCCGAGGACCACTCACCCGTTGCCCAGGTCGTCGTCGTCCTCCTCCTCCTCCTCTTCCTCCTCCTCGTCCTCGTCCTCCTCGTCCTCCGTGGGGCTCTTGCCGCCCAGGTCGCTGTCGCTGAGGTAGCCGCCCTTCAGCAGCGAGGGGTCGCCGTCGTCCAGCCCCTCGATGAGCTGGACGCGCGACGTGGGGCCGATGCGGATGGTGCCGTGGGAGGGGGCGTGGCCCGTGGAAGGGGCGTCGCCGGCCTGCAGGCGGGGGCTGGCCTGGCCCTGGCGCCAGGAGAGCGGCGAGGAGCGGTTGGAGGAGAGGGAGAAGGCGGCGGCCTCGTCGCTGTCGTAGCACACGGTGGCGTCCAGGCAGCTGCTGCAGGGGGATGGGGAAGAGGGGGGGGGGGGGGGGGGCAAATGGGAAAAACACGGGGCATCAGTATGGGACCCCCGCTGCGATGGGGGGTTAGGCACGGTTTTGCAGAGGAAGTGCATGTCTGTCGTTCCCTGTCTCTTCTCCAAAGAGCTTAAGGCTCCAAGGACCGTGCCTCCGCCAACACCCCCTCCCCCTCCGCCAACACCCCATCCCTCCTCCATCCCCGTTATTCCCCTCGCTTGCACATCTTTCGGCTTGGGGATAAGCTTTAAAGGTGTTGCATGCGTGTGTGTGTGTGTGTGTGTGTGTGTGTGTGCGCGCGCGTTTGTATTCATGTCAAGAGTGAGCAAGGAAGAGCCAGAGAAAGGCGGAGAGACAGAGTATCTTTCCCCGTCTAAGAAAGAGCCTAGTGCCTCTCATTGGCTCCCCGCTCCTTGATTTAAGCCTGTAACGGCACTGCGCTGTCACTTTGTGCTAGCCCTGTTTGTGCCTGTGTCTGTTGGGGAGGGAGCGAAAAGGAGTGCGTGCGCGAGGAAGAAAACGATAACGCGCGCATTAGCATCACATTACCGACAATATTTATCCGGCGTGCTAAGGCAGAGCACAGTACATCCCCGTCCCGGTGCCTGAGCTTCCATTGACGAGCGTGAACGTATTAAAGCAGAGTGGAGTGCCATATCGCGTGTCAGTCGGCGTAGTTCTCTCTCAGCCAAAGCCTGTGTTGAACTCGGGCGAGAAGAATGGGGCCAAGACCGAACTTTGGAAAAGGCCTGGCGCGGAGACTCGGGCGCGGGGGGGGGGGGGGGGGGGCTACGCCGCGGCACCACAGCGTGGACCAGCCACGTTTTCAGGTGGTAGCCCATCTGCCGATCCACTCCCCCGCCCGCGTCTCCCACAGAGGCACCAAGGACAGAGAGGGAGAGAGACAAGGAGAGAGAGAGAAATGACAGAAAAAGGAGGAAAAATAGAAGAGTGAGAGAGGCACGGAGAGAGAGTGCGAGAGAGAGAGAGAGAGAGAGAGAGAGAGAGAGAGAGAGAGAGTGAGAGCGTGAGAGAGAGAGAGAGAGAGAGTGAGAGACAAAGGGAGATGACGGGCTCGGAGGAAACTGTCAAGGACGGCACCAGCACACACGCACGGGGGGAAAGGGGAGGCAGAGAAGAGAGGGAGGGCGAGAGATGATGTGAGGAAAAAGGGCGGGGGAGAGAGGGAACTGGATGCTGAGTATAAGGGGAGGCGAGGGAGAGAAAGAGAGCGACGCGACGCTGCCGTCTGTTTGGCTGTGTGTGTGTATGGCCGCTGAAGAGGGGCTCCTTTGAAGTGCGATTTGCACTAATCCCGCTTCACTTCAGCTTGAAACGTGTGGATGAGAGGGACGCGTGTGTGTGTGTGTGTGTGTGTGTGTGTGTGAGAGGGAGAGCGAGTGAGAAAGCGAGAGAGAGAGAGAGAGAGAGAGAGAGAGAGAGAGAGAGAGAGAGAGAGAGTGAGAGAAAGAAAGAGAAAGTTAGAAATGCCCCCCCCCCCCTCCCCCACCACTCTGGGAGGACTATAGCCATTGATCCGACAAACCCACAGCCGGTTTTCCCACCGCCATCATCGGCACCGTCAATACGCATCAGTCTGGGCCGCTCCTCTCTCCTCTCAAGCGCTCCTCTCTCCTCTCTCCTCGCTCCTCTCTTCTCCCTGTCTCATCGTTCATTCCTTGTCTCATTTGTTCTTTTCCCTGTTTTCCTCCCGCTTGCTTCCCTCCGCTCTCTCCCTTGTATTCCTCTCTGTGTTTTGAACAGCGGTGGGGCTCCAGTCGTACGTGGGATAACGTCCGCGGTGTGCCCGCGACTGACCTGTGGCTGAGCTGCGACCCCCGCAGGCTGGTCATGGTGTCCTCCAGGTTCTGCCTCAGGTCCAAGACGTTCTGCACCGTCCTCTTCCTCTGGGACTCGGGGTCTGGAAGGGGGAAGAAAGAGGGGGGGGGGGAAGGTGGCGGTTAGTACACGGGGACAAGGTCAACAGGGGACAATGTGAATCTGGGGAACGATATGCTAATATCTCCGGTCATATTTCATGTGACAGAGCGACAGGCTGACATGGGGGCAGGGACACGACAGCAGACGGACACACAGGCAGCGGAGACAGCGAGCGGAGGGCAGGGTGCTTTCCACAAAGGCTTTTTGGGGGCCCTCGCCGCAAGCCTAAAGCCGGCCGGGGGCCAAGCAGTCATCGGAGCAAAGCCACAACAGCCTCCCTCACCACCCCCCGGCCCCGCCGCCCCCCCCCCCCGCCCCGTCGTCGCCGCCACAGCACTTCCACAATGGAGACAGACTCGTCTGATGAGCCTGGCCCCGGCTCCCTGACAGCGGGACCACAGGGAGGGTGTGTGGGGGATGTGGGAGGCGCACATTGTAGTCAAAGGGAAAGCTCAGCAACTTTGGTGCTTTCTCGAGATGGCGGCGGGGAGGGGATGAATTAAACATGACGCAGCCCAGACGGCCGGCCTCGCAGGCCGACACAGAGACAGACTGATACAGAGACAGACCGCCAGGCGGACTGACAGACTGACACAGAGACAGACCGATACAGAGACAGACCGCCAGGCGGACTGACAGACTGACACAGAGACAGACCGACACAGAGACAGCCTGACACAGAGACAGACTGACATGGAGACAGACTGATACAGAGACAGACTGACACAGAGACAGACTGCCAGGCGGACTGACAGACTGACACAGAGACAGACCGACACAGAGACAGCCTGACACAGAGACTGTGTCCTGTAGGGGGGGGGGGGACTCTGTGGCAGTGACTGGTGCATGCTCCGTGCCCCCTGGCTGCCCCCTGGAACATAAGGCAGACTGTACCCGACCCTCTGCCCTCCCTCTGCCAGTAGGGGTGCAGGGCGGGGGCGGAGGAGGGGGATTTTGGGCATTTGTCTCACCCCAACTTAATGCAGTAATCTGCTCAGATTGGACTACATAATGCATCCCATGCTGTGCCAGCCACATCGCTCTGGGTTTGCGCGTGTGTGTGCGTGTGTGTGTGTGTGTGTGCGTCGAGGTCGTACTCGCGACAAAACCCCCAGGGGTTTATGGGATTGCGTTCGCTGAAAGACAAAATGAGATTTTCTAAAGCGTCCCCGGCACACCTTGAGCTCCCATTCAGCACAAGGACACAATGGCCTGACCATTTACCATGTTAGGGATATGATGAATACAGAGTGGCCATGTTTGTGTGTGCGCTGCGTAGCCACACCGGGCCATGAATCACGGGGAGGGCCGGCCGGCTAGCTGCTGAGTAACGTGGCCGGGGGGGGGGGGGATTTCATTTGGATGTCCCTGAATTTAAAAGGGCACACAGGGGCCCGCTCCCAATTTTCCACTTGCTGTCGCAGCAGAAGTGAGATGGAGAGGATTTTCCTTAAGTCTCCGCTGACCAGGGGCCAGGCCTGTCCTGTTCCGTGGGATTGGAACATGCCAAACCCACAAATACATACACTCGAACGCACACATTTAAGCCAGCAAAATCATGCCACGCCACACATAAACAGAACGAAAAATGACCCTGAATATAATTTTAAAAACATAGAGCTTAGTGTGTGTGTGTGTGTGTGTGTTTTTTGTGTGTGTGGATGTGTGTTGGGTGTGTGTAATCGCTTGCGTGCCTTGATGGAAGAGTACGTGATAAAAAAAAAAGGTATCATGGTAAGATATAGCTGTTGACCTCTTGGTTCAGTTCGATAGACTGTTAAAGACGGCCAGCTGATTCCCCTCACGTGACCCTGGCCAGAGAAGGGCGCCGTGCTGACCTCACCAACATGAGGGAAGCAGTGTGTCAGGGCCAATCACAACACTGCTATGAAGAGGAAGTAACTTCCCGTCATATCTTCAAAAAGCAGACCCTCTCACACAAACACGAACTTCGAATGGATGCATGCACAAGTCTCACATTCATAAACACACACACACACACACACACACACACACACACACACACACACACACACACACACACACACACACACACACACACCCCTCGACTCCTGCACCACAACCAGCAATGAATCCTGACAGTACTGGCAGAGGGTTAGCATGGCCTAGTCTGACCCCCCCACTCTGCCCCCCCGTGGATCGGTCCAGCTGGCTAATGTGTGGGGAAGAAGGGGAGAGACCATTGTAACGAGCAGGGAGGGGGCGAGTCATGACCTTCCCGAGGTGTCAATCTCAACAACAGCTGCAGACTAAACGCTGTGCTCATACACGTAAAAAGAGCACAACCCCCCCTCCCCCCACACACACACACACAGACCCAGACACAGACACACACACACAAACACACACACACACACGCACACACACACACACGCACACACACACACACACAGAGAGACCATGTTCGGAGCGGGATCAATTTCCAATGAAACATTCACGCAGACGATTGACTGGCCGGCTCTGGGGGAGGGTCAGATCGATAGGGAGATGATGAAGTCATTGTTCCACAGCCGCTAGGGAGAGTATCAAACAAACGCACGCTTAAACCGAGCCACGGACGCGCAAACACGTCCCGAAACGAAAACCCACCCTTGTGTCAGCTGGGAAAGCCAACACAGACTGTCGGAAGAAGAGAGGGTGTTTTAAAGCCCCCGTACGGGCGGCGTTTCATCTCCGCCAGGAGCCTTCAGGGCGGCGGGAACAAAGACCCTCCGGAACGCACGCACACTCAGACGCACACACATGGCGGCCTTAATTGGCGGTTTTAATTACCTTAAACGAGGAAGCTTTGTTAAACATCAGAGTGGAATTGATTGGATGCAGTGTGCGTGCGTGCATGTGTATGTGCGAGCATGTGTGTGTGCGAGCATGTGTGTGTGCGAGCATGTGTGTGCGTGTCCCTGTGGCAGACTTCCTGGCCTTGCTGGTCCCAGCTGGTTGGGGGATGCGGCGGGGAGACCAGGGAATTAGGGATGCAAATATCCCTGTCAGCCACGGGTCTGCTCCCCAGAGACACCCATGAATTACACTGAGCTGGTTTAAGGAGGAGGGCCTGTGTGTGTGTGCGTGTGTGTGTGTGTGTGTGTGTGTGTGTGTGTGTGCGTGTATGTGAGTGTATCCCCTACCTGCCCCTCCTCGATCCACCCACACACACACACACACACACACACACACACACACACACACACACACACACACACACACACATGCGAAGGCGCTCTCCAGTTTTAAAGAGCCCTTTGGTAAAGACCTACTCTGACACTAGTGCAAGATAAGAGTCAGCAGTCAGTGTGTGCTGGAGGGAGACACTCCTTGCATCTCAATGGCGC
>JAPMUY010008611.1:47500-57500 GCA_026901105.3 Galaxias olidus | reverse complement strand
CATTTGTGTGTGTGTGTGTGTGTGAGCGTGTGTGTGTGTGTGTGTGTGTGTGTGTGTGTGTGTGTTATGTTGTGTAGTGGCAGATGAGGCACAAACACAGAGGGTACTAATATGATTTCGGGGCAGGAAGAGGAAGCAGACAGCGCTAATGCAGAGGCTCCTGCATTAACTCCATAGAGACAGACCGCATTGCACTTTACAAACACATACTTTAAGCAAACACGCACGCACACGCACACTCGCACGCACACATACACACACATGCACACACACACACACACACACAGACACACACACTCACACACGCACACACATGCACACACACTAACACACAAGCAAAGTACATACACATTGACGCACACCTTTTTCTCACTGCAACTCTCCCTATCTTTCGCTCTCTCTCTCCGTTCCTGTCTCTCCATACAAAGCGCCACACCAAAAGTGCCAGAAGCAGGAGTCTGCCGTTCCAAGAGAGATATGCCTTCTGTGCTCATCATGAAACACCCCTTCCCAAAATATCCTATCCGCTCGGTGCCTGGTGACAGAGCTCTGTTACTCTCACTGTCAGCTCACATCAAAGTAGAGGGAGAGAGAGATAAAGAGAGTGATAAAGAGAGAGAGAGAGAGAGCGAGAGAGAAAGAGAGAGAAAGAGGTGGAGCTATTAAGAGAGAGACAGAGAGAGATATAAAGAGAGGCAGAGAGATATAAAGAGAGAGCGATGGAGTGAGAGAGAGAGAGAGAGAGAGAGAGAGAGAGAGAGAGAGATGAAAAGGTCAGAGAGAGGTATAGAGAAACAGAGAGACCCTGGAGGAAGCGATAGGAAACAGTGGCGTGGCGAGAAAGAGAAGGGGAGAGCGAGGGAGGGAGGGAGGGAGGGAGGGAAAGAGAGGTGTGAGCGGACGAATGGCCCAAATCCTTCACTCTGTCTCGCTCTGAGCGAGCCACACCGGTCTGCACGAATCCAACCGGATGAAAGCGGGAATCGACGCCGGGGCGAGGGCGGCGAGGAGGACGAGCGCCACGTCCGCAGCCATCGCTCCAGATGACGACGAGGATGACAGAGCCGTTTGTTTGAGCCCTCGTTTTTTTTCCCCCTGATGGCGACGTCTTCGTGGACACTTCCTGTGCCTCTCTCCGACGCTCCCAGACTCCCGTCTGCGTGGGTTTCTCCAGAGGGATCATTGTTTCGCCCACAACTGAGGGGGGCGGGGGGCCGCGGGAGCAAGCCAAGCGGCTAATGCCGCTCGCCAACGCTGACACGCCGAAACGTGCGTGGGTTTAGCCGAGCTGTCGTTCGCACGCAGAGTGGTGGCCGCGGCAGTCGCGTGTGTGTGCCAGGGTGTGCGTGCGTGGCTGAGGACAAACCGTCTCCGACGTGTGGAAGAGTCACGCGGCACAGTTTCTCTTCCGGCGGCGAGGACGGAGCCAAATGAACAGGAACCACGTCAGCTCTCCAGGACCGCTAAGTTTAGATGGCACACACACACACTGCAGCGACGCCACGACACCGAGTACGCACAGAGGCACGCGTAAACACACGCAAAGCAACATTACCAGCACAGAGCCAAACAAATAGTGAGAGGTTCAACAGAGTGTGTTTGTGTACGTGTGTGTGTATGTGTGTTTGTGTACGTGTGTGTGTGTGTGTGTGTGTGTGTGTGTGTATCCGTGTCAGCAAATGTGTGCCAGTGTGTGTGTGTGTGTGTGTGTGTGTGTGTGTGTGTGTGAGTGTGTGTGTGTGTGAGTGTGTCGGTTTCTCCGAGAAGCTAATTTGCTCCCACCAGGTTCACCAACATCAAAGGGTCTCAATCCCCAAACCCCCTATCTTCCATCCCCTCCTCCCTCCTTCTCTCTCGCCCTTAAATGCCCCCTGACATTCCCCAACCCTCCCCGCCAAGATGTCCCTGGGGGTTCATCTGTAATTCCTTGGGGCTTGATGACTCGTCTTTAAGGGAGATAGATGTATGCAGTGTAAGTCTTCTCATTATCTCTATGCAGGCCTAAATCCTGCCCCGAGCACGGGCACAGAGCCAGGAGCCCCCTTCACAGCGGCCGCCCCCATGCTGGGGCTCCAGCTTCGCTTCAGGCAGCGGACCCTCAGACACATGCCTCATTAGGGGCCCTGGATGGGACAGAGGGCGCCGCTACGGGGACCCACCTCCCGACTTTGTCCCGCTCCCTAGAAAACCCCGCTTTCTCCATACAATGCTTTAAAACGCTCTCGTCCTTTTTGGCCCATAAACAACGTACCCTACACACACCAATGACTTTCTTCAATGCGTGATGGAATGGCTAAATGGCTTTTGAAATGTCGTCCGCTGCACAGACACAGCAGCCTGGTAACACAGGGTGATCAGATGGACCCCAGTGAACCTCTCCGCCCTCCACACGTCGGGCCGACCGTCTCGTGGCGAAAGGACACGCGTCCCGGTGCACGCCGCGAGCCGTCGCGCCGCGTGATCTTTGCATTACCGGGCCTTCTTCACAGCCCACGAGCTGCCCGGGTTAAAGGCTAACGCGCGGCAGGCCCACCGGCAGAGCAGCGGACCACGGGGCTATGACCGGGGCTATTCACCCCGCGGAGCACGGCGGGGCGCGTCGCAATGAGATGGCATTTGTCCTTTGCTTACCCGCTCCTGCGTTTGGGTTGAACGGGGTTGGGGGAAGTGAACGAGCGAGGCTTGAGGCGGAGCGTGGAGATGGGCCCGTCGGACATCAATACTCTGTCTTCCTGTGACGGAGCGCGCGCGGAGCAGAAACCAATTAGCCCGGCGTCCCATCGGAAATGGAGGGAGGAGATGGGATAGAGGCTCCGCCGCCAGCCGCCAGCTACCCAGGGCAAACTACAATTAACCTCTTCCTGCCACACGCACACACACTCAACACTCACAGGGAAGCGCCGCACACACACCGTAGGCGAGCACCGCACACACCAAACGGGGACACGAGCGACCACCGTGAACGGGGAGCGGAGTCCCATGCAAATCACCAATAGACACGCACGCACGCACACACACACACACACACACACACACACACACACACACACACACACACACACACACACACACACACACACACACACACACACACACAGTCAGTGTAAAGCTGACTGATAGACTGTGTGACTTGAAGCTGTCCTTGGTCAGCAGTGACGAGCCACTGGGGGAATATAGGTCAGCTGATATCACCATTATCCCACTCCGCCTTTCTCCTTCGGTTCCGCTCTCTCGTTCTCAGTACATAACCCATCTCCATATCCCTCCTCCCTCCTCCCCCCTAGTTATTTTCTCCATAAATCTCCCGCTCCATCATCCTCTCTCCCTCCCTCCCTCCCTTCTTCCTTCCTTCCTTCATCCCTTCCTCCTCTCCATCCTCCTCTCACTCCTGGCAGGCCTAAGGTGTGGCCAGCGGAATCGCCACAGGATCTCGACGAGGTCACACACACAAACACACACACACACACACACACACACACACACACACACACACACACACACACACACACACACATACACACACACACACACACACATACACACACAGAGAGACAAAGGCCTGCGGGGCAAGGTCGGCCACGCTGAGCTCTGGGAGGCTTGGCAGTGTTGGGCTGAGCTACTGCTGACGGACAGGACATTATTACTCCAGCTCTCCTCTGATACACCCAGTCACCATAGTGCATCGCTTTCCTCCCTCCCTACTGATACTATCTGGAGAGAGAGAGAGAGAGAGAGAGAGAGAGAGAGAGAGAGAGAGAGAGAGAGAGAGAGAGAGAGAGAGAGAGAGAGAGAGAGAGAGAGAGAGAGAGAGAGAGAGAGAGAGAGAGATAGAGAGAGAGAGAGAGAGAGAGAGAGGGAAAGACAAAGAGCTAGGGACAGAGAAGGACCGACGTCACCCGAGTCTGACCTACAAGTCAGAATCATTATTCCGGTGGCAGAGCCTCTGATTGTTGTCAGTGTGTGTGTGTGTGTGTGTATGTGTGTGTGTGTGTGTGTGTGTGTGTGTGTGTGTACGCACGATTGCTGAAAAGTCTGCTACCTGCCCAATGCCACCCCCTCAGATTCCCCGATCTCCTCCCACACGTTGCCCCCGGTGACGGAGGGAGGGAGGGAGGGGAGGGGGGGGGGGGAGCAGGCCATCTGTCAGTGGCCTGAAGATCAATGGAACAGAGGGGAGGAGGGGGATGTGTGTGTGGAGGTGACGAAGGGATGGATGGATGGAAGGAGGGAGGGAAAAGCTAAATTGGTAGCCCACCCCGGCCGGAGCATGTGATACAATATGTTCCCGTTTACCCCCCTTCCACGGCCTGCACTCCACACACACTCCACACACAGTCACACACAGTCACACGGTCGTTCACACAGCTCTTACTCACGAGTGGCTGATCCCGCGTGTCAACAGGGCCCGGTGCCGCCCTGGTATCGACAGCGCAGTCACACGCGCAGTCAACCCCCCCCCCCCCCCCCCCCCCCCCCACCCAACCCCCCCCCCACCCCAAATCCCCGGGGCGCTATTTACAAATAACAGGGAATGTTTGAGAGGCAGCTCCAGACCCATCTGGGCGTGTGTGTGCTTGAATAGAGGGCGCAGCGGCGTCGCCGCGTGCCTGGAAGCTCACCGAGGCAGTAGGTCACAGCGGCCGGCTCCCCGAACGAAACAAACAAAAACAAAATAAACGCTGTCGCGTCGACCCGATTCCACGACACGAACCACGTGCGCTCCAAAAGAAAAACACAACAACATCGGGCACGGGCAACCGCAAACACACTCAAACCCACCGCATAAATATTCGTGGTGCACGCAAACGCACACGCCCCGAACGCATCAACATGCGGCACAGACGCGCTGGGCAAACACCCGAGCCAAAGTAGAACGACGTTCACGGTGGGAAACGAGTGTGTTTTTTAGACAGCAGGGCCGTGACCAAACACACACCCGGAGCCCAGTGAGCACGTCACGGTGTGTTTACATGCAGGCAGCATAGCAATGGAGAGCTAACTAGTCCAATATACAGCAACCAGATTCTGGAGGAAGAGGGGCTGCTGTAGACGTGTTGTGAAGGAGACGAGAGGGGAGGAGAGGAGAGGAGAGGAGAGGAGAGTCGAGGAGAGGAGAGGAGAGGAGAGTCGAGGAGAGGCGAGGAGACAAAAAAAAACTGAAAACAGAGAAAAAAGCAAGCACATTGGCTGAGGAGAGTAGTACAGAGGAGATCCTGATTAAAGACCTGATCTCCCCTGCAGCCTCACTCCTGGCGGTGTGATAGCCCACTGAGCCAGCCAGCCGGTCGGTGCTGCGGTACTCACCCAGCATGTGGCTGAAGAGAAGCTGCTCCAGGTCCCCCAGAACCGTCACCACCAGGTCCGGGTCCACCTTCAGAAAGCCCTTGTCCTCCTCTCCCTCGGAGCCCTTCCCCTCTTTCTTCTCCTCCGCCGAAAGAGCCGCTGCCCTGCCTTTCTCTCCCGCTTTCTTCCCGTTGGGCTTGCCGGGGAGCTGGTCCGCGGGCTCGGGGTCTGCGCTCTGACCCGACTCGGAGGCCTTGCTGAGGGGCTTGACCTCGGCGTAGGGCCCCCGGGGGATCCGGCTCGGCTTACTCAGGCCGGGGGCCACTGCCGGGGAAAAGGGCTTGGGCTTCCCCTGGAACAGGGACTGCTCGGACTTGGAGAGGCTCCGGCACAGAGGAGCCTTCAGCCCGCTGCCCACCCCCGTCGGACCGGCCTTGGTCTGGCCCGCCTTGGCGTTGCCGGTGCCGGGCCGGCCCATGTCGTCGGCCCAGCGGGGGGGCTGGTAGAGGTTGAGCTTCTTCTCGGCGTCGGTGAGCACGCACAGGTTGGTGAGGGAGCGCTGCTTGCGGAGCTTGGTCAGGCTGGGGTCCGGCGCGGGCGCCGTGCCCGGCCGGTAGACCCGCAGCTCGGGGCCCGACGCGCGGGCCGGCGCCTGGGGGAGCGAGGAGGGCTTGGCCTGGCTCTTCCTGGAGGCCATGGCCCGGGGGCCTGAGGGGGCGTCCTGCCCAGCGGCGGGCGGCCTCAGGTCCACCTCTCTGGGCTTGACGCTCATGCTGCCGTGGGGCGGGTTGGCGCCCGGCGGCCCGCCTGTGGGGAACCAGGCGACAGCATCAGTAACGCGGACACACACACACACACACACACACGCCCGCTACCAACGCGCGCTCGGAAGAGGAAGGCGCGAAAAACACCTCGCCTCGGTGTCAGACGGTCCCAAAGAAGATCCCTCTCGCTCTCTCTCTCTCTCTCTCTCCGTCTCCCTCTCTCTCTCTCTGTCTGCAGCCCCAGCCCCAGTCCCAGGCAGCCTCCCTGCTGTGCCAGAGACCGTCGGTTCACCCCTAAACAACGCTGTGCTGGGCTGGCTAGCCGGAGAGCGCTCCTCGTCCACTGGTAATCCTCGTGGGTAGATGTAGACGTGTGCGGGGTTTACATCCGAGACGCAGCCACGCTCTGCCTCTTTCTCTCTCTCCGCCTCTCTCTCTACCTCTCTCTACCTCTCTCTCCGCCTCTCTCTCTACCTCTCTCTTCCACGGAGCTGATAATACTACTGCTACAACACAGCACTGACCAGCCTCTCGTTCCCTCTCCCTCTTCCTCTCTCTCTCTCTCTCTCTCTCTCTCTCTCTCTCTCTCAGGAGCTGTGTTGGTCCCTCCCGCCGGTGAAGGGGAGCAGCAGTCGAATGACAGCATAAACAGTCGCAGCGGCAACGCTCTCTCTCTCTCCTCCCTCTCTCTCTCTCCCTCCCGCCCTGCTGCTGCTGCTGCGGGCTCACTCTCCCTCCCTCCTTTCCTTTTTTCCCTCGTTCGGCTCGCCTCCCACTGGCTGATTCAGCCGCCCATCCTCCCTCTCCTCTTCCTCTTTGTCGCTCTGGTTTCCCTCGGTCTCTCTCTAGCTCTATTTTTTTCCTCCCTCTGTCACACACACACGCGCGCACACACACACGCGCACACACACACACACACACACACACACACACACACACACACACACACACACACACACACACACACACCGTGTCCCTCCACAGATGCTACTGTGCTCTCCACCAGTGACTGTGGGACGTGCGTGCGTAGTGATGAACGACGGGTGTGTGTTGCACAAAATGGAACCGCGTCCTGTGTCCACGCAACATTAACCTGTCTGTGTCTGTTTTCCTTCTCTCTCTCTCGCTCTCTCTCTCTCTCTCTCTCTCTCTCTCTCTCTCTCTCTCTCTCTGTCTCTCTCTCTCTGTCTCTTTCTCTCTCTCTCTCTCTCTCTCTCTAATTGTGTGTGTCTTTCTTGCTCTCTTTCCTCCTTTCTTGCTCTCCCCCGGTCTGCTAATCCCTTTGTTCCTATTCTCTTGGTTCTCCTCCTACTCTTTCATTCGTATGCGGAGCCCGCAGAGAGAAAGGCACTGGGGTCTTAGCTCCGCTACTGTGACTCAGATTGAGCTGTGAGCCCAAAAATCTGGTCAAACCAGCATGCAAACACACACACACACACACACACACATTCACACACACACACACACACACACACACACACACACACACACACACATACACGCTCACACACGCTCACACACACAATAATTAAGCAATAGATTCCGTCTCAGTCATTTCTTTTGATGACAGCTAATCACACGAAGGAAGCCCCCCTCCCCATCCTCTGAGAAACCTGATGATGCAGGCTTTATCTGCGTAACGGCTGTAACTGATAGACCCCCCCCTGCTAGTCAGAAAGCCAGGGCGAGAAGGACACACACCTCTCAGATGTCGAAGGCGAGAGGGACACACACTTGACACACATTAACCGCACACGAGGATTGATCGCTGATTAAACGCAATCACGGGCCACCAGAACAATCATCACACCCTGTGAAAGTCTTGTCTTCCCTCTACCCCCCCTCCCCTCTCTCTCTTTTTCGTTCCATTCCTCTTTTCAGTACCTTCTTCTCCTCCCCTCCCCCTCTCTGTCTTGGGATAATGGCCGGTGAACACTCACACTCACTTGCTGGTAACAGATTAATCACAATTCCAGCCATACACACAGCCTCGGCTCTGTAGGGAGCACAACTAGACTGTTGTCTTGAGGAATGTGTGTGCGTTTCTTCTACCGTCTCCTAAGTGTGTGTTTCTCACTGCGACTATGTGTGTGTGTGTGTGTGTGTGTGTGTGTGCGTCTGTGGGGGAACGTGCGTCTCTCTGTGTGTGGGTGTCTGATGGGCTTGTATGTGTGTCTCTCATCTCTCTGCTCCTCCTTGCAGTCTCTGTGTGTCTATACGAGTGTGTGCGGGTGTATTCTCGGTGTGCTCCAGTGTGTCTGTGTGTGTGTGAGCGCGTCACATCGATGGGACAGGCGGGGAGAGGAGCCAGGGCTCCCAGGGTCGGACGCCTCCCACGACGTCACATGCCAGCGTAGCCGCTGCCTCGCCTCCTCCAAAACGCCTTCCTCCTTCCTCCCTCCCTCCCTCCCTCCGCGCCCATCGCCCGCTTCCCTTCTTTCTGCCCATCCCCGTCCCCCCCCCCCCTCCCCTCTCTCATCCTCTCCTCTCGTCCGATTCCCTCCTTCTTGTAATGCTTCTCCTCGTCCTTCTCCACCTTCTGTTTGTTCTCTCTCCTCCGCTCGTATCGCTATTGTCCTCTCTGCTCCTCAGTCTCCTGAGCGTACCAACGGTGAGCCTCCTGGGGATGTCAAAGAGGCAGAGTGCGAGAGGCAAAGAGAGAGAGAGATTGAGAGAGAGGAAGGAAGGGAGAGAGAGCGATTGAGGGAGAGAAATAAAGGGAGAGCGAGAGAGAGAGAAAGAGAAATAGGAGCGAGACGAAAAAGAGCGAAACAGAGAGAGAGAGAGACTGTGAGGAAGAGAGGGAGAGAAGTAGAGAGATAATGAGAGGAGTGGAGGGCGGCTGAGAGAGAGCATTAGCACCCGTCCACCTAATCCCACTCCATTAGAGACGCAGAGTGATGACCGGGCAAAGCGCAAACTCCCCGCGTAAGAAAGCCATCGCGCGTTTACCGTCACGCCCCGCCCTGCTCCCTGAACCTCTGCCTCCACAATCGACCAGCCTCTCCGCTCCGGGGCCGGGGCTATCGTACGTGTGAGTGGATCGCGGTTCGAGAGCGCACAGAGGTCCGCGGTACTCCCCTGACTCCTGTTGCTCGGGCCGGGCGGAGCGCTGAGGTAAACCGTGTGCGCTGTTGGGGGCCGAGCGGCTGTTTGGCTTCGTAACAGGATAGTCCCACACCCACCCCTCCCTCCTTTGCCCCCTGCACACGGACAGGGTGAAACGCCTCGCGTTTGTGTGTGTGTTTCTCTGTGTGTGTGTGTGTGTGTGTGTGTGTGTGTCTGTGTTTCTGTGTGTGTGTGTTTCAGAGCGAGAGAGAGAGAGAGAGAGAGAGAGAGAGCGAGAGAGAGAGTAAAGAGAGAGTGTGTGTGATCTAATGCCTAGCTTATGTTCTGCACTTAGGTGGGTAACACAGGAGCTCGGCGGCGGAGAGCGATGGTGAAGGCTCACACACACTAACTCACTTTTATTCGCGCGCCGTTTCAGGGGCCGTCGTTACGTGCTGCTGGTGCAGCGCTAATAAAGGGCCAATGTGGCGCAGTGTGTCCCGCAGCGGGGTCGGGGGCGCCACGGTGACAGTTATAGGGGCTCCGAGGGCCAGCGCCGGGCAGGTAGGGGGGCTTACAGGGGGGGTGGGGCTGATTTAGGGCTCACCGGGGCCGCAGCTCAACCCTTATACATCCCAGACGGGGCACTGAGGTCACTCCAGGGGGGGCTACTCGAACTCCGTGTGGCACACACAGCCCCTCTCTCACACTCAGAGACGTTACGCACAATGCACCATACACATGAGCACACACACACACACGCACACTGACGCTAGTGAGGCAGGAGGCGTGTAAGTGAGACGCTGGGCCGTAAACAGCTCCTTGTTTGTCCCGGTGTTCCTCGCCGCGGCTCCGTGGTCTAATGACTTTAATATATGTCTGGCATAAACACACACACACACACA
>JAPMUY010008611.1:42500-45000 GCA_026901105.3 Galaxias olidus | reverse complement strand
TGTCTACCTGTGTGAGAGCGTGAGTGCGTGGGGCAAAACGTACACACATTAATCCCTGTGAAACACAATGTATGCCGGGCTTGGCACGCCCATTATCCATCAAAGTTATTGGTTGACACGCAAAGGCTAGGACAACGAAGCCCATTCCAGGGCCGGGGGGAACAGGGGGCCAGGTCGGGGCCGGACCTCTAGGCCCGGACGTGATCCCGTTAGAACATAAATGGTGATTAAACGCTCACTCCCCGCGATGAGTTAGGGCTTAATCGGCTGCTGCTAACCGCGGATCATCTCCCCCCCAAAGCCCCCTAAACCGTTCAACGCTGCCCACTGCCAGCTCAGCATATGTCCCTCTGATTAGATGAGCCCAAGAGGATTACACTTCCCTCGAGGAGCGGGGCGGGGGGTTATCAAAATGGTACAGTCCCAATTCGCAGGGGGACAGGGCGAGGGGTTATCAAAATGGTACAGTCCCCATCCGCAGGGGGACAGGGCGAGGGGTTATGAAAACGGTACAGTCCCCATTCGCAGGGGGACAGGGCAGGGGGGTTATCAAAATGGCACAGTCCCAATTCGCTGGAGGACAGGGCGAGGGGTTAACAAAATGTTACAGTCCCCATTCGCATGGCAGCAGGGTGAAGGTTTATCAAAATGGTACAGTCCCCATTCGCAGGGGACAGGGTGAGGGGTTAACAAAATGGTACAGTCCTCATCAGCACTGTGGGTGGGTGGGGGGTTTATCGAAATGATTGATAGAACAGAATTAAAAAAAACTATGGAATCACAAAAACTATGAGACAAATACTGGACTGACTTGTTTATCACATTCGAATTGCAGAATGGAATTCTGGCCACAGCTACATGAAAACGATTTCCATTTTTATCCATTTCCATTCTCGCAAGGAGGTCGATGGAAACCAATAGAAATATTTACCTCAAAAGAAAAACCCAGACTAATATGCCTACCGTGTGATCTGCTCGGCCATAAACCACTCCACCTGCATTACCTCCCCGCCAATGGCCATTTTATCTGGTCATCAAAAAGAGAGGAGCTCTTTCCACCGAGGCGGTAAGGCCTGGACAAGCCAGTGTGACTAGACTCCACCTCATCTTAATGGCTTTTCAGCGGATTCAGTATACAAAGAGTATCCCAAAGAGTCTGCTGGAATATTGGTTGGAATCGAATGGGCTGCCATTTATAAAGCGTTTGAATTTCCAGGGGAGGAAGAGATTCAGACGGAGAGAAAGAGTTACTGTGTTTGGAAACGAAACGAGACGAACGGCGCTATACCTCATTTCCCTCTTAATTGTGCTTTCAGACCACGGAGCTGTATATCACAGACATTCAGTGTGTGTGTGTGTGTGTGTGTGTGTGTGTGTGTGTGTGTGTGTGTGTGTGTGTGTGTGTGTGTGTGTGTGTGTGTGCGAGAGAGAAAGAGAGAGAGGGAGAAAGAAGAGAGAGAGAGAGAGAGAGAGAGAGAGAGAGAGAGAGAGAGAGAGAGAGAGAGAGAGAGAGAGAGAGAGAGAGAGAGAGAGGGAGGGAGAGAGAAAGAGAGCGGGAGCGAGGGAGAGAGGGAGAGAGGGAGAGAGAGAGAGAGAGCGACCAGACCCCCTCGACAGCAGCGGACGAAAGATGATCTGCGGATCGAATCACGACCCATCTCCCCGACAACATCTGCCTACTGTCTAAGACAAACAGACACACACACACACACACACACACACACACACACACACACACAGGCCCACTCACAGACACAGCCGGCTCCCCAGGGAACGCCGGGGCCATGAGGGCCTTTGGTGTAATTGAAAGAACACATGGGGCACACGTCAAGTTTGATGTTCGGTTCTTCATCGGCGACGGAATGAAATAATGGGGTGGCTCTGGTTTTCCGACGAAGACTCCGGAAGCATCTACGAGGCGACTAATATTGGTACTTGGTGATACTTTACACTCGCAGACGCAACGCAAACGCTGATATCAAGAGGTTCTGTGACAACGTTATGTTACAAAGACTTGACTCGAAAGCAGCCTTCTCACTCGTTTCCACAGAATAAACCTACTCACTACCAGCACGGCTACCCAGTGATCCTCTCTGTTCTACACATAATGGGGGAAGGTTGTGACTTGGGTAAGAGGAGGTTTTCCTGCCCGGAGTCAAAGAGGAGGCTGCAGTTATAAAGGAGAGGTTAGGAGGAGCCCTACGCTCCACGAGGCTCAGGGTCTGATCCCGTCATGGACACGTCAGGGCTCACAGTTCAGATCTCTTCATGTCGCCCGGTTTGCCTGTCTGGCCGCCTCTCCGGCTGACAGGCTGCATCCTCTCCGACTTTCTCGTCCTCAACGCACAAGCTGCCCTTGTGCTATTCCTCCATTCCCAGCCCCCCCCCCCCCTCCCCCTCCCTCTCTCTCTCACCTCACTCTCCCTCTCTCTTCCTTCCTCTCTCGCTCGTTCCCTCCTTCCCCTCTCGCTCTCTCTTCCGCCCGTCTCCAAATTACAGT
>JAPMUY010008611.1:37500-40000 GCA_026901105.3 Galaxias olidus | reverse complement strand
CAAGCAATGCATCACAAGGATTGAATGTTGGGTGAATTAAGTGCGTTTTGTGGGTTTTGAAGGCCTGTCTGTGTGTGTGTGTGTGTGTGTGTGTGTGTGTGTGTGTGTGTGTCTCACCGTCTGCCAGGTCGTCACAGCAGACCTCTATTGATCCCGAGGAGCAGTCACTGAGCTCCTCCGCTGAGACATCGGCTTCCTGGACCTTCAGTCTGGGAACACAACGTTGTACATCAACATGATGAATATGTCCCTAAAGTTGAATGGTGTGTGGATGTATTTGTGTGTGGCGGGTGTTTTGTGATGTGTGTTAAGTTAAAATGTGTTTCTGGAAGACAATATAAGCACTGGTTTACTGAACCACTTTGAAAAGATAATGGCTTTAGGGAATCCCACTGAAGAGTAATTTGTGATGAATGTCACAATGCTAGAAGAGATTATGTTGTTAGATGGGATTTACATTATGTGTTATCAGAACAATTTTTTAAATCTGTTTATTGTGGCATAACAAACTCTGTTTCCCTCATGCATTCACTACAGATATCAATATCAAACCGAATCAAAAAACATTGAGCATAATGTAAAAACACTTCAAAGTTTACTCTTCAATTAAGCTTTTCAGCAGAATCTGTTCCCCATCCCCTAAAAGAGAAAGAGAGACACAAGAGCAAGATAGTGAAATACACTTAGCATTGAAACAGTCTAGGGAGTCTAGAGAGACAAAGAGAGAGAGGGGGGGGATGGAGAGCGAGAGGGCGAGAGAGAGAGAGAGAGAGAGAGAGAGAGAGAGAGAGAGAGAGAGAGAGAGAGAGAGAGAGAGAAAGAGAGAGAGCAAGAGAGCAGTGCCTGAAGGCTGCCCGGAGAGCGCTTTCTCAATCAGCTCTGCTCCAGAACACACCGCAAGTGTGTATGTGCCTGTGTGCGCCCGTGTGTTGAACTGAAAGGGCGCAAATTGGCCTGTGAGGCTGGTCTCATATCTGGGCTATCCCGAGAGAAAAGCAGGCGACGGACAAAAAGGGAGGAGAAGAAAGAAGACACAGAGATAAAGAGATAGAGGCTGAAGGAGAAGAAATAGAATGAGAGAGCCCCAAATGGGGTAATAGAAATGTACAGGACTTAGAAAGAGTGTATTGCTATCGTGAACAGTACAGCAGCAGCAAAGAGGGGCTCGATAGCGCGTGTTCGTGTCTGTTTCTGCGTGTGACACTGACCTGTATCTGAAGGGGGCCACGGTGGCCATGTTGACTCTTGGAGGGGGCGTCTCTGTGGGCGTGGCCTCACTCGACTGGCTCGAGCCAGCCATCGCCTTGGCAACGGGCGGGACCTCGAAAGTCACGAGTGCGGGCGCAAGGTGACCCGGTGAACAGGCGGGACTGAGGTCTTCGGGTGTGCCCATCTCCTCGTCCGATTGGCTAAGGGAGCCACTTCGGGCCCTGAAGGGGAAATCCGAAAGCAGAGTTTGGGGGGCAGGGGAGGGACGCAGGTTATTGTTGCTGAGCATGGAGGACGGGACAGGAAGATCCTCCAGCCTGGGGTCCACGGAGTTCTCCTCCTGCTCGTCCTCCCCTGGAAGAGCGCCCGTCTCCTGGGTTAGGGTGTTGGAATTGTCCCCTCTCCTGGCCTGGAGGTCAGGCAGCGGACGGAGGTTGCTGGCCCCCCAGTGCTGGTTCCTGTTGACGAAAGCGTTCCGGTTCCGGTTGCCATTCTGGGACGCGTGTGTGAGCGTGTACGGGGGGATGTGCGCTGCCGCGGGTCTGTCCAGATCCAGCGTGTCTCTGGAACGCGGCGGCTCCTTGCGCTGGGTCTGGGGGCTGCTGTAGGCCGAGCGCGAGACCTGGGGCACCGGTAGCGCTCCCACCCGCTGAAGGAGTTGGTTCCTCAGGGTGGCGTCCCTCAGCAGGTCCCTGGAGGAAGGCGCCGGGAGGCCGGAGCTTCGCTGGGAAGCCTTCGGGGAATGTGTGGGTGTCTGTGAGGGTGTCTGGGTGGGTGTGTGTGTCGGGGCGTGTTTGGGTGCGTGTTTGGAGGGTCGCGGGAGGCCGCTGGCCTGTCGGTGAGGGTCCGCTTTCGGGGAGGAGGGTAGCAGGCTGCGAGGGAGGGGGATTCCTGTGGAGACTGGAGCCCTGGTCCCCGACTTCACGTTCACACCTCCGCTCATGATTGGGTCGGTCTGGGGAGAGAGAGGCAGAGAGGAAGAGCACAAGTTCAGCACAAGGCTGTCAGGAGATTTGAGTGGAGCTCACGGTAATATCAAGCAGGCCACTTCGAGTCTATCGTCCAACACACGTTAGGTGATTGGAAAATTCGGGAACATTTTGTGCTCGCTGGCTCGCTAACGAACTGAACGGGATCGGAATGCGACCAATGAGACCGGGGGATGATGACGAAGCGAGTCACTCCGCACCACGAGACGAGCCTGTTCCCAGCAAAGCGCGCGATTTCCGAGTAATGAAATTTGCTCCACATAAAACACGCTCTCACAGAGGTACATGCTCAGACATAAAAG
>JAPMUY010008611.1:0-27500 GCA_026901105.3 Galaxias olidus | reverse complement strand
ATTCTTTCCCAGAACTCTGCTGTTGTCTAGGCCAGCTATGAGGGAGAGGGGTGGAGGGCCCAGTTGAAATGTAAACATTCTCCCCCCCCCCCCTCTCTCTCTCTTTCTTTTTCTCCTACGCTCTGTTCAGGTATGTATTCCACTTTTCTGGATAATATCTTTGTTCCCCTTACTTTGTCATATTTAACTTCAAGTATATCCATACTCCAGTGAATAAACAGTGTTCCACTTTCCGACTTTCTCCCTAAGTCTCGCAGGACTCCACCTCTCAGTTGTTTGGAAACTAATCCCCCCCCCCAGCCCAACCTGCTCCGGAGCCACAACACACCCGGAGGGCGGCCCGCAGCCTGTAGTCTCATGTTCTGCAGCAACACCCTCTCACGCCCCTCCCTTCCTCCACCTCTGGCAGTTCAGACCACAGAGGAGCCGACGGACGCCGACACACCGCACGGGTATGTGTTCTCTGACTCTGATCACGCAACAGCAATCAGCTCCTGCTATCTGACCTGTAGATCCGCCGACCTCAGCAAAGACAGGGAGGAGATCCATTGATAAACTGAAGTCTGACTGAGGACTCCACGTCGACTGCAGCTGAGAAAGTTGCTTAGCCCAAAGAGGAGAAGCAACCAAAAGCTCAGGAAGGCGAGGTTCCCAAAATATTTCACCCGACTACACTCACCGAGACTCCAATACAGACAGGCAGAAATCAGCACAGGTAAGATCTCAATGCATTTTCTTCTTCTTCTTCTTCTTCTTCTTCTTCTTCTTCTGCTCTACCTTTCACTGTTTGTTTCTTTCTTGACATTCTCTCCATGGGACTCTTTCTTGCACAGTGAGTCTTTCTGCAACTGATATCAAGTTACAATATGTGAAAAGGCGGCCTTCACAAAATGAACAGCCATACCTTTGTGTTAAGACTTGAGGAGAAACATCACATGTTTATTTCACTAAGGAAGTAGGTCATTCAACTGGAAAGGTTTCAGCTGCTTTGATTTAACCCCTTTAGGTACATTCTATATGAATCAAACTGCCCAGTGTGTGACTGTGCACATGTCTACATGTGTGCATCAATATCAACTGTGTTGTCGTAAACTGAAAAACGGTGCTGTCAGCGATGCCCATGCCATGAAGTGACATTCGTCATAAGACTTCCTGATTCTCAAACTGACACTCCTCCCCTCTACTTTCACTACATCAATATAGTTTAGCAATGCGGTAATTATAAAAAATACCTCTGACTCCATTGCTTTGACCTTGTATAACCCATCTCTTACTCTCATACCTCCTATCTGACTATCCTCTAATGACGTATTCACAAAGTTCAACCAAAGTATCAGCCATCCTCAAGCTGCATCAAAATGTGCCTTCACGACCATGACCTAGAGATGTGTTTTCATCTACATCTGGGTGTTACCACATCATTACCATCATTAACACTTCATTGTGCCTTTGGACATTGTTCCATTTGCTTTCATGAACGTGAGCCTCAGCTCTTTCCTGAGTTTGCACCCTGCCCAGAGTGAGACAATAGAACGGGGCTGCTCCTATTCTTTACCTCGCCAGCTGATATCGTTTACCCTAATTTTGCCTTATTTGGTGTTGGTCACTGCTGATAGTTGTTTGATTTGGGGGTGTGACAGAGAAAGAAAATAAACACCGAACAGAGACAGGCGTAGGAGGGAAGGACAGAGGCTGAGGTAGAGCCATGTGTTTTGTGTGTTATCTGTTGTGTTTGTTTAGTCTGTTAGTTTCTAGGGCCCAGTTTAGTTTGACCCGGTGAGAGAGGCAGGAAACAAGGCAAAAGGAAGCTGTCTCACACATCCTCTGTGTGCTCTGAGTCAACATCTGAACACGAGGCGTTTCATGGTAGACACACTGAGGACAGCAATGAACAAACTGTTTACAGCTCCTAGGAGAGAAAAAGAGAGTGCATTTTTTAAAGTGAGGCAGAGACACAGAGTGAGGTTTTTCAACAAAAAATGTTGATTGTGGGTAAGCTGGAATTCAATGGGAGGGACTTGCTGGAAATGATTAGATCAATAATTTTTCCACATTGCGACACAGCAATCAATGCTAAGTCCAAACGTATCTGAATGACCTTGTAATCACAAAGTTGCTGAGCCCAAATCTTTTCCCTAAATCTCCAGCCTTTTAACCAAGGTAATCCTTTCCCATGTGGTTATTTTCCCAAAGTGCCGCTGTACCAGAGTACTGGCACCTCTGAAATCACAGAGTCTGGTCCTTTTTAACCACACTGCAGCCAAATATGGAATGTTCCAACATTTACAAGGTTATGCACCCACTCACACACAAGCACACACCCTGAGGTAATTTACTGTTGAGTGTGTTTTGTTCTGTATTGTGTTTCTTTAGAATGCCATTTGGAGGAGGAAACAAGTGTGGCTGCTGCCAGAAAACGGTGTACTCTGCAGAGGAAGTGCAGTGTGATGGGCAGAGCTTTCACAAGTCCTGCTTCCTGTGCAGTAAGTTTGACAATCCCGTTCACTTTGTGAGCCACACGGAAAATGTGGTTGTAGCTCGAGCATGTGACGTCCAACAAAACAAAGGATAGAACAGCTGTGTGCTATTGCCCTCTAGTGTTCTTCTGTGTGAAATCTGAAAAACAAAGGAGTTGAGTATTTATTAGTGCAGCATTCAACAGTGGAAACGTCGAGTTGTCAGCTATTTGTGTTGCTGAATAGCGCTGGGCACCGAGAACTGAGTGGTAACGGTGCCAACATGGTCTGTTCTACCCGGATCGAATGACAAAAAAACATTTGGTGCCTCAACAATCATCTCGCCCTCTTGTGGTCAGAAACGTTGCTGAGCACTTTCCTCTCTGCTGCTGCCCAGCTGCAGCCATCATGTCCAAAGTAAGACGCTCTAAAGTATGGTTTCACTTGACAAAAAATGAACACGATAGCAGCATATGTAACAAGTGTAATATAACTGATGAAACACGACATTGTATGACATAAATAGTGTGGCCCTGTTCGAATGCGATTGCTGGGTCCATAAAATGTCATCGTGATAAAAGCAGTCTTGCAAAATCTGGGTTTTTCCTACAGTGTAGGAGAACATTCTATTTAAGTTATGCTCTTTATTATTACAAATGAGTGTATGAAACTGTAAATAGATACTATTTCATTGTCTGTAGCCTACATGGACAATTTTATTTAATAAATAGGTCTATTTTTTCACAAAGTATTTAGTTGCCAATGTCTTACCAGTAAAGTAAAGTAACCACTGAATATGTAAAATATGTGTCTATTGGTTCTGGCACAGTTTGGAACTGGTACCTTTTCAAATAATCAGTGTTTGGCATTTCTATATACAAATTCTTTAAAAAGTATTGATTTAGGAACCGGCATCGTGTTTAAACATCTAAATATTTCAAACGATACCAACCCTATTGCTGAATGGAATTAGACACTTGTGCTAGAGTATGTGTGAATAGATCATAAAATAAGTCTGCTCCATACAACATAAATTTTGAAAAATGTTAAACACTACTCAGCTACATTCAGGGTCGTGAAGTATACTCCCGCAGCCCCTGCGAGGCAGGGGGGGCCCTGCAGTCCAAATGGGCCTCATACCCATCTGTCAACAACTGTTATGATAAGAATGTAAGCCTCTTTTTTCAACACTGTTTCCAACAACTACTATTATGATAAATGGGATTCATCTTGTAGCAGCCAGTTTAACCAAAAAGATTCACCTCACTACAAACTTGCTGAATTTTAAAGTGGACGTTAAAACTACATTATTTTGAATTAGACCAAGGAAACCTAAAATGATCAACATATGTTTCACGTATACGTTGAACTTGTTTTTAATAGACTAAAAGTGAATTACGGACGCCGATGTTATTTTGTGTGTTCATGTGTACAGTGGTGTGTAGGAAGAACTTGGACAGCACGACAGTAGCCGTGCACGATACTGAGATCTACTGCAAGGCCTGCTACGGCAAGAAGTATGGTCCAAAAGGTTATGGTTATGGTCAGGGAGCTGGAACGCTGAGCATGGACAAGGGGGAGTCCATGGGCATCACCCGCGAAGAGTGAGTGACTGACACACACGCGCACACAGAGAGTTTTTCTGTCTCTACCAACCCACCAGCTCTCTGTCAGTGATGTTCAAGCTTAGTGTTCTTTCCCGCTGTCCCAGGCCTGGCCCTCACCGTCCCACTACCAACACTAACCCCTCCAAGATGGCTCAGAAGTTCGGAGGGTCAGACATTTGTCCGCGCTGCGGCAAAGCCGTCTACGCTGCAGAGAAAATCATCGGAGCTGGGAGCGTAAGTAATACAGACTGAACACACATGCACTAACACTAACACACTGACGCACATTTTTACGCATTTTTTTGTTGTTGCTACATCCGTGTGTATGTCCAGTCATGGCATAAGAACGGCTGCTTCCGCTGCGCCAAGTGTGGGAAGGGACTGGAGTCGACCACGCTGGCCGACAAGGATGGAGAGATCTACTGCAAAGGTAAACGCCAGAGCGTCCCACTACTCACCGTAGCACGCTCAATCTACTGTCTAGTGCAGGAGTACAGTGCAAACCTATAGTGGTAAACCACAAACTGTCTCAACTCCACCCAGCTAAGGTGGTATTATATATCGAATCCATGAGCTGGTTAAATGAATGGCTCCAGACAGACCACCTGGCTTGGGGGAGCCACCACTCTCTTGTCCTTATGACCGGGGTAGATTATTACACATAGCGCATGCCAAACGTTTAGGTCAGACATGCAGTTGACGCCTTATGTTTTTCTGTTCGATACCCCCAGGCTGTTACGCCAAGAACTTTGGACCCAAGGGCTTTGGCTACGGGCAGGGCGCCGGGGCCCTCGCACATGCTCAGTAGAGACGGATGTGAGGGCCAGCGGGAGAGAATGAGACTGACGATGAATCATTTCAAAGTTAACCATCATTTTGATCACCAATCATACTTCTTCCTTCAAGGGGGTGTACAAACAGATGAGGGTAGGGACGAAAGTATTAATAGGCATGTGCCATATTAGGAAATATTCTATGCTATGCTATGCTATACTGCGCATGCAGACCACATACTGCTGTACTACTGCTTTAAACCTGTAGGGAGCAGAAGAATGCCATGATGAACAACAGATCAAAACGACAGCGATGCCAGTGCGGTGTATTCAATTACATAGTTACCTATGTTTAATAAGCACGTTAATAAACTGAACGATGTCTTTGAATGAAATGTTACAATATAGCAAATATCATATTTATACTTGGATGCTTATGTTATGGGTCATGTTTCATCTTTACCAAAACTAAACAAAATAAAAACGAAATAAAAAATTCCTCTGCCCTGTAACTCATGTTCTGTTCATGTATAAAGTGATGGTCAACTGGACAACATTAATGTGAAGGCAAATTATTACGTTGCCATTCATCAATCTCTCTTTTTCACACAAGCTGTATATAGATATATACAGTATATATATATATATATAGGTGTGTCTGTATGTATATGATCTCTGCTACTGAGAGATCGAGACAGAGAAGCAAAAAGATAGTAGGTGTAGTGTTTCCCAGGAAGGTCCCAAATGGTTTGCCATCGTTCCAGTCATTGCAGTAACATGACACATTATGAATTCTTATCTAATGAAACCATGTGCGCTATGCCAAATATGCCTACTTCAAAGGCTACCAGGCCCCACCCGGACTCATTCCTTGACCTGAAAAATGGCCATTCAATCAGACGAACATTTCTTTACCGATGCTAAACTAAATGTACTAAGTGTTTACACTTCCCCCGCATATTTGCTCTTTTTAACACTTACACACATCACACAATCACAAACATGCACCATTACAGCTGACGCCCACTCACATTCCAACTCTTATAGTGAGTTAGAGAGATCACAGGAACAGGTAGGAACGTTAAATATGGTAGAATTAATGTAAAGCAAACGCAACATACTGTTAACTGGGGCTTTATGTAACGATCAACTGGGTGGGCCAACCTATCCAAAGGATTGAGATAGACCCCTACTCCCGTCATAGGCAACATTCTCTCTCTCTCTCTCTCTCTCTCTCTCTCTCTCTCTCTCTCTCTCTCTCTCTCTCTCTCACACACACACACACACACACACACACACACACACACACACACACACACACACATGCCATAAAACACTGGACCGGATCTGTAGGCGTCACTGGGAGGCGGAGTGCGCATATGAGATTTTCCCGAGCCGGGCAAGTACGAACATATCCAGCCTTCTAGGAGACAGACAGGCACGAATCGCCGAATGGCTTAGCTTATATGTATAATAATATTTTCTGCTCTTGTTTTCAACTGTGGAGTTCATCTAACACATACAAGCAGCTGTAAATGAGCCAGCATTTTCATCAAAAAGACAACAATAATTGAATGTCTAGTGAACCACATCTGGAATCATTATTGAGCTTCGGAATGGAGTCCTCTTGAGGCATTCTAAAAATAAAAAGACGGTTGACAATTGAGGATTCTGAAAGGATACCACACCTATATGGTTCTGTGCGCCGAAGATTTGTAAATGTCTTGTTCGGGGAAGGTGATGAGAGACGGGCTCTTGGAGAAGCGGAGCAGCGGGCTGCTGCAGCTGTGGAAGAAGAAGCGCTGTGTGCTCACAGAGGAGGGTTTGCGGCTACATAAATGTAAAAGCGGTGGTGATGCGCAAAGCTCAGGGTTCGAGTCGAAAGCCAAGGAGCTACGTTTCGAGCGCATGGCCACGGTCGACTGCGTAGAGTACAAGCGTGGGCTCGTGTACTTCACAGTTGTCATGGCGACGGGAAAGGAAATAGATTTTCGGTGCACTCAGGATGGCCCTCCATGGAACGCGGAGATTGCTTTGGCGCTCGTGCGCTACAAGAATCTGCAGGCCGTGCAGACCGGAAGAAACAGACATTTGTCCTCGTCTCATCTGGGTAGTAGCGGGGAGGATGAAATGCTTTAGACTGAACCATCAGGTAACAACACTACAGGTCGCCTACTATCCGTCTTGTTTCCGGCATCTCTAGGACTATAATGTTTTATTGTTGTCATCCTAACGTTACCCGTAACGCGAATCCAAGGGGTCTGTAGATCCTATTTGAGTATTTGTAAAGGCTACAGTCCTACGGCTAATAGTGAAGTCTTGTCACGACAAAGCCTAAACATCCTCGATTACAACACTATCCCTTCTTGCTCAACTAAAACCTAAGCTCTCTCCCCTCTAGGTCATAATTATGTTGCAATCTGAGCTTTCAAAATAACATCTGCCTCTCCCCCACAAGGCAGGGATGAGCTGCGAATTATTTTTAAACACACACAACTGCGCTCCTCAGTGACATTTCCTGTACGTGAATCCAATTACTGTGTTAGCAGACCAGCAGATCTAGGCCAAGGCATCCAGGTCAAGGTGTCTAACATTTTATTTTCCTTTTGTATACCGATCCAATAGAGGAGCAACACACACTGTACGCCCACAAACACTTACTGTACTTGAAATAAAAGGGAAGCATTTAACGTGGGTGTCAGTCAGCAGGCTTGCTCAGTGGTTACTGTAAAGGGTTGTCAAGGAGTGTGTTAGCATGTTTGTACCGTGAGCTCATGTCACAGGAATTCACAGGGACATTTCCTTGCTAGTGGCTTCTGCAGTTAGTCAAGTGCCCAAATTAACTCGTTGGCCCCGGTGATAGATTGCTGTTCTAAAAGGTTGGACTTGGACTACCTACTCCTTCTCTGAATACACTACTCAAATGACCTTTGCGCTACATTAAACACAGTGAAAGAATACAGTATAAAAATAAAATGTACCAAGTCGTTTTGTTTCTCTGTCGCTCAGGATCCTATGTAAGGGAACCAACCAGAAGACTATGAGGACGTCAAGAGGAACTGCAGACCAGACTGGCTGGTGCCAGAGTTCAGACGGATATGTGAGCGTTACTGGAGCCAGTCTTAAGTACTGATTATGAGCGAAGAGTTTCTGCTGTGCTCCTTTTATCTTTGCCTCGGAGATCAGCTGGGTCAACGCTGTGTCAGGCAACAGGATCAGCATGGAGAGAGGGACTGGCCTGCACTTCCTCTTTGAAGCCCCTCGAAAAGATCCAGAACTCTCCGCCGTTGGTCCCGGGACACTTTGACGCGACGTTTCTCTTCTTTTTTTCTTTTTTTTTTTACTCATCGAAGTTGCTGGTGTATCGTTAAGTGTTTTTGTTATTTTGTATATAGGCCTCTGTATGTATGAATGCTTTTTGTTCATTGACTGAACACATACTGTACGTTACAGCTTTGCATGTTTCTCCAAAGTTTGCACATAAAAGAACGAAGCGCTATGTTTGATTTCAGTTTGAAGAACAGTCGAAGAAATGCCGTGTTCAGTATTAAAGTAAAAAAGCAAAACGAGTGTTGCAGAGTTCAGTTGTGTTACAGTAGGTTTTAGGCTGCTCCAACTTATTTGGCCTAAAAATGTTAGTTAAAAAAATATATTAGTAAATACTGTATATACTGCGTATACTATTGTCATCAATCAAATTTTTTTTACTTAAAAGGATGTATTAAAAAACGGTTTAGGATTGGGAGCTTCCTTTCTCATGGAAAGGAAATAATTTGACTTCATTGATCCAAAGGGAAATTTAAAGGGAATGGGTTGCAAATGTCCTTTTTTTACTTCATTTGGAAAAATCAACAGAGGAGGAGGCCGGGGTGGGATGGGGGCCGGCGTGGGGTGTCTGTATCTGCTGGATCTCAACAGAGGACACATGGGGTTATTCTGGGTTGAGAGAGGTAAAAGTGAGCCACATCTGGAAGCCATTGAGGCGCAGACCCTACTATTACCCGGCAAGCGAGCACAAAACAATATGTGCTAGCGCTCCCCGCTTCTCCTTTTTGCCTGTAGCACAGAGAAACGCATTTTTATTTTAAGTGCTATTTAGAACTCTAATGAGAAGCATGAGCTTCCTATTACATTTGCAGACACACGCAGAAAAAATACACACACACGGAGTCACAGGAGAGGGACACGGATGCACGCCCACACTAAATATGATAAGGCTTTAGCATCAGCAGACTCTCATTAGTGAAACTTTGCACTTATTGTTTGCCTGTGTGTGTGTGTGTGTGTGTGTGTGTGTCCTGTGTGCGGTGGTGGCGCTGCTGGGCAGTGCGCCAACTCCCTTCTGGAATAATGCGGGGATTGTTTGGAGACCAGTGGAAAGCCCCGGCCCCGGCTATACTGCGTGAGTCAGCACCCAGGAACAGGGGTCATTATCACCCTCCCTGGGGCCAACACCTTTAAACGGGACCTCTTTCAACGTATAATCTATCCGCACTTATTGTGTGTCTTGTGTGTGTGCGTGTGTGTGTGTGTGTGTCCGGGGGTGTGTGCCGTGTAACAGCAGGCCAATGGAATGCCCTGTCCAAACATCCTTAGTGGGAATGAACACACGCCCTGCGTATCTTTTCCTTCCCCGCGGCCCTTTCACTGATAAGGTCCTCCCATTCTCCTACTGAACGCTCTGGAGGAGCTCCTCACCACCGGCCCCCATTGTTCCACTGCGCTCTGGAGAGATTGTAGTCCTACGGAGGTACAGAAGTCTTTTTCTGGGGTAGAACTCACTCGACCCCCCTCTACGTTGGCTGCCCTCACCCTGGTCCACTCCCAAATGTCTGCCCAGGCTTGTCTGTGCCAGGAATGCCCCCCCCCACCCCGCCCATGCCTCGCTGCCCGCCGCCTGACGTCAAGGGAGACATGACAGCCGTCTATTCATGTGTCCGTGTTGATCAACACGTGTGTGTGTGTGTGTGTGTGTGTGTGTGTGTGTGTACAGTCTGTGTGTGTGTGTGTGTGTGTGTGTACGGTCTGTGTGTGTGTGTGTGTGTGTGTGTGTGTGTGTGTCTGTTAGAAAGAGAGAGTGAGAGAGGGGTTCAGGACTAGGCAGACCCTCCCTCCCTCCCTCCAGGGTTCTTAATATATACAGTATGAGTGCTGTCACCTGAAACAGTGCACCCTGCAGACACCTTCAGAAACTAGCAATGCTTCAGGCAGTGTGAGGCTGTGGCCACTGGAGGTCTCCCCTTCTTGCCCTTCAAAGGAGATCAACGTCCGTCACGTCTTATTCAGAACAACATCAGTTCGACATCACCCGCCATGTGTGTGTAGATTCCTCCCCAATGACGTGTTGATCAGAGGTGCTGGCAGGTTGGAATGCCTTTGCGACCGCGTACCCATTGACCAATCCCTCAACTTAGAACCCGAAACACAGCTATCCTGACTTTGTGTTCATTTATGTGTGTGTTTGTTTACAAGCTATCCTGTTTAGGTGGTGCATCAAAACAAAAGAACCACACACACACACCACGCTCCCTCGTCACCTCCTAATACTTTATCTCCATTGGATACCCCCCCCCCCTCCCGTTAAGCTGAAACACCACAGCTCTCCGTGATACGCATGGCACCCTCCTCCCCTCTTCATCACTCCGTATCTCTTCCAGCAAAGGGTGGCTCGCGCTGAAACTGGGTCAGTCGGTGGTCTATCACAGGACGCATTTAACTTCTGCCCGTGGCAAAGGTTCTGTAAACACCACGGCATCTCAGTAACGCTGCGGGATCAAGTTGGCCCGCTAGCGCACAGCAGAACAATTCCATCGCAGACGCAAGGGTTTGGGAGAGGCGACTCACAGCCCGGCAAACGACAAGGCAGGGGAGCCGGAGCCGGGGAAGGAAAATGAGGGGGTGGTGGATTCTGGCTCGGCATGCAAATGATAACACACATAGCATTACAACCGGCTAAATAATTGATCGCGCTCTGATTAAGTAGAGGAATGAGCCCATGACAGCCCCGTTTGCGAGGCCTCCGGAGCCTCATCAAAGCGCGCGACGCTCCGAGCCCCCCACCCCAGGGAATAAGGCTCCAACCCAAAAAAATAAAATGAAACGTCTCGATGCTTTAAGGGTTATTACATTAACGTGACAACCACGTGTGTGTGTGTGTGTGTGTGTGTGTGTGTGTGTGTGTGTGTGTGTGTGTGCGGTTTTGTGTTTGAGATAAATGGAATCATCAGAGAAATAAGGAATGTTAGATGGCAACAACAGAGATGACCCTATCACCAACACAGGACAGGTGTTGTGTGTTCCGATATGCACACACACACACACACACACACACACACACACACACACACACACACACACACACACACACACACACACACACACACACACACACACACACACACACACACTCTGCTCTTTTCCTCTCAATCACAGGACCAATGTCTGCCCCTTGGGACTTTCTCCTTTTCCATCCTCAGTCTCAGTTCTGCCTGTTTTGTGTCTCCATGTGTGCTTCTCTGAATGTGTGTGTGTGTGTGTGTGTGTGTGTGTGTGTGTGTTGTGTTGTGTTTTGTCGTGTTGTGTGTCTAGGTCTGTGTGCTGCATGCAAAGTGGGCAATATAGGTAATCCAAGGGAGATGGAGGAATGCTCTAATAATAGCAACCCCCCCACCGCCACCAACTAACAACTAACAAACGAGAGAGAGAGAGAGAGAGAGAGAGAGAGGGAGAGGGAGAGAGAGAGATGATAGAAGAGAGAATGGGAGGTGTGGTTAAATAGAGGTACACTCGTCCCTTGGTCTCATCTCCCATCTGTCCATCCTGGTCCTGCACGTTTCCCATCTCCTTCTGCTCTCTGCCTTCTCCGCCTGTGAGGTCCAGTCACTCCTTCAAGTCTTCTTCTGAATCTGGTACGGTCTTTGTGTTTCATTCAGCTAACAATAGAAATACAGAGTGTTTCATCGAAATGTAAATGTCACACACTTGGAAATGAAGGGTAAAATTACTAGGTTTAGTAAGTTGTATTTCCAGCAATACTATAATGTTAGAATTAAGAGGAATGGAACTGTGTTTCCACCTACAGTGTGGTAATGTTAATTTTCTTTAATTAATGAAACTGTGCTTTTGTGAAAAACTAAAACCACAATTACGGAGCTCAATAAGTACAGATTTTTACAATATTTTTTATAACAGATTTAACCTAATTAGCATGATCTTCTGTTTGAATTGAATGCTATTATTTGTTGAGACTGAATAAAATATCAAGCATGTTTTTGAAAAAAAATTCCAAAAGGTAGGTTCACTAATGGGCATCGTTCCCTGGTCAACTGACAAAGGCTGGGTCGAGTAAATTATAGGCAAATACAAATATTCTTTGGTACATTCCATGTGAGAATACATGTATCTGAAAGGAGCCTTTTGGGAAATGCTGCTGTTCCCACGGTCTATCATTATCTGTGTAATACGTAGGGAAAACAAAACTTTGACCCACTGGTATCTACCCAAAACCTCAAGACCAAACTACAATACTGCTGTCCATAACTTTCCACTGACCATTGACTTTGACTCTTTCTGCATTTATCAAAAACAATCCCCAAGACCCCCCTGGCAGACCACCACAGGCACCCAGGCAGGCAAAGCTAAATCCATAGGCAGGCGTGGGCACCCCTAACCCCAACATCCCCCCCTCTGGCCCAGGACTCCAGCTCTAGCCCTCAGTTGTCCTCTGGTCTATTTGTGGAGACGGCCACTCTAAATTCCTTGCCCCCCACAAGATAATCCCGAGGAGAAAGCCAGGGATGAGCGAGGACTGGGTGGACGGAGGGATGGGCTATCTGTCTGGAATCCTTCCTAATCCTCAAGAGTGCCAGTTGTAAACCCCGGCTACAGCCGGAGGTCTTAGGTGGCGTCACCCTCCGCTGGGCCTGTCTGGGTAGGCACTGGGGAGTAGTGTGGACCCCAATCATGGAAGCACCTCCGGGGAGGTGCTCCCCTGTGCCCTGCTGACTGTGCCACAGGTTGAACATGCATCTCAACATGTCGTTGTATGCGCTCAGACCAGCAACCCTCCTCCTCACCACCACCGCCACCACGCCTTGTCGACTCACCTCAGGGGAAAACGATGGGTCGTGGTCCAGTGTCTCGCGTGTCGTTTTGGCCTCTTTGGAACGTGAACTCATTCTGACACGTCAGGGGGGGGGGGGGGGGGGGCACATTGGCTGTCGTTGTCCTCCTGAGGAGATGTGGGTCGCGATAATGTGTCTCGATGATCACAGGCTCTGTTGAAAGCTCATTGAGGATGGCGTCTACAGAGAGAGAGTGGAGACTGTGTGTCTCTGTGTGTGTGTGTCATAACCTAATAATCTCTCTTTTATGTCCCCAGTGTGAGATCCAATTGTCAAGATGCCTGAACAAGTGTGAGTATGTCAGCCGTGTGTTCTGGCAAACCTTAACTCAGAGTTAAATGCACACATACACACAAGTACAGTAGCTATGAGAGTCATAATATCCTCTGGCGTAGGAAAGTTTCAACTCTAGAAGAGCTTTTATTTTTTCCCGCCAGCTTCATAGTTGCGTCTGTTGACAAGAAATTAAATGAGAATTGATGAAGCATGATTTATAACGCCTCACTGTAATTACGATACACAGCGTGATGGATTTGATTTCATACCGAGATTAATTTTCACTGTTGTTCTCAACAGGCAAGAGGTAAGAGACTTGGCTTGGGCTCCTGACACACTGCAATACCTATGAGTTTATTGCGATATGTCAATAAAACTATGTGTTGTTTGGGATTATGTGGTGTTTTCCTTTGTGTTTAGAGAAAGTCAAAGATCTCTGCATCCAGGAAGCTGATGCTCAAGGTGAGTGTTTGTGTGTGTGTGTGTGTGTGTGTGTGTGTGTGTGTGTGTGTGTGTGTGCGCGCGCGCGAGTGTGTGTGTGTGTGTGTGTGATTGTTTGAGCACCTACGTGGAGTAAGTACCATTGGCCACTAGAGGGTAGCATAGTGCTTCTCCCCTTGAGCAAGTTACGTCTCATTGAAAAGAATTAAATGCTACTTTAGAACAAGTACATTTTTGTTCACATATTTTCAATAATTGCTGTAGGTATGCAACAGCATTATACCTTGTGTGTGTGTGTGTGTGTGTGTGTGTGTGTAGAGTCTGATGGCAAACAAGGCCAAAGAAGAGCTGGAACAAGAGACAGTGGATAAGGACGAGGAGAAAGAGAGGTACTTGGCAGAGAGGGCCCCTCCAATACACTCTGCTGGCATGTCCCTCGTACAGCTAACGGTAACACACACACACACGCTACATTATCTAATTTCACAGTTATTCACTCCGATATTCCATACCTGTGTGTGTCTAGTGAGATCATAAAACCATGTTCCACCACTATTGAGGATTTGCTTGCGTGCAGGAGCTGTGCAGAGAGCTCCACTCCAAAATAGGCGTGGTGGACGAGGAGAGATACAACATCGAGGCCAAAGTCACGCTGAACACACGGGAGGTACCGTACTCTGCGAAATGACACTCTTTGACATTGAAGGGCACACACACACACACACACATAGACTCACACTCACACACACACACACACACACACACACACACACACACACACACACACACACACACACAGTGAGCCCTCCAGCCAATGAATCTCTAATGGCTAATTTCCACCATGCACTAGGTAACAGGTCGGGTTGGGTCAGAACAGAACGGTTATTTTTGCGTTTCCACTGGCGAAAACGTTGTGGATGGTATGGTAGATCAGTGGGTCCCAATCCTGTCCTCAAGTAACCCCAGCCATACCAGGAATTTGATCTTCCCCAGCGCCAGCACACCTGGTGCAATTAGTCAAGGCCTTGCTGTAGGTGACTAATTACACCAGGTGTACTAGCACCTTTGAAGATGAAATACCTGGAATGGCTGGGGGTACTTGAGGACTGGATTGGAAACCACTGCGGTGGATAACCGTTCCGTTCCGTCCTGCTTTTCGCAATCCTTCTTTTGAGGTTCCTAGCACACAGACCCTGTACCTAAAGGTGGAGCTAGAAACACTGCAGACCGTTGATTGGTCAACAGAATTGTCAACAGAATTGTCAACAGAATTACTCAAAGTACTCAATGGTGTTCTCCTCGTCGGCGGTCTGAAGTAGCGTTTCCCAAACTCTCGTTTATTTCAACTGTATTGCTGCCTTCAGCCTTTTATTAAACAAACATTTTCTCCTTGTTGTAATAAACATCCACATACCGAGAATAAAGAGCACAAAACATTTGATGTCCTCCATTGCAATGTTGTTCCTGATGTGTTTACTCTGTGTTGAATACTATCGCTGTGCCTCAAATCGCACACGGCTTTCAGTAGGTATTTTCAGCTGCACGTACAAAGTATGCACTGTTGCATGCATTTTTGGCATACTGCATTTGACATACTACGTATGGGAAACACGAAATATTATTTTGGCTTACCATATAGCATGGTGGTAGCCTTTATTGGTAGGCGGTAGGTTATTGAGACGCAACGAATGTCACGATAGTTACATAGTCGCTATGAACCCCGCCTACATTTTAGGATGCCCGTTTGCGGTGGAAACGCAACACAGATCTAGCGTGACCGTTCCGATACCTAGCTACCCCTCCCCACACCCGACCCCGTTACCCACCGTGTGGTGGAAATGAGCCCTGAGCGCCCCGCCTCCCCCCTGCAGATCAAGGACCTGAGCATCAAGGTGCTGGACCTGAGGGGCAAGTTCAAGCGGCCCAGCCTGCGGCGGGTGCGCGTGTCTGCCGACGCCATCCTGCGCTCGCTGCTGGGCTCCAAGCACAAGGTGTCCATGGACCTCCGCGCCAACCTCAAGTCCGTCAAGAAGGACGACGCGGAGAAGGTGTGTATGGCCCTGACACGTGGCCCTGACGCAGGCCTCCAAACTAAAACCAACCCGAGAAGAGAACCAGCTAGTGTACCCCAGAGAACCCGTGCTGTTTAGGAGGCCATTTTGTGAGCCTAGTATGGCGGACTGAGACCAGGCGGGGCGGAAAGACAGGAGGAGACACAGACACAACAATGACATCAGGACGGCTTCAATAAAAGACGCCGCTCCACTCAGGACAGGGGATTTACGTCAGACAACCATGTGGGAGACCAGAGGGGTTGTGTGTGTGTGTGTGTATGTTCGGTTGCTGAGGGTGTGTTCAAAGTTACAGCAGCCAGACAGAGCAGGGTGGTGGCTGTGTGTGTGGGAGAGAGGAGGAACTCGAGACAATGACACCATTGTGCAGTGGATTAGAGACTTAGAGACTTTTTAGGCAATTCTGAGTGTGTGTGTGTGTGTGTGTGTGTGTGTGTGTGTGTGTGTGTGTGTGTGTGTGTGTGTGTGTGTGTGTGTGTGTGTGTGTGTGTGTGTGTGTGTGTGTGTGTGTGTGTGTGTGTGTGTGTGTGGAGGAGGGAGATAGACAGTGCAAACCAGTCCAACCAGTATTATGAGACGACATCCTAATGGGGACTTTTAGTTTACAAAACAAAACAAAAAATTAAAGTTAGTCAAATTAGTCGGGGGCAGACACAGTTGTAGCATCGAATCAGTGGTTGCCCCTTATCCAAATCAATCTATAATATTACTCTCAAAAAGACTATTGGGGAAGGGATCCTTTACCACAGCATCCATATAGTTCCTCCCGTTTCATTTTATTATCTCTTCTGCAAATAGCCTTCCTCATTTTCATATTGCTGCCCTCCCTCCCTCCCTCCCTCCCTCCCAACCTCTCTCCCTCTCCATCTTGCCTGCTCCCCCAGAAGAGGCCTGTGGAGGATAGCGACTGGAGAAAGAACGTTGAAGCCATGTCCGGCATGGAGGGGAGGAAGAAGATGTTCGACGCCGCCAAAGGCCCCGCCCAGTGATGGCTGGCGTCCTGGACCAGGTGACATCATCACTCGTCGCCAGTGTAACATTAGGAAGATTTGTACCCTTAACCCCAAACATTCCTGCTGTTTTAAAAGCCTCCGTCTTTGTTTTCCACCAAAGGTGCGCCTCTGAGGAAGAAAGAAAGAGAGACTGCACTCCCTTTTTCCTCCACCCCACCTTGTCATAACACTTCCTTTTTCCTCCACCCCACCTCTTCCTGTAGACTCTTCTATGAACGGTTTTTCACTATTTCAGACATATGTCTATGCAGTTAAAGTATATTATTCAGCTATATACAAAAAGGATAGATATAGCCATAAACCTACAAGCTAACTTTAAAGCAACACTGGAAAACCCCAGTACTACCAGAGATGACAGTTGATTGAAATATAAAGGGTGCAGCACAATGTTTAGCTCCAAATGTGTTTTTTGTAATTATTTTGGTACCCTGCATTGGATGTCCTAGGTCATATATTGAACGCAGGTTGGGGTGTATAAGGAGTCATTACGAGCAGTTATTTCTTGAGTTCTGCTACAATAAAGGTGTTTGTGAAGTCTGTCTGGCTCCGTCTGCCTTTTTCTTTTATTGACAATAGCGTTAACTCCTATATATTCTTGGAATGTCCACAGAATCTCTTTATTTAAACAAATTAGCTAATAAACCAACCATTTAGAAAATGCAAAAGTGCATTTACTAGTGGCTAATTGTCAGGGCTACACTGCTGTATAATCCTGTGGCAAAAGAGAAAGAGAGTGCACCTATGCTGCCTTAAAAGGTGATGTCAGATAAAAGAAAAGCTGAGAGAGAGAGAGAGAGACAGAGAGAGAGAGTGTGTGCGTGTGTGTGTGTGTGTGTGCGTGTGTGTGCATATGTGTGTGTGAGGATGTCTATGTGCATATGCTAAAATGTCTGACCGAAGCTTGTCATGCTCTCTGTGAGAGTTTAACAGCACCGAATGTTTTGCATATCCATAAACCACGTTAGCTTCAGCACCTTGTGATGCTCTTCTTTTTATCACCTTCTCTGGTTGGATTCAAATATCCCATGGCCTTTAGGAGGGTGTGTGTGTGTCTGTGTGTGCGAGTGTGGAGGAAGAGGGAGGTTAACAGAGAGACTTTAAGGCATTGGTAGACCGGCTCGCTGCAAGGCCAACTGTCCCTCATCACCTTGTCATAGGTCGGGTTGTCAATTCACAAATAAGGAGTATTTATATAATAGGATGAGTGCAAAATTCCCTAACACACACACACACACACACACACACACACACAAACGCACATGAACACACACACACACACACACAGACACACACACAAACACTATGAGGACGGGAGAATTTTACCTCAGGGGACCTGCTCTTCTGCTGTATTTGTGCAGGTCTCTGGTGTGTCTTTTGCAAAGTCATACCTCCACCTTGCAGATGTCCTGCAGTGGGATGTACTGTGTGTGTGTGTGTGTGTGTGTGTGTGTGTGTGTGTGTGTGTGTGTGTGTGTGTGTGTGTGTGTGTGTGTGTGTGTGTGTGTGTGTGTGTGTGTGCGTGTGTGTGTGTGCGTGTGTGCGTGCGTGCGTGCGCTTAGTCTCAGTGTCTCTGTGAGAGAGTCAAACAGAGGTAAACTTGGCCTGGGTCAGAGTCCGACACACCTGGATAGAAAATAAGGTGTGTACTTACACAGGAGACCAGAGTAAACACACTGACTCATACAAAAAAAGAATAATAATAAAACAAAAGAATTCTCAGGTACTTACATGCATTACATATAGCTCCAAAGTACTTTATTTCTTTACTAACTATTCGAATAAGGCACATTTTAAGATAAACTTCATGTCTTTATGCTAATGTCCTGAGCAGCATTGCCTTCACGAGCAAGGCTCATGCCAAAGTTTGTAAGTTATCAAACTGCAGCCATTATCTGCTATCTCGTGTGATATCGATACGCCCCAATCTCTCTCTCTCTCTCTCTCTCTCTCTCTCTCTCTCTCTCTCTCTCTCTCTCTCTCTCTCTCTCTCTCTCTTTCTCTCAGGTAGGTAGCCTACTTCGAGGTCATGTGATTTCTCAGTGGACCGGGGTAAAGGTGGACCGCAGTGCTGCACATTACGTTATGATTGCCGTCTTGAGTGCCGATTCTGTACGTCCATTGAGCGAGTTACTTTAACGCGAAACAAACTTGGTCTTTCTGCGTAATACTAGTGGAATAAACATTTAATCGAAAATGTCTATTAGTCGGAAAAACTGGTCTGCTTTGTCAAGGTAAGACCTTTTCGAACGACTTTTTGAAAGGATGACAGCACCTGCTTTTGAGAGTTGCGGTTTCACTCGTCCAGCAGGTGCCTTTTTGACAACGGTTAAACGCATTTGCAATATTGTTAAAAAAGACGATCAAGAATGACTGTTACATTTAGTTATTTACAGTAGCCTTTAGCAATAATCAAGTAAATATATAGGTAGAACTGCTGTGTTGTTTTACAACTTGGATGTAATGCAATTGCATATAGTATCGAAGGAAAACTTTCTCTAGTCTCTAAAATTCACTTTTGATTCAGTTATTATTTGGCAGCTGCCGGCTTCAGTAGCTTACTAAGTAATTTGTTATCGAGAAAATCACGTTATATACAAAGGTAAGGCTATCAGCCAACATGAGCCCATGCTGGAAACAAGGACAGTACAGACCACACTGTTTACTCCACATAAAACATCAATCTGTAGTCTAGAAATATATTACAAAGTGGCCTGGATTACAACTGCTGTTTTTTCATCATTGAATTCATTGCTGTGTCATCATTCATAATTCATCACCTAACCTCATCATTATCACAAAATAATTGAGGATGGAAACGCCATTTTTGTTGTCATTCCCATTTACCCACAAGACACGTTCAGACATTTCCTTATCCATATATCTCTGTTGTTTATGTTCTGTTTATCCATTCCCCTCTTGTTTCAACATGTGTCCCTGTTTACATACCGTCTTTTATTCCCTCCAGCCTAGCTCGCCAATGGACGGTGGAGGACGAGGAGGAGGTGGAGAGGGAGAAAAGGAGACGGGTCAGGGGATTCAGCAGCACCTCTGACCCCAACGATGACCCTTCAGCCACACACCCCCCCACAGCCGGAGCAGCCCCCTGCAGCGCTGCAGGGACGGACCCCGTCAGTGACAGGTCTCAGGGCCTGAGCAAGTAAGCACTGAGAGAGGCCTCAGGGTGTGTGTGTGTGTGTGTGTGTGTGTGTGTTTGACGGTTATTGTCAGAGCCGGTCGTGTTACTGGTTTAAGCAGCTTCTCAGTGTTTGCCCCTTCAACGGGCTGCATTCCACATCGTCCCTCTCTGAGGGGGCCACTCCCAGACTGTCTGACACTGCGCCTGTCGCCTGTGCGTGCATTTGAATGGAGCTGCCCCTGTGTGTTCCAGCGCCGAGCAGCTGCAGCTGGACTTTGTGGAGATGCTGCGCATGCGCGATGAGAAGCGGCGGACGCGGCACGTGGAGACCCTGCGGCGGCAGAGGGGGGGCGAGGAGGACGGGGGGGAGGAGGACGGCGTCGGCGGAGGAGGGGCCCGGCTGGAGCTGCTGGGCGACATGGAGGACGAGGGGAGGCAGCAGCCCGTGGCGCCCGTGGCGCCCAGCCCGCCCAGAGCGATGCGCGGCCCCGGAGCCCCGCCCCTGAGCCCCCGGAGCATCACCACCACCTCCGCCATCATCGCCCCCGCACGCGCACAGGTACGGAGCAGGAAGAGAACGAGTTGAGTTCAAATGTCTGTTTCATTTACAGACAATTCCCTCGGGATGAAGGACGTCTTATCTAGTCTTATATATACGCTGCCCCACAGTCCAGACATGGTCGGAGTCCCTCGATTGTGGACATGGCAGAGAAGTTCCACAAAACCAGTTTCATAAAAAGATTGTCGAGTGTCAAGGTGAAAGCTGCCTGTGAGCCGCTCGGGGCAGCCTGGGGATCGTAATGTAATCACCCAATCACAGGGCTAGCCCACCCCATGGTTAGTATAGTTAGCTTTCACCCCACGCAGACAGGAAGACGTTAATCATTTGTAGCTTTTCTAGGCCACCAGCGGAGACTGCAGTGCCACAGACTAACGACGCTAATACCATATTGTTCCTTCCCCCAGATGAACTCGCATATAAAATGGAAGCTTAACGTGTTGTTATTAATATGTGCCTCAACGGCTCAATAACTTTTATAGGCATTCAAAGGTCTCACAAAGCGTGATAGGAATGATATCAATAGTTTTTGCTTTCAGTTCTTACTCAGTTCTGCCGTGTCACCTTCTGATTTGAATGTGCTTGTCCAGGTGCTTCTCTAAAACATGTAATTGTCCCAAGTGACTATGCAAATGTTTGCTGTACATTTGGTAATGTGAGGTCATAGTGCCAACATTGTATTTTGAAACACTTTATCGGTTGATTTGTCAGCCAATGAGTCCATCTTTCCTAAAAATACTGTAGGTCTATGAAATGTATTCTGTACAGTGTGTCAGACTTGTTCTGCTGTTTGTTTTAGTCACAGCAAAGTGAAAATGAACACTTGCCAGAGAAAAGCCCAGAGCCCAAGCCATCCTCCACGCCTGGCCGCAAGTTTGTAAGGTAAGGAATCACACACACCCTCAAACACACACACACACGCACACATACACACACACACACACACACACACACACACACACACAAACAAA
The DNA here is from genome assembly GCA_026901105.3 of Galaxias olidus. NCBI lineage: Eukaryota > Metazoa > Chordata > Actinopteri > Galaxiiformes > Galaxiidae > Galaxias > Galaxias olidus. The sequence goes on along the minus strand of JAPMUY010008611.1, from coordinate 6,073 downwards.
AGAGGCAAGGCAAAAACTCCTGCAGCATAACAGGATGACACGTGTTTTCCCCCCCGCAGTTCTGTCTCCATTTCCTTTGATAAGGGCTCATCTTCCAGTGAGAGAAGTGGGCCTACATCTCCCATGAGCCCCCTCTCTCCAGCAGCTCCTCTCTCCCCCAGGGAGCACTGGCCCTCTCCCTGCCACAGTCCCTCACCCAGAGGGGCTCAAAGCCCAACACAGAATGGCTATTCTCCGGTATTGCTTCTCACAAACACACACACACACACACACACACACACACACACACACGCACTTATCATATCAGAGATGACATCACTGTAACCACGCACCCATCCATTGTGTGAAGTCAGGACATGTGGACTTTGCCTTCATTTAGTTTATTCATACCAAAGCAATAGCACTTTAGACAACACAATTGCTGGCGTTTTACCTTGACAGAGCAAATCCTACATTTTAATAGTTATAGTTACAAACGCGCATGCATTACGTTAGCTTCTAATATTGCCTCACCGCCTGCAGTGTGTGTGCTCTCTCTAACTGGTTGGACTGCTTTACAGAGCAGTGTGAATGGAGCTCAGGCCAGTGGCACAGTCAATGTTGAGCCGACCGATAGACCTGCGTTTGCGAGGCAGAGCTCTAGGACTGCCTCCTTCAGGGTAAACACACACACACACACACACACACACACACACACACAGACACACACACACACACACACACACACACTTTCTGAGAAGGATGTTCATTTGACTGTTTACTCAATACTAAGATTCTATCTAGTCATTACCTGTCACAAATTACCATGGTCAATTTGCTTGTGTCACTGTAGAATCGTCTTTAATGGCGGCAGCAATGTTGACCCGCTTTCACTAGTCAATGGAGAGTCTGTTGGCATGCTGACGTACTGTGACAGTGGGACTCGTCGGAGGAGGAGTTTGTCCATTCCGAGATCAGCTATTAACATTTATCGTATTATTGTCTGTAACACTCTCATACTCTCCTGTCTCTAGATGCTTAGGAAAAAAGAAGAGGAGCGCTTGCCTCAGAGGAGGTAAGTTAAAGATGCAACACACACACACACACACACATGCGCGCGCGCACACACACAACCACACACACATGCGTCCATACCAATTGATGCGTTTTTACATTGTTATATAAAGGTCAATGCCTTTTTTGTTTTGTTCAGTGCAAGTGTGAGAATGGCCAACAAGAACTTTGAACCCACGGTAAGATAATATCTCATAATGTTTAATTTCGAAACTTTTTTTTATCAGTTATGGATGTATTTTATCTGCATTGGCAAATATACTGTAGATATGGTTCGTGAGAAAGTAGTTAACTCTAAAGCGTGTTTGAACAGCTAGCAAATAAATTAGAATGCTTTAATAACACAATAGTGGCATACTTGTCTCTGTCTGTGTGTTGATTGTAAGACTAAAGCCATTGACAACGATTTAAACTATATTTATGTCTCAGGACCAAAACCAGGAGAACGACAATGCATTGCATTTCCAGAGGAAGTAAGTGGTGACATGTTTTGCACGCACGTCAATCAAATTGTGACTTGTTCATGAACGTATTGGACGGGCGTTGGCGTTGCGGTGCCTGAGCTGGACACCTCGACTAGCCTACAGGGCATGTCCGGTTGGTAGTGCTGCGGTTTCGAGTGACGTGTTTCCTCTCCTTCCAGCTCCAGACAGCGGGTGTCGTCTCGCACCATCCAGGAGAAGATGGAGAGGCTGGCCCAGGCTGCTCAGGTCAGGCACAGAGTCCAGCGCCCTTCTGAACCAGTGTTTCTTCTTATACAGTACTGTGCAAAGGGTTTAGGCAGGTGTGAGGTCTTTAAAGTTCGAAAAGAAATATATATAAAAGCATACATTTTAATTGTTTCTTTTTTTTATAAATTCATAAATACAAAGTGAGGGGAAAGCAAATCTGTATCAAATTAACGTTTGGTGTGACCACCCTTCGCCTTCAAAACAGCATCCCCTGTCTAAAACATATGCACGGTACTGCACATTTAAAAAATGCATTGGTTCTCTCGTTCTCTCTCCCTTGGCTCATTGGTTCTCTCGTTCTCTCTCCCTTGGCTCATTGGTTCTCTCCGTGCGCGTAGAAGTCCGAAATGATGCGCTCCCCGGACGTGGCCCAGAGGACCCTCTTCCTGCTGGACGAGGTGTCCAGGAAGAGAGGTCTGTTTGAGAAGGAGGCGGGAGCGGCCGGCAGCCCCGACGTTCCCAGACAGGTACGGTGCACTCACACACCGGGGACAGTCAGGGGATTACATCCTTATTTCACAGCAGATGGCCTAGGTTCTATGGAGGGACTCCGGCAAAACCGTCCTCTCGTTATCCACTTTGATATCGTTGTTGGGTTTCCACAAAGTATCCTAAACTGGAATATAACAGTAATGATATAAATAAATAAAAATATAGTTCTTCTTCTTCTTCTTCTTCTTCTTCTTCTTCTTCTTCTTCTTCTTCTTCTTCTTCTTCTTCTTCTTCTTCTTCTTCTTATTATTATTATTATTATTATTATTATTATTCACAGTAGTAGTAGTAGTAGTAGTAGTAGTAGTAGTAGTGTTATTACTAGTCATATGGTTGTTATTTTATTATTATTATTATTATTGTTATTATTATTGTTATTATTATTATTATTATTATTATTATTTATTTTATTTAATTTGTAAAAAAAAATTATTAAGTAAATGCAAAATATTATTATAAAGCACTGCACTTAACACATTTTACAAAGCACTTTTCAGTCGTGTTGATGTTTTGCCCGTTCGTTTCTCCCCTCTGGTGTGCTCAGGAGAGTCGTAGCTTCACCTCTGGACTGTCAGACCGCATCAACCGCTTGGTGGGCAAGACCGGCCTCCTTGGCTCCTCCCGCAGTCCCACGGTCAGTGGTGTGGTGGTCAGTGGTGTGGTGGTCAGTGGTGGTCAGTGGTGCTCAGCCCACCACCATTCAGCCCCAGTTAGAAACCACAGCGGCTTAACCCTCCCGTTTCCTGGTAGCTTTTTTCCCAAACTCAAAAGCAAAAGGTCAATGTGGAAGATTGACGAAACGTGGCGAGAGAACATCAAAGTGGTTGCCGCTTTTGGCAGCCCCCACTCCTAATTTATCAAATGAAAATAATCTGTAAGTGTAGTTTATGGCCTCTAGGTGGCAGTAGCTCATCTTTGTATTTCCCGTGTTAATTGTTCAAACCTCTCTGTGAAATGAGTTTGCAATGGAACTGGTGAGAATTGTCTAGATGGAGCATAGATGGAGCCAAAGTCTATGTCTTCAGGATGATCTATGGTCGATTATATAGAGATCCTTACAAAGATATCAGAGGTTGTTAAGACTGCCCTTGTTGAACTAGAGAGAGTAATAAACTCAAGACCCTGGTGATTTGACTAGCATTTGCTATCAGTTACCCATTGTTTATTAATACACACATTAGCCCTGCTGTATAGCGAAGTTAGGACGTGGTGTTGTCTGCTCTGTGTTTGGTTGTAGTTCTCTCCTACAGTTAATAGTCTGCTCTGGGATCGTCTGTAGTTCTCTCCTAGAGTCAACAGTTTGCTTTGGGTTTGACTGTAGTTCTCTCCTGGAGTTAACAGTCTGCTCTGGGTTCGACTGTAGTTCTCTTCCAGAGCTAACAGTCTGCTCTGGGTTTGACTGTAGTTCTCTCCCAGAGTTAACAGTCTGCTCTGGGTTCGTCTGTAGGATCTGAGGCACGTGGACATCACCAGCAAGAGGACTCTGTTTGAGAGCGGGGCGGAGGAGAGCTATGCCAAACCAGCCCCTCATGGCAAGGTCTGCAAGTGATGAAGACGAGGGGTAAGCATGGTGGGCCTTAGACTGGCGTGCTGCCTCCTCACTGATGACGTGAAACAAAAGGGTTTTAAAGGAAAGCTGCCAGAAGTGCTGGGCTCTTTGAAAATATCTGCTTTATAAATATGTTTATTACAAATCCCTGGGTGTTATTCCCCAGGGCCTCCCTGAATCATTCTGTTATAAACTATAAATATTTGTACATGACTCCCCTAAGCTAAGCTGCTTTCCTGTTTGTTTTTAGAGTCTGCATAACTGGAGGGTGACCAAAGGGAATGCGGATTGAAAGGACGCTGCTGTGACCAAATGTCTCTTCAAGCTTTTTGTGTTTGGTTTTGCAATGCCTGCATTGATGGGAGGATAGATGAAACATAGCGTTTTCATTGGTTTTGTTCCATACCATCTTGTGTCAAACTACAGATCCGGAGGTGTGAAGGAAAAGAATGGCTCTTGATAGAGGATATTAGCATTTGAAAGAGGTGAAAATGAAAGGGAAAAAAAAGAAAGTGAAGGGCATTTTGTTTTAGTTTCTAATGTTATTGTGCAAAGCGCTTCTGTGTTGTTTTCTCTCGGTGGTGATTTTCCAAGCACTTTAAGAAGGTGGCGGTAGGGCGAATGTGTTCCCATGCTTATTTAATCGCAAAACAGAAATCTATGGGCTTTTAATTGTAAAAATAAAAATAATAAAGCGTTTGTTTTACTGTGCTGCCATAAAATTATTCTACTATTTCAACCGCTCTATCTGTCCAACAGGGCAGTGAGCTGCCTTTGTAGAAATTAAAATGTTTTATACGTCCACAAATCAATAGTTGTCTTTATTTGCCGCAAGGTTGTTCTATGGTGACATGACTAATTGCAGTGTGAAATTATAATCGTGTATCCAATTTATTGGAAGCAAATGAAAGATCTTTTCTTTTTCAAGCAGCTGGCTTACAAGAAAGGGTAATGCTGATAAGTATGTCATTCCTGCATTGTGTCAGTGACAGCGGGCTGTGTGTGTGTGTGTGTGTGTGTGTGTGTGTGTGTTCGGGGCCCCCTGCAACCAAGGAAGCCTTTTTTGGTGCTGATGATAACGAGTGTACGCGCTATCTCAGACGTTATAAATAAACACAATAGGGTCCCTACCCGTTTGCATTCTTCTTGCCCGCTCTCTTTCTCTCTCTTTCTCCCTCTGTCTCTCGCCCTAGCCCCTCTGCTAGGCCTCGCTGGGTCATCCTCTGTCACCTCCTTAGTTGGTCTCTGGTAAAGTCTGTGAGAGGTCAGTTAGAAGGGGAGTTTTGTCCCTGGGCCTGCTACTTGTCTTCACCCCATCCTCTCATCTCCGTCAGGTAGGTCAGAACACTCTTCCGATGTTTCTGTTCAAAACGTCAGTGTGAATGAGCGGCGTCTTCGAGTACCGTGTAGGAGCTACGGATAAGAGTGGGCAAAGGGATTCTGCGAGGGCATAACTTTTCACGTGCCTGTCCAGGTTTACGGGAGCGCTCCGGAACCCGACCAGGAATGTCGGACAACGAGGAGATAGCGGAGTGCGAGTAAGTCTCAGTTGATTTAGTTCCTATCCGCGGGGCTTGTGTCCAAGGGTTAATTAACACGCCCGTGAAAGCCAGATTAGTCACAGCTTGTCGTTGCACATTCTTAAACATAAAAATGTCTGTGGCAGCTGTTTCCTTGATGAATTTGAAACGGTCAAAACTAGTGTGGTGATTGATTTTCAATGTCGTACAATGTGCTAATGTGTTCCATGTACTACCCAATGTTTGTGTGGAAAATAATGGATGTCAATGTCTACTCTTTACAGTGAGGTGGAAGGTAAGGGATGGCTTCTAACTCTAAGCATGACTCAGATGCAGCCCGTTGGAATCTTTCAGACGACAAACCACCATATGACATTTCACCTTTTTGGATTTTTTTGAACACAGATGGGAATTGTGTGATGTAAAGGATGTGTTTGCTTTGCTATGGTGGCTATAATATATCTATTGTGAAAATATCATTAAACAAGCACACACACACACACTCACACGCACGCACGCACGCACACACACACACACACGCACCATCACACAAACCTGTCTTTGTTGGGAGTAAATTTAAAGTCTGAATGAAGCCACGGGATTCTATTAGAGCATTGGACCATGGAGCGTAAACTCTCAATATTGACTTAAACACCATCAGTTATCTGTGTTGGAGTTACAAAATTTCAGTGAAACTGTCGCTTACTCTGCATGGTCCTATTGTGTTA
>JAPMUY010008608.1:0-70939 GCA_026901105.3 Galaxias olidus | reverse complement strand
TTCCTGCTTGGTTGTCTGTGTGTCTTTGCTTGTACCTGTACCTGATGACCCTATACGGTATTAACCTCAGGTCCCGACGCTGGGCGGCATGAACGAGCTGAGCGACACGCCCCTGAAGAAGGAGGTGAACGTGGAGCAGCAGCGGCAGCAGGGCCAGCAGCGGGGCGGCGCACCCGTCTACCTGTGCACGGAGAGCGGCCTGGGCTGGGTGCGGCCGCCCCCTCCCCCCGGCTCCCAGGACGGGAGCGTGGGCAGCGGCGGTGGAGGCGAGGGGGACTACATGGTGCTTCCGCGCCGGACAGTCAGCCTGAAACCCCCCGCCGCCTCCATGGGCCTGGGCCTGTTGGTTGAGGACAAGCCCCTGAACATTGCCGTGGACGACCCGCCCTTCCCGCCGCCCCCCTCGCCCATGACGCTGCACCCGGCCGAGAGCGAGGCCTACCCAGCCGACTTTGTCCCGCCGGGGCTGGGCGAGCACAACCTCAACCTGGCCATGAACCTCAACATGAACCGCTCGTACGGGACCATGAAGCAACTGCCCCACGGCCACCTGCTCTCCCAGGCGGGGCTGGTGCACGGGGGCCACCTCCACCCCCACGGCCACTCGCTGCAGCTCAAGCCCGGCCAGAGGCCCTCGGTGAGGCAGATCCTGACGGGGGCGGGGTCGGGCGAGAGGACCCGCACCCTGCCGCGCAACCTGGGCAGCAGCAACGCCAGCGCCAACCTGTCTGCAGGATCCCTGGAGGTCAGTATGGAGAAGAGGGGTCTGTGCCTGGGCAGCACCACTGGCCTCTGCGGCTAAGCCCTGTAGGGGCCGAGGACGGGTGGGAGGGAAAGATGCAGACGGACAGGGACCCCACAGCTCCACAGAGCCGTAGCACGTCTTTCCAAGGTTGCTAGAAACACCAGGGCGTTGTTTTTCCTTCCTGTCACGGTCTGTGTTAAACAGAGGGGCTGTGTGGGAGGAGGAGGGGGGGTGCAAACAATGTGATTTGCTGTTAAGTGGGACTCACTCCTCACCGGGACACTAGATGTGGAACTGACAGTTGTTTGCCGTGTCTCGACTTCGGAGATGAATCCTGTGTGTGTGTGTGTGTGTGTGTGTGTGTGTGTGTGTGTGTGTGTTTGGCTCGACAACTCCAACAGCACAAATGGAGTAAGAGCTGCAAGATTAGAGTGGAATATCCCAGGAGAATGTCTGTCTCCCCACCTTAATTGCACTTATTCACTCAAAGGCAGTCTCCCTCTCTCCTCCCTTTTCGATCGCGCGCGCGCGCACGCTCACGCACACACACACGCACACATACACACACACGCACACCTGCACTCCTAAGTTGCGCCCCGGCCGAATTCCCCCTCAAACGGCATCCTGCTGACACCAGGTTGATTAAGGAGACGGAGACGCCACTAGCACTTAAGGACAGGAAAGTGCCGACGCTCGGCTTCTTAGACGGCGAGGGCGTCGAGGACGGGTCTTTAAAGCCTCTCCATCCTGTGATCTACGAGTGTACTCGTGTACGTCTTTGAGGATATTTCCTGGGAGAGTCCCCGACGCTTGGCGGGACGTTAATTGATCAGGCAGAGCTTTGGTTCACTCCCGTCTGAATAAGATTTGATTTGGAGATGGATATCAGTGGGGCTGGAGATTAGTCTGGAGAGATACTTTACTCTGAAGACTGAAACGTGGCTATGCATAGTGGAAGGGATTACATTTTGGGGTTGTTTTTCGTTCAAATTTGTGAATTTGGTGTTAGTGTTAAGAGCTGGATTTGGAGAAGGTGTTCCATTTTGAAGCTAAGCACCTCATAGAAATATCCCTCTACAGAGTACATCTACATCCACGCAATGACTCAGCATTCAGTCATGACCCATTAACCGCCATACTGAATCTTGTATGACATGGGGTGGGCGACTAAAAAGGTGCCTGTCTAAAACGTTTGGGCGCATGCATGCTGACCATACTAAACATATGCACGCGTGACGCACCACGAAACGCCACAGCGAACCACAGGGTGTCTATCCCACCAAGGTAAGGATGAGCGTCGTCCTGGCGTAGTCGACACAGGTGTTGTGTTTATGTGCGCATGATATATTTGGTCTGGTATCCCGTGTGAAAGAGATATTCCCTGCAGCCAAGTCTTCACAGCCACCCACACAGCCAGGTAAAGTCTCTAAACCCCTTTGGATGCCACCACGACACCAAATTTTCAAAAAGTGCTCCTTTTAGCTAGCTGCACAAGAGAACATCGGCATGTGCTATTACGTGCAGAGGCAAGCTAATGCAATGTAATGGTTAGGTTGGATGGCGCGCTGTGCTAGGTCAAACAGCTGCGAGCGACTCGGTGGAGCAAAGATAGCACACTTAAGAAGCGGTCCACACACATCAAGAATCCTTTGTGGATCGTCTTTTCAGTTATTTCAACACAGAAGGTTTGGCAGTCAAGGATAATTTCCCAAAACATTTGTCAGATATGATAACCTTCGTGATAACCATCATCTCACGTATTTCAACACTTCCATGTCGACCGAAGGATTGCCTCCCTGAGTGCATGCGTTCAAACAGCTTTAGTCAGAGTCATCCTGATGGGCGTACCTTCTAAGATAGCGACACTACGAAGGAGTTAAGAGTGGGACAACAATGTGCGTGCGTGCGTGTGTATGTGCGTGTGTGTGTGTGTGAGTGTGTGAGTGAGTGAGTGAGTGAGTGAGTGAGTGAGTGAGTGAGTGAGTGAGTGACTGCCAAGGTGATAGAAGGGCAATTGCCAGACACTGATGATGTATTCTCTCCCCCTGCCCCCTCCTCCCCCAGAGGAAAAGAGTACGTTACTCTGAGCTGGACTTTGAGGTAAGACCCTGCCCCCCATCATCCCCTCAGCCCGTCTCTGCTTCTGTCTGCTTCGGCCAGGTTGGAGTGACGCTTGGAGAAACCAACGGCATTGCTTAGTCCCACCCTCTCCGCCTGTGTCTCCCTCGCATTTGACGCAAATAAAGTACAACCATGCACAGTTTGCTGTTTCTCTTCAACAAGGATTTTGGGCCGCTTTTATCTGGCTCATTTCAATTTGACTTACTTATTAAGCCCACGTGTAAATCAACGGGCCAATATTTATCACGATGCGTTATTATTTACATGAGCTATTCTTTGAATGGACTATAGGCCAATCGTCAGGCCTATCTTTCATGGCAGCCACGGTTTGTTAAGCCACTGGTTTAGAATGGGCCAGGTCTTGGTTGAAGAGACAGTCTTGTAGAGTGCTTTTCTACGTGAATGACCGACCGGTAGTGACTCTTGATTCTTTCTTTCTTTAATTTTTTTTAACATTACATCTGTTTGGCAGTGTATTTATTTGGGCAGGGGTGGACAGTTCATGTGTGCGACTTTGTCTATGTGTTAATATTGGTATCTCAGTTGTGAATCTCCAATATGAACTAAAGCCCATTAAGCCACCAGTCAACTGACTGTCCACGTGTAGCTACATTCCCTCAGTCCGGGATTCAGATACACTGTCTGAACCACTGGGGGTTTGTTTTTTCCTAGCGGAGACGTCGGGTTGATTCAAAGGTATACGTTGAGCAACGAAAAGGCCAACGCACACTGCGGTGTAAGAGTTTCCAGCTTTCTAGCGTTGACTCTCTGGTTCGCCAGTAGGTATCGGAACTCGCTCCTCTGTCGTTTTTCTTAATGCAATGTTTTTTCAGCCTTGACTGACAAGCGTGCCGCAGTTACGAAAGAGCTATTGAGGAAGGACGAAAATAAAATACCTCAGCCAACTTAAAAAACTAAAATACCGATGCCACTGAAAAGCGTCAAAGAGAGCTGAAAGTCACTGGGCACTGTATGTGTGCTCGCGTGTGTGCTGAAGGAAAGGCGGACAGATAAACAGCGAGACAGCCAGTGTGAGAAGCTCCTCACAGCCAGACAGACGAGTGCCTGCTATGTGGTAATTGGAGACAGTACGAGGCGCCAGCCTTGGCCGAAGAGTCAGAAAGCGTGGCTGTCGGCGTCTGGCCCACGTCGCTCTGGACTTTGCAAGCGGCTTTGACGATTAGCCACTGCCAGCAGTCAAAGCACAGCCTATTAGCACACACACATACAGAGTGAGAGAGAGCGATAACTCTGTTAGGGGCTAAATGAAACCTTCCCGTTTAGAATAGGGGGAAACGTTTCATCCCTCAATTTCAGTTTACCATTGAGGCCTTTTGTCATTGCTTGTGGTTAAATTCTGAGACTTTGGAATAGAACAATTGCTCTGAGATATATGCCCAATGCTTAATCTGAGGGCATTAATATCTAACTAACGCCGAGGTTAATTCAAAATGTACTAACAGACTGGTCAGATAATTTTCTCATAGGTGCATTTGATAAGCCATGCTAGTTTAAATTGTTTGAAGCAGATATCATTTTACAAAACTCTAAAGAAGCGCAGGACTCCAGTTCATGGATTAGCGCACTGACCTTTCCCCCTGCCTCCCTAACTAGCTCCCTGACTCGGCCAGCATCCCGCAGTCCCTCCTTCTAACTCCCCTACCATCACCGACCCTGCTTCCTTTCTGCTCCCCCTGTTTTTGGTCGCCTTTCCTCTTCCTTTGTTCTGTTTCTTTTTTGATGTCCCTTCCTTTCCCTTCCAGAAAGTGATGCACACTCGCAAAAGACACTCTGAGCTGTACCATGAGCTCAACCACTCGTCCAAGTTCCACACCATAGACAGGTATAGCAGGGACCCCGCCATGTCCACGTTCAAGGTAAGACCCAGCGTCCAGTGTGGGACTGGCCCCCCTTATGCAGCCTCTCACGCGTCTGTTGCACTGTTCCCCGATAACCTAGACAACCCCTCCCCCCATATACACACTCTTGTTAAGTTCACACACTCTGTCGTGCAATAGGAAGCAATTACATGGATGTAAAACTGCACCCAAATGTTCACATAGTGTGTTTACCGCCTGCTAAATAGTTGGCACCCAAACATAACAGTCTTCTTGAATTGTGCACCCAGATGGTTTAAAACCTGCTTAAACTGAATTTAAACATTGAGAGAAGGTCTCCGTTTTCTGTCGGCATGTTGCAGCTGCATGCATGTAACCGTTACGTTATACAAATTATTGCAAGGCTTGACCTCAGGATAAATTATAAATTTGTTTAGTTATTCCTTTGATAATCTATTACTGTCAAATGTCTTAATATATATATGTAGAATATACATTTGACCACGTTATAAGTAACTACTACATTAATGTTAACAAAACATAACATCTATTGAAAGTACACATTTGATAGATCAAAAATGTCTGTTATATTGGCCCCTGTAACGTTTCATCTCCCTAACTGATCCGTGCCTTATAAACAACCTGTCAAAAACAATGGGCCGGCAGAGCTGTTGCTTGACAGCTGGCCAATCAATCATGGCCAATCAATGATTTCTCTTTTCAGTAATTTAACCCCCCTCCCTTTTTTTCTCGCCCCTCCGTGCCAAATCCGTTGGCCATAATGTAGTGCTGACTTAATGAACATTTGTTTGTGTGTGTGTGTGTGTGTGTGTGTGTTCCCTGTTGTTTGTGTGTCTGTGCGTGTGTGTGTGTGTGTTCCCTGTTGTTTGTGTGCGTGGCTACCTGACAGCAGTGTCTGATCATCATTAACGCACCATTAGCAGCAGACTAAAGAGTCCCCTCTTGCTTCACACTGACCTTCAAGGGGTCCATTCATTAGGATTTCATACGCTCACACTTACACACGAGTCTCCAGAGCCGACGTCAGGCAAATAGGAGCTGTTCAGCCATGCTAGGTGTACTTTTTTTCCCCCGGGCATCAGAAACACGCTCGTTCACATCTAATTTACACAGCGCGCCGGGGCTAGGCACAAACCTGACAAAGTCCCAAACTAAACCCTCCAGACAGGCACACACACACACACACACGCACACGCACGCACACACACACACACACACACACACACACACTCCGACACCCCACACACCCCCCCCACCTACACTTACAGCCCTGGCATTCACTCCTCATTTGCACGATGTCTTGATCAAGCCTTTGCAGGAAAATCCCACAGAGCTTTAAATAATACTGCCCAGGGTGTTTACAATATAGAAAATGGCCCTGTTAAAGGCCCATGTAACACACGGTAGTCCATGTCCTCAGCAGAGCCCATGCGTCGACCACCACAGAGTAGGAATCACATAGGACTAGTCCATGTAACTTTAGAAGTAGAAGGACAGAGGGCAGGGCAGATATGACTCAAATGCATCCATTATGATCAAAGTAAGAAGAGCCCGCACTTAAAACGGAATAATTGGCCTCATAATGCTATTAGTGTCATGCCTTTGACAGGCCCCAGCTTGAGTTCAGCTTTACGCTGTCAACATCTCACTCGGAGAGTCACCCAGACACCGAGAGAGAGATGCTGACTCTACAGCAATTATGGAAATTAGCTGTGTGTGTGTGTGTGTGTGTGTGTGTGTGTGTGTGTGTGTGTGAGTGTGTGTGTATACACGTGTCTTTGCTTTGTTTCCCTTTGTGACGATGTGGCCGTGTGTGGCAAGGCAGATTAGTTCAGTTCATGAGATTATAATTCTTGCTTCGGTAATCATATAAACACCTCCTAATAACCGCAATAACCCGTCTTCATTACTGTTTGACAGACAATTACAGGCCTTCAACTTCATAACACTTTTTACATGAATATTATGAACTCAAGCTGAAAATACTTAAGAGTTTGATGTTTATGACAAATCTAAATGACCTCTAAAGACCACAGCGTGAGCTACACTGAAAAGTGGTAGAGCATAATACATAACAGCTGAAGTATACATCCTACTCAACTACCGTTAAAAATAAATAAATAAATAGGGTCCGCAATAACACCCTGTTGCCTTCCGCAGGACTCAGTCCTGTGTCCGTGTCGAACCCCCTTAAAACTTAAGATCCCAGACCCCTGTCCACTAACCTACAATGTAACTCCTCTGTAACACCCCAACAGGTCCCCCCTCCCCCTCCGCCAAGGCAAACAGAGCCATCGCTAACACGACGAATGTCACTGGTTTACAAAGAGAGCCAACGTAAGCATGCTAGCCAAATAGTGATGGTGATAAACTATGATAACCCATGTGGGACTCATAACCCTAGAACCCATACAGACTTGCTCTTAGGCTTGTCCCTCTACAGTGACGTGACTGTCTGTGTAGAGTGTAGGACTCGACAGTTCCCCCTGGTGGTGTGGTGGTTGTCGTACTATGTCGTTTAGAATGACAAAGTCTGTCCTTGTGTTTCTGTTAGCATGGGATGCTAATGTCCAGTCCAATATCGACTCACTTCCATTTTGTAAATGTATATGCATGCATGTAAATGCATAATATGCTGAATGTAAATTAATTTAACTCAATTGAAATCACTACCACATTTAGTACCAATTAATTAATAAGGACTACGAATTTATAGTGCAATGGTTGATATTGGACTGGGCAATCTTTGCATCTCCAGTGCTAACACCTAAGAATTATGGTTGTGTTCAGTGTCGTGGCTATTTTGTGCAGTATCTGTGGCTATAAATGACCTGTACCTAAAGATGACCTAAACACATTTAAAAAAGATAAATCAATTCATAAAAACAATCCAACTGATAAACAGGTTTATAATCAGCTCATAAACCATTAGCCTCAGTCTATAAAGCAACCCATTTAAACCCCGACACTGGAACAGGAGTGCACACAATGGACTCAGTATGGCTGTAGAGACCATGCCATCAGTAAATGGTGGGTGAGCCCCCGCCATAGTTCTAAAAAAAAAAGGAGGCCAGAAAAGGATTGTTCTTAAGATTTTTTTTTTTTTACTTCTCTGCCAAGGTAGGGTCTGTGTGTCACTGTCAGTGAGATGAGTGGATATCAGAAAATCAGGCAAGCACTCCCTCACATCTCTTTTGTACTTTCCCATCTCATCCAATCTGCTGCGTGATGAGTGCAGTGGGCTCAGAGTGGTCTCCTACCACTGCCAGACATGAACCAGACTCAAGACGCAATCCCGCGCTCACAATCTTCCCATTTATCTCCCTCCATTACAACTCTCTTTCTCTTTTTCAACCCCTCTAAGTCTTACTTTTTCATCATCTGGTCTTGTTTGAGCTCAACCAACCTTGCTATCATGAGCTCTGGCTGTTCCTCCTGTGTGGTTTGTTTAGCAATGGGTGCTAGCCCAATGCTATCTAGCGTGCACGCAGCTTATCCAGTGAGTGTGCTAGGCAGTTAACCTCTAAGTGATGGAAAGCACAAGAAGCACGGCAGGCCCCCATATGGCTGGAAACGGATGTGTAGCCGGCGTTCAATCCATTCTCTGTAATGGAGACGGTACAAACGAACCCGGCGGGGAGGCCTGTGGCTAGAGCGGGTAGGGAGGCACGGAGGCAGAGGGACTACTGAAATATGCATCAGTGCTAGTGTCTGTGCTAATGTTTAGACTCGAAATGGCTTCTTTCTGTCTCGATTTCCGTCACTCGGCGAACGGATGCCAGCCTATCTGGCTCCCCAGGGCTTGTGACACAAGCAGAAGCATTTACATGTAGGGCCCAACGAAGCAGAGAAGGACGCACTCGGGGAGTTTTACCATAAGTTGACGTTTTTGTTGGTTTGTAGTGTATGTGTGGGAGCATGAAGGAGAGAAAAGGGGCTGTGTACAGCATATTAGCCCAGCTAATGCATATTTTAGCTATCAAATGAGATGTTCTGTTTCTCTTCCATGTTTTGAATTAAGTGAAGTGCTTTCATTCTTCGGATAGATAGCACACAGTTGCGTAGAGCTCAGTGTGTTGGAGAGAAACACAATAGTAATGGTACATCCGCGCCACCTTGTTGTGATTCTACTGTTGAAGTTTGAAGGAGTAGCACGCTACTGTGATAGCTATAATGGAAGTGCAGGTTCAATTAATCTAAGTGTATCTCAGTGGTCTATTGTTTGATCCGGTCAAGTCTAAATTGTATTAACATATTGATGGTATTTTCACTACATGATGTTAGATGAAATTCTGTTTCGGTAAAGCATGTAAGCAACTGACTATATTTTATGTTTGTGACAATATGTTGGACCACCTAAAGGGAAGTGTATCTTACATAATCACAACGCTTGGAAAAATGTATGAAAAATACCTATTGGTATATAGTCAACAATGGAACTTGAACTGCAATCCCAAAGATCTTTGTCTTTTAGCCAATTTGCTTGCATTAAGCTAAGCGGCTTCAATTTCTGCAGTAAAGCATGTTCTTGTTTCACCTCCCCTCTTATTATTTCCTTCTGACTCTGTCTCTCCTCTATTTGTCCTTACAGCTGACATTTTACATCTCGCTCTCCCCTTCTTTTGTTACTCTAAACTCAGCCCTCAGTGGCACAATCTAGGCATTAATTGAATAATTAATTCCACTCATTAGCCTGTTTTTAATTATTTCCTTGCCCCTTCTCTGCAAAGAGTATAAACTCATCATCTGTTTTCTCCCTTCCACACAAATTGCCCATAAAAATCAAGGGCTGGCTGGCTGACTGGCGCAGCCTAGCGTCAGTGCGCTAGCTCTCCCTGGTTCTATCAGTGGCTCCTAATGAGGAGACGGTTAGCCCAGGCGGAACGAAGCTAACGCTAGCTCCACGCACGAAGAGGCACAATGCTAATTTAGCTCATTTAGTGTCCTTGGGCCAATTAAGGGGAGGTGAAAAGGGCTGAGTTGCTAGCCGGAACTGTTTAAGGACAGAGCCCAGCCTTGGATTGGCGGCAGCAGGCTGTGTCTGTGTGGTAGATTGCTCGTTTGTTAGCGACGTGTTGCACTAATGGAATTTATTTGCCCTACATTTAGCAAATGCGTTCCTTTGAAGGGCCTTATTACTGCGACACAAATCCTATCTTTTCCCCAACTCAGGGGTAAGTGGTGCTAAAGACTGCAGTACCCAATTATCCCCCGTTTCTGTTGCTCTGATAGAAAAACTCAGTTGTAGCAAGCACTCTGTGTGGTGTTATAAGATTCCGAGGCGCGGAGGGAGGGACATTTTGAAGCATCAGAAAAATCAAGTAATGAATTTCTGGTTCATCGAACAACAGCCCACTGCAATCATTCAAAGCCTTCCAAAACATGCCTGGTATCCACTCATCTCTGGCTCAAGATCGCTTGCTTCTTCTTTGATATGATTTTCTTTCATGTGATTAATGAATGTCTGTTTTATGTTTGATTAATATCTACATTTTTATATAATTTAGAGTTCATCGGTTACACCTTTTTTGTTGATTCACTGTTGTTCTGTTTTATCTGTTTGGACTGCCTGATGTTGCATGTATAGTTTGACTGTAACCACATGGTCAGCACAGCCAATGGAAGCATACTCAACAAAGGTAAAAGGAACCTGTAAACCCATGCCACTCACCCTCGTTTCATCCCTCACACCCATAGCCGTGCATACATAGTTTATTGTCTACCCTTGTTCACCCATCACAGTCCTTCCAGTCAGCGCTGAAGCTTAGCGGCTGGCTTTTGGGATTCCAGCTGCCTCCTTAGTATCCGGTAGCTCCCAGCGTATCCAGAGAGACATGATCCTCTAGTAGACAACCTTAGATCTCTTGGATACTTTGTCCTGTGATTACATTTTGTTTGCTCTTCTTTGATGTTCAACCCTATGACTTTTCTCATCCTGATGTTCCTTTGCTTCTTCCTTTTTAGTATGTTGTACTTTATCATGCTGTCAGTAGAGGCTTTCTGTGAAAAAGCAACTGTTTGTGGTAAACTATCTGTTATTATAGGTGGGTAACGGTGAACAATAATACGCCTGAAGGGTCAAAGGCACAGATGAGAAACCAAAGAAAGAGAAGCAAAGAGAGCGATAGATAAGACCGGAATTGTTGATGACAGGATAATAGACGGAAGGTCTCTGTTTAAAGCCCCAAGCACAGGATATCGATTGAGAATAGCCCTTGCGGATTTATACTAGTCTAGCCACACAGTTGCCATGTTTGGACCTTGGGTATTAAAACAGGTTGCCATGTTAGAATATAAGGTAGGGAATAAAAAAAAAGCCCTGAAGAAGCAGGGGCATGTTTGTGCTGGTCACCACAGGAGGATACTAGGCTAGGCTTGATACTGAAGACGGTGAAAGATGTACTCCTTTGTTGTTTTTCTGTCTTCTTTAGACTAGACACATCTTATTATTTATGCATTGAAATATTTGGGCTATTTTCTGTGTGTGTGTGTGTGTGTGTGGGTGTGCGTGTGAGGTTTTGTATTTGCGTGTGTGCCTTTGTGTGGTTCAGATGTTTATCAGTAGAATATTAAAAAGAGAAGGATTTGGAGAAGCAAATACGGGAGTGGTTTTGTAATGCCAAAGCGACTGCTCCACGATTGAGACATTAGAGCAACGACGCTGTCTCAAGGCAGAACTGTCAGCGACTGCGACTCCACTCTCTGTCTCTCTCTCTCTTTCGCTCGTCGCTCACGCTCTCTTTTCCCTCCCATTTTTATCACAACAGAGGGAAAAGCGATGGAGCATTTCGTCTGCCGGAGGTGAAAAGAACTCCTCGAGTGTAAGTAGAAGGGTACTGGCAGGGAGAGATGGGCAGTGAGAAACGGATGGGGGGAGAGGGGAGCGGGAACGGAGGGAGATGGGAGTTGGTGGGCGAGGCAGAGGGTAGGGATAGACACGCACTAGCAGCACAATCGCGTTAACCTAGTCTCCCAGGGATAAAGTTGGGCTTGACTGCAGCATTGCCCACACTCTAGCATTACAAAATGTTCCTTCTGCAGCGCTTAGCATGCAAATTGGCTCCCAGAATAT
Organism: Galaxias olidus; assembly: GCA_026901105.3. Taxonomy (NCBI): domain Eukaryota; kingdom Metazoa; phylum Chordata; class Actinopteri; order Galaxiiformes; family Galaxiidae; genus Galaxias; species Galaxias olidus. The sequence goes on along the minus strand of JAPMUY010008608.1, from coordinate 59,142 downwards.
GCTTTTTGTATTAATTCTGCCAACTGTCAGCCTGTGACACAGTGAACGATAATCGGGCAAACATTGCCCCCTACTGCCCTGGTAGTGTACTGCAGGCTTTAAGTGAAGTCGTGCACGGTGGTGCAGCAGACCATTAGCGGTGTGTGTGTGGGTCTGTGGGAGGGTGTTATGGGATTATATGACAGGGTGAGATGTCAGGAAAAGAGAATGAAATGAGAATGGGCAAAACTGCAAGGGATTGTGAAATGTGAGAGTAGCACATCAAGCAGTTTCTAGGAACTGTAATACCCACCACCACCACCCCCCAACCCCCCACACACACACACTTGCACACATGCTACAGTGACACACAAGACACAAATAGTAACACATATCCAGAATCGAAAGGCAAAATGGAAATGAACTCTAAATGTTTACTTGTACACATTCCTTCATGACACCTTGTTCTCCAGGGGTGGTTTCACTGAGACTGCCAAGAAGGCACACTGTATCAATTATCACAACGCTTTTTTTTGCCAGGAGAACCACACTTTTACAAATAAATAATAAAGCAGACAAGGTTCTGAAGCCACTGCGTCCATACTAGTGCATGTGGCCAGTGAGCCACCACTAGCCACATCCTGAAATGCTGACCGTGGCATTTGTTTAAAGCCAGGCAATAATTGCCAAGGGAGAACATATTTAACGGTCTAAGCTGCTTGGTTTTAATTGCCGTCTATTCCAGTTTTCCTTGCTGAAGCTCTTCTACATCTGTGATATCCTTATCTACATAAGATTACAGTCTCTATCACTATAATGGCCCTTATCTAATGCTACCTCGGCTGTTATCTTAGTTAATCCCCCCGACATGTATTTTACATGAATGGAGGAAGCACCCATAGACCACATGCAGCGATCACAGACTCCAATTAAGGAAGGGCAGGCCAGATCAGTCAATCTCCAACTCGCTGATTGGCACAGGGTGGAGCCCATGTTTGATGCAGGTGTCCTTCACCTATGAAATATAAATGGAATGTTTCATTTGAACTGCCAGACGGGTAACAATGGTAATTTATTCCTGGTAACATGATAATAGTATTCAGTTTGTGAGGTGTAGTATTTCTGTATATTTTTGGGTGTTGGACTGCAAGGTAACAGTGGGTTAGCTACAGCAATCAAAATGCTAATGCCGCTGTACAGGGCAGCTTACCTACTTATCAAATCCATCTAGACCCAATATGGGAGCACATCATTTGGAAGAGAAACGTTGCTGTTTAACCTGCCATGGTTTATGTGTCCCCTGTCTGTCAAACGTCTCGGTAAACACCCAGCGTCTCCTGTTGTCTTTGACCTCCGCAGGACAAGTCCACCCCGGAGGACCAGCGCTCCTGGGACAGCTTCAAGACCATGACCCCGGAGCTGACCATCGTTCCCGGGGAGCAGAAAGACAGGATGGAGCTGCACAACAAGCCCTGGGACTCCTCGTCCGCCAACACGCCCGACACATCCGAGGGAGACTTCCAGACTGAAGTGTGAACGCGCACACACGACACACACATTTATACAGACCTGTCTGACATTCCCGTACACTCAAACACACTCACACACACACGCACACAGATACAAATACCACAGCGTCCTGTGCTACTCCTAATGACAGCTCCTCCGCCCCTCCGATGGGGTCCAAAAGATTCCATACTGTATTTGTTTACGGCTGCGGTGGACAGACAAGGAGAGAGAACTGTTCTATTCTATATTTTCACAAAGACACTTGGAACGAATGAACAGGGACCTGATGAGTCTGCAACAGAGACATTTTTAAACAAACAAAAACTCAGAAAAAAAAAAAACGTTCTAAAAAATGTCTTGATTTTATTCCCGGGGAAACAAAGGATTCTCTTTCACCTGTTTGATGATTTGAAGAAGAAAAAAAAAAGATATTTCTGCACCGTTCTGTTCTTTTTATAGAAAGGAAAAAAAGGAGCACTGATGTTTGGCACACTATTCAAACCCTTAGGCTCCCTCCATTCATTCCTCTCCTCTCTAATCGATGACACAAGAGTTCCCTCTTATTTTCTGTTTCTTTGTTTTGAAAGGGTAGTGGAGGGAGGAAGGGGGGGAGCAGTGTGTAGGTCGTTGAAATGTGCCATCCTCTGCTTTTACTAGGAATATCCTCGTCAGCCCCCACATCTCCACCCTGTCATGACCCTCATCTTTTTTGGGGGGTGTTTTTCTATAATTTAGTTACAGAATGTCCTCCCGATGGTTTGCTAAAATATATATATATATATATATATATATATATGAGTGAAAAAAACACCGCTTGAGTTGTGTTCTGTGTGTTCTACGTGCTTTGAGGAAAGTTGATTTATTTGAGGGGATTTTGCGTTTCATTTTTGTGCCGCCTTCTTCACGGTTTCATACATTTCCATGTGGAATACCCAGACACCAAGCCTTTTTAAGATCCCAACATCTGAACCAAGTACGTTATGTAGCCAGTCAATCTGTCTTGTCTGTCTGGGTTGGAGACTGTGTGTGTGTGTGTGTGTGTGTGTGTGTGTGTGTGTGTGTGTGTGTGTGAGAGAGAGAGAGAAAGAGAAACAGAGAGAGACTTTGGCTGTTCTTTTCCCCTGGTGGAATCTTTCCAGCATCTTCTTTTCTCGGGTCTCTCAATTCCTCCTGTTACTCCCACTGCTTGGAGAGGGACTATTGATCGGAATGCCCATGCAGTACAACAAGCTCGCCCCCTCAAGTAACTGAGGAAATCAGGCTGGTTTTTGTGGCACCCCATGTGCTATAATAGCCGTCTTGGCCTGGTTTTTATTTTATTATTAAACTGAAAGAAAGCCGAACTAGGTATTAGATAGCATGTAGCGCCCCAACGGCTATTTTTTTTATAAAAACAAAACAAAGGGTAACAATTCACTTTACCCCTTTCCTTCTCCCCCTCCAATTCCACATCCTGCTCCCAGGGAACACAAAAGTCAATGTAGCAGTGGAGCCAGTTCGATCCGCTTTTTCTCTCCGTCTCACTCCCACGGCGAACGGAGTCACGGTGCAGACCTGGGGCTGAATCACCAACGAGGCTGTCAGCGAGGATGGGAGGGCAGAGCCCGGGAAACAGGAAGGGACACGAAATGGACGGAGGCTGGAGAAAGGGTGCTGAGTACCAATAGAGGGCTCGGGGGGGTGGGGGGTTGCTAAAAGCAGCAGAGAGGGAGTGAAAGGTTTGTGAGAAAGACCTATCTTTCAGTGGGAGGCAGAAGGCGACATGGTGTTGCTCGGGAGCCATTTTGTGATCACCAGATGACGAGCTGTGGGCCCCTTTTTGTAGCTGCATTACCACAGCACTACCCTACCACCCACTATATGACGGAGGAGATATGGAGGGAGGGTGGCAGATGCAGGGCCCAGTGGAAGGTCCTCCAACTCTCCAACAAGTACAAAAATGACTCCCAATGAGGCCAGTGGAAAGAGAGAGAGAGAGAGAGGGGTGGCTACAGCAAGTGCAGTACAGAAAATTAACTTACAGAGAGAGAGAGAGAGAGGGAGAGAGAGTTGGGCCAATGGAACGCGAGGGGAGTGTAGAGCTCAAAACAGTAATTATCCGAGGGATAGCGATTTGTCCTGACATTTTCCAAAGGGGCCCTCCAACCATCTGCTTAAGGTTCCCTAACGTGGTTAGTGAGCAGCTACCCAGATGGCTAGACACAAGTGCCGGCCTCTTTAACCTTTCAGCTAATCAGCTGATTGGCAGACCTGGAGCCTGCAACCTTTCCATGGACCAAGGTGGAGTAAGTTGGGCTTCTGCTAGGACGCTGGTCTCAGGACAGTTTGTAGTGTTGTTTACTCTGTTGGTGAAGGACATGGGTGTGCCCAGGGAATCTAGAGTCTGAATCTGATAGTGAGCCACCGGGAGTCTCAAGGCATGGTGTTGAAATGGAGATGGAGTCCCAAATTCCACATGGAATGCCACAGTTTTAAACCAGGATACGTTGAGGCCATGCTTGTTTTCTCATTTCAATTCAAATGGGTTTGCTATGTTTCGCATAATGATACATTTTATGTGGTTTGGAAAATAATATTTACGTGTATAAATGGTGTTGCAGGTAAGTAAGAGTGTGATGGATAATTTGACTGCATATATGTCTTTCAGCAGTGGAATTTGTTTCATTCAACTGATCAGAATGCAAGGTCCCTTATTACACAACTTTTTTTCTACTTGCAGGAAATGCAAACACTTCCTTTCTTAGTCCGTTTTATGTTTCTACCCAACTGAGGACTGAAATTATTAAAAGAAAGTAATGAACATGACCTTTTACAACTCAATGGTATGGTTACATTTTCTATGGTTGGATTAGGGATTCATACTCACTGGCGCACCTCTGTACGTTGAAAGCTTGCTGAATCCCACATGATACCATCAACACCTATTTCTATTATGAAAATGCTGAAGTTATCTGAACAATGGTTCTGGGTAGCCTTTGAGATAGCTCTTTCCAATCATGCTTGGCAGTCCCCTCCACAACCATTCAGCATTCCAGTTCCCTACTCTCCCTACTCTTCATTTCTTACTTTGTTTTTCTTTTTTTAAATATACATAGATGCGATTGTACAAAGTAGTCCTCTAATGTTTTCATAGTGTGCTTTTATATGAAAATAAATTTTCAAATTGACATGCGTGTCGTTTCTGTTGCTAGTGCATGCTGAGAGTTAATGTGCATTGCTGTGTCACTGGGCGCCGGGTGTGCTTGATCTCCGATGAGTCATCCGGTGGTGTCCGCAGCACGCCCCGCGGTGGAACACCGGCCTGGGAACAACAAGACGACCTGCTGTCAACTCTGGAAAACCATCACTCCGTGGCAACTTCAAAAGGTAATTGTGAAAACTACCTTGTAAAATAACATGTATGCGGCTTGCGAAAATGATATGCAGTCATTGTTCGGTTAATATTCATGTCCGAGTGAATCTCAACTTGGCTTGGTTTCCGGACGCTCCTCTGACATTGAGACGGCCACAGCAGACCAGCGTCAGGCACAGCAGGGCCCGGCAGATGACTGAGGGGCCTTGACAAAGTGCCCACGCCTCAATCACCCCCGCGCTAGCCCTGCGTCCGCCGCTCCCTCCCAGATGCTTGAGGGTAATTAAGGGAAAGTGCGTACGTGTTCACCCGTGTAAGCGCCGGAAGTCACCTCAGGAGAGGCCCGGGAACGGAGACGTCCGCGTCGGAGGAGACGCCGTGGAGGAGGAGGAGGAAGGGGGTCAACGAAGGACATAATGTGGAGACGGGGATGAGCCAGCCTTCGGGGCCAAACTCTGTTTTCCTTTTTCCGTGTTCGGCCGAGGTGAGACGAAGGGAACATTTCTCAAAAGCACCTCAGAGCGGTGGAGCCGCCATGATTAGACTGAGGCCATGGCTTATTTTCCCCCAGGTTTATGGGTAATTAAGTGGAGGGCTGACGTGCCATAAGTCACTTGAGGAGAAGCAGCCATACAGAAACATAAGGGTGGGGGGAGGGGGAGAGGACAAGATGGTAGGAAGACAGGCAAACCACAGCATGAGGAAGGCCAGGCACCGCCGACTGTGACGTCCTAAAGCCCACACAGTCGGGGATCAGAGGGGACGAAGCAACCGGAGTAGGTGGACAGTAAGACAATAGCAGAACCAAAGGCAGAGCGACCACGTTTGCAAAGGGATTCGAAGAAAAAATAACTATGGATGGACAGACATGAACAGTGAAAAAGAACCTGAAGAGAGAAGCAGTTAATGGACAGAATGAAATAGCAGGGGGAGGGAACATGTAGTACCGTCGATGCACTACACGATGTCTTGCTCTGGTACGGCAGTGAAATGGAGGGGAGTTGAGAAAACACGGTCACGTTCCTGGTTGCCGCCAGAGCCTTGGGATGGGGCCGAGTGCATGGAAAATCCATCGGTGTAATGGTGTTGTCATGTTCTGCGGTCCCCTCTCTGTGGCCAGCAGATGGTACGGTCCCAGAAGGTTGTCACTGCACACCACTCGACAAGACGAAGCACGGGAGGGAAGGTTATGGATTGACCGCTACGGCAGAGTGGCTGGTGGAGGGGGGGAAACCAAACAAATATACCCAGACACGATTTCTGTTTTTGTGTTGAGGTGTGAAGGTTGAGGTTGTTTGGCGTCGTACAAGTTACGACGAGCGGAAAACTTTCCAAACATGTCCATTGATCTACAAGTGCTTTGTGTAATCCAAGCACAGTTTATGACACTCTGCCAGGACAATGGCCTCCTGTGTGGTGTGAAGTGTGACCAAGCCGCTCAGTCCCATCCATGTTGTCATGCATCAGATCCTCCCCCCCTTGCGCTACAGGATGGCACTGTCTAAATGTTGGCGCTGCTCGCTGGCATAGGGTGGTACAGACAGGCAGGGTCTTGGGTGAATGCCCTGTCACAATGGCTCCATCTGTCAGAAACGATTTTGCCTCACTTCATCTGACTGCCTGAGTCACTAATCCAACAGTGTGCTGTGGTCCTCGCTGTCAGAGCATGGCAGCTCTGGAGGAGTATCTGGTGACTTTGTTGACAAGAGCTCTTGGGCTCGTCGTTACCATTGTTTATGGTTTCCGTTGCACACCCCGTGTCATGTTCCTCAAGCTCCATGATGCCGTCAAGTGCCACCCCCCCAAAACCCAAAGCTCAATCATGCCATGGCCTTTGTGAGCCATGGCCTATGTGCGTTATTTGACACGCTTAAAGTAATGTCAGTTTGTTATTTTTAGAGAGAGACACTGACATTTGCGAGGCGTTTACCACCAACCTAATCCCTGCTTTTAGCGGCAGCAGCTCACGACTAACCTCGGGACAACAATTATCGTCAAATTCCTCCTTATCCACGCAGCCAAGGCGTGGGAGTTGTGACAGCAGGGGGTCAGGAGTCGTGATGTTCCCCAACCAAGGTGGCTGCTGGCCGGGGTAATGAGACAGACGGCCTGGCCTCCTCCGCCCTGGCTGCCTGATAATAACTGGGAGCTCCAAATGAGCCTCATCCAACTGCCTGCCACCCCGCTTAAACCTGTGTCAGTGGTCCAGTGTGTGTGTGGAGCGTGAGAGCCCGTGGAGGTTTCTGCTGGGTGAGGAGCTAAGTGGGATTCGTAGTTCTTGTCAAGTACTTACATTGGCGAGTTGGTCTGAGTTTAGGTACGCTCATATCTTTAGTACTGTAGATCATCAAGCCACTGTAATAGATACTGTATGGCATGACTGTGTCACACACTCCTGTCCTTCACATGCACTGTCTTTGTAAATCATGATTTTTTTTATGCTGGTGAGACCCAATTCTAACCCCTTTTAAGGCAAGACACCCCATGCTAATAGGGTTATTTTTATTCCTTTGCTCATATCTGAATTAAACTTAACCTGTTGAAACTGTACTTCAAAACACGTTGTTTTTTTGGGCATTACAATAATAAAAAAAATGTAAAATATGCAAATGAGGAAGCTCTTCACCCCCTTTTAGTGCAGGAGCTGGAGAGACAACCACACTACACAGCTCTTCCCAACATACAGACGACACTGCTCGCACATTGTTTTCATCTGGTGGATCAGCCCCGCCTTGGATGCCTATAGTGAACGGCCCCAGATGAAAGGAGGCTTCGTTCAGGGACGCCGTCTCACCCACCGGGAATGGAAACGTTATTTGATCCCACTCATAGAGCCACTCCGCGCCAAGCCAACCCACGGCAATACAGGAATAGATCTTTCCCTCGCTCGCCTCTCTCTCTCTCTCCACTCCTCCCTTGTGCCGTCCGCCTCTGAAGGATCACGACGGGGTAAATTGGTTTTGATTCGCTGGAGCGCAGCAGAGATGTACACACGCGCGCACACACACACACGGCACATCAAAGCTCTGTCGCCATGGCGCTGGCCGAGCTCTTCCTACCGGAATTTACGTGTCGACATGTGTGAGCGTGGTAACATGGATGGATCTATAAAGGCGTACCACTCTCCTTCTGTTAGCCAACATGAAAGGGACGTTGAAGAGGGTGCTCTGGCGCGTTATATTGATTCTCCTACAGTCTTTCTCTGAAACCAAATGCCACACCACTCAGAGCGGAGTTGACCCAATGTCCCCTTCACGCCAGTGCATCATTGGTCAGTTCCTGCTAGGAGTTGACTCACCGATTTACTTATTTTTGCTGGCACGAAAGCAGGATGTGCGATGTCTAGACCAAAGGAGGGTATTCAAAAGTGACCCTTTAATTAGGATAAAAAAATTAAAAATCCATAAAGAACAAGAACAATTCAATCAAAAAACACTCTTAGAATATTTTTCAGCAATGTCAATGTATTTGCACAACGGGACCTCTCAAAGGACCGTCACACTCAAAAGTGGCTAATACTGCTGTCGCTACGCTTAGAGGACAGGAGTCAAGCAGCAACACTTGTTGCGATGATATCTAAACATTATAACTAAATAGTGTAACCAAGTTGCGGGATATACAAATTTGGCTATGTTCTTCAACACCTCAGAGGTGGTTCGAGTTGAAGACAAACTTTTTTTTAAGGCCTTCATAAATATTTCATGAAGTATAGTCAAGAGGAAACATTGGTCTTTGAAGCATGAAGGCATTAGTAAATAATTGAACTTTAGCTACCTCAAAGTATTTTTTCTGTTTTTATGCATCTTTATTTGGGGCAGGGGGGCCTCTGTCTACAGAGGGAAGCCAATGGCATAGTAACTGGTTTTATATCAAACACGCTGCCTGTTGACACAAAGGCTTGTACATCCCCGCGGCGTGGTAATTGCCCTAAAATAACCACAGAAAACCTATTTGAGAAAAGGCAACACAAAAATAAGGCATTTATTGGAGAGACGGCAGGTATGGCGCTGATAGAAGCCTTGGCATATTCCATTATAAAAATGCAGCGCACGTTGTTGGGTTGTCTCATCGGATGTTTACTAGGAAACACACACACACACACACACACACACACACACACACACACTAGAGCCAGTTGTCCTCCAGACCTCCTTGGTGTGTGTTGATATATGGCTGTGGTGTGGGGCCTGGGGATCATAAGGATTAATTGTATGTTTAAGGGGCCGCCGTTAAGGCACCGCCGTTTATGACCCGCGTTACGGCGCCATGGTGACATGCCGGCCCCTGATTTGTCACTCGGGAGCGAAGACCGTACACCTACACACCGCCACGTTATCATTAAGCGTTGTAGTGCAATGAATCCTACTCATAATATGTCTGCTGCATTCGGTGTGTGTGTGTGTGTGTGTGTGTGTGTGTGTGTGTGTGTGTCTCTGTCTATCAACCTGCACACACATGTTCCACTGTCTGCCTTCCACTGTCTGCCTGCCGTACGTCTGCCAGTCACCCTTCTCTTGACTTCAGACGACTCCTATATCTTTCTCAACTCAACTCACAACAGTATATCTGTTCCTGACACCCTCTCGCCTCTCTCCCCCCGACCCCCCACCAAAAACACTACTAGGCCTACCCCTGTGGCTGTCTCCACCCCCCTCTCTCTGGCAGGGCACTGTGGTTCGGGGGCTGTTGTTTTTGTGAGCCGGGGAAGGGCACGTCTCACCGACGGACATGGTTATGCAGAGTGACTCGCAGGCAGCCGTGGTGGAGAGAGCCGCGGGGGCCCCCCAGCCGACCAGTCAAGCGGCCAGAGGAGAGCGCCAGGACGCTCCCCTGGCCAAACCGGCGCTGTGGCGGAAGGAAAGAGAGAGATCATGAGAGGAAAGAGAGAGAGGGAGGGATAGACCAAGATGGCAGACACACAGCTGAGCACTGGAGGGGGACAGGACAGTAATTGAGGTAGCGGTACAGGGGCAAGAGTCCAGGTTGGCGGAGAAAGAAGAGAAGAGAAGGGAGCAAAGGGCAAAGGCTGAGAGAGAACGACTGAGCGAGACAGAGCGAGGGAGGAGGAGAGGAGGAGTGGAAACCAGTCAAGTTTGTCTCTTTAATGAAGTATCATTGCTCCACGGCCTCCTCCTGCCGTCCTTCCCCCGTATCGCCGCCCCTCCTGTGCCACCGTGTCATCCTTCCGGTGGCGTGTTGCCGTGGCTACCGTGCTCCGGCGCTGCCACGCCAAAATTCAGAACTAATTTGGACATGACCCAGGCCTGCAGGGCCTGAAATGGATTACGGGAGGGCGGGTAATGTGATTCTCAAGCGTTTCCCTGAAAATTAAAGAGTGCCTTGGTGTTATTAATACGCATGAGACGGAATCAATATTCTCTGTCTGTCTCTCAATGCTCACAGACAGCTCAGCTCCTCCCACCCCCAATTTCTTTTTCGGGGGGGGTGTGGTCTTTCCTTCATTTCTTTCTTTCTTTCTTTTCTTTCTTTCTCCTGCTTTCCCTTAGTCTCTGTCACGCTCTGCATTGTGACCGGCGAATGACACAGCCGCTTCGACGGAACGACATCTCTAGAAATGTGCCTGAGCCATAACACAGCAATGGAGCAGTCTCTCTGGAAGGCCACTGTGTGTGTGTGTGTGTGTGTGTGTGTGTCTACGCACGTACACGTGTTTCTGTGTGTGTGACTGCGTGCGGCAGCCCATTGTCATGATTGGTTGTTGTGAAGGAAGTGAAGCATTAAAATCCTCACGCGCGCACACACACACACACACACACACACACACACACACACACAGAAAGTCGTGCCACTTTAAATCAAGCACCTTTTAATCAGAGCACTCACAATGGGGAACATGAAGGTAACGGGGCGGAGAGCCAAGCAGCCAGTGGCTGGTCTCGCCGCGCGGCTCTGCTAGCGGCTACGTGGCCTTGGTGAGGCTGCCGAAGCACGCTGCACGGCCGCCCAGCGTCCAGCTGCTACCTGGTGACGTGCCGCTCCTGAACGATTCGTTCATTTCGAACGCACCTTTGAAATGACACGGGACTAACGGGTAGTCTCAGAGAGGGATTCGTTCGTTGTGTTCCGAGTTGTGTTCACAGTTGTGTTCCGAGTTATTCGTTCATTTTGTTCAGCATAGGCCTAGAATAGGACACAAAAATGAATAGTTCACCCCTCGACGGGGTCTTCGGATCTGAGTCGTTCGTTGTCACCTTTCACGTGGCAGCCCCATAGGCTCAGTGTAGCATAGTAGTTCATTCTACTGAACGAGAGTTGAAAAACCAAGTCCCTACAATGATACAATATTGCCATCACTACTGCTACCTGGCCTGCGCCGTAAGGACTAGACAGGCCCAGACATGCCTGAACAAGCTGCCTCGGTCGATGGGGTGGCAGTGACACTCGTTACTGTACCATAGTGCTGTCCTGTCCGGGGTCGTTCAGCACGTCTTGTCACGACGCTTCACAATGCAATCTCGGGGACGTTTAAACGATCCCAATCAGGCGTGTCCACTCGGCACAAAATGACCTTTAGCGAGATGGCTGGCATTCGGAGATGTTGGCGCTCTCATTTGTTCCCTCTCTTTGTACGAAGCCGTGACAGTTCTTTCCACCGGTCGTCCGCTCGCCTACGAGGGTGGGGGGAGGCGCTTTTGTGTGACTCGCCACCCTGGGGCTTTGGACGTCAGCGCGAGCATTACTGCAGGTCCGTTCTCCCTCTCCTTCCCCTGTCGCTTGTATCTCTCCCTCTCTCTCTAGCCAGCGCTCGCAGTGCTCTAGCTGACACCCCCCCCCCCCCCCGCAGCGCGGACACATGCCTCCAGGCCTTCAGGCAAAGCAGCGGGCACCGCATGTCCCTCGCTTTCCAATTCATCGCCGTGGCCATGCCAGCACTTTAGTCTGTCGCAAGCGCGCCACTTGGCCTTTAAGCAAAGAACGAGGACATACAACCGGGAGGAAAAGACCAGAAGAAAACGGCGAGTCCTGCAGCTCTCGGGTTGACCCTGTGGGCTGGGACGGCGGAGGAACACACCGGGAGGCTGCAGTGTCCTGCTGTGACCCAGCTCCAAGGAAGGAGGCTCCTGTTTCATATTCATCCTCGCTCAGTCTGTGACTGACAGTGTGGTGTGGGTTACTTGACATATTTTTCTAGCCACGAGGCAAGATCGTGTGTGTGTGTGTGTGTGTGTGTGTGTGTGCATGCGTGCGTGCCTGCTTGTTTGAGTGGGCTCTATCCTTCCTGGACTCCTCCGCCCTCTACCTTTCCAAAGCTCCATTCTCCCTCCTCCCGCCGGCATGGACTAAATGTTCCTGAGAATCTCATTACGTCGAGGAGGTAATCAGAGAGGCAGGAGCATACAAGAGTCGCACATGTACACAGCATCTTGTAAGGTGTGTCTTTAAGCTACTTTGTAAATAAAGTGTGCACTGCAGTATATGCGTACTATAGATTCAAGTGTTTCCAGTATACATATATGTTCCTTGTTTGGCAACATGTGTTTTGTTTATTTAATCGTCCATTATTGTGTGTGTGTGTGTGTGTGTGTGTGTGTGTGTGTGTGTGTGTGTGTGTGTGTGTGTGTGTGTGTGTTCATATATATGAGAACAGTGTATTCATTCCTTCATGGTTTATGAATGAGGGAGGAGGGAGTGAGCAATAGATGGATCCTAAAAATGTCATATAAATTTACTCTGCCTTTGGAGAGCTCTCGTTGACTTTAACAGATGGGTCTGGATGAATCTATGACATTTCCCCCTGTAGCTGGAGCTGATCTTGAAATGTCCGGCTACCCTCTTCCTTCTAGCCTTGTCTGTGTGTGTGTGTGTGTGTGTTTCTGTTAGAGAGAGTGTGTGTGTGTGTGTGTGTGTGCGTGTGTGCGTGTGTGTGTGTGTGTGTGTGTGTGTTAGGAGCAGCAGATGGAACCAGATATCACAGTGTCTGGCTATGGTCCCATAGATCAGAGCATGGTCAGATCACTGGGGTTATTTCCAAACACTACACTGATCAATGGGACTTTTGATCTATGCAGCATATCATCACACTGTTGAGGAATCGCAAACCCAGAACCCCTTCAAAGCACTCAGCACCACTTGGTAAAGAACATGTTTAAGGGATAATCATACTTTTGTTAATCATACGTTTTTCAAGTGTTTTCATTTACAATTTTATGTCAATTATATGAGTGTGCAAACAAAAATATGCATGTAAGGTTGAATTTAAATCTTCATGATTTTCCAACTGGACTCTTCTCCAGGCCCGCCCCTCCATCCCCATACAACACGATGGCTTTGCTAATCCACACCTTTCACCATTTCTCACCAGGGATAACCTGACTTGCCCTCCCCGCCCACCCCTCTCTTCCCTCTGAAATCTACGCCTTTGCTCTGTTTACCCTCCTTCCCCTCTGTCTGTCTCCCCATCCCTCTCCCCCTCCTCCCCCTCCTCCGACTTCACAAACAGGAGAGCCCTGAAGATGCCGTGTGACACTGATCCAAGCTGACAGCTTGAAAGAACCGTCGATAGTCCTCGTGGCCCCCCGGCTAAACCAAGCACACGGAGGTGCACAGGTGCTTCTAGGCCGGGCCGCTCCAGTGGATCCCCCCACCCCACCCCACCCCCCCGGCTGCTGTATCAACTGGTGTCTCCCACTGCTTTCGTCTGAGCCCCACGGGATGATAGGATTAGGCCAACCCTTGACACAGTATCTTATTGTCCTGTAGGCTCTGGAGCGCTGACGTTTCAGTGGATTGTTATCCGTTTGTCCGCCCACGTGTCCGATGGATGTGGATCAAACTTTCCTGGCTCCTCTTTCCAATGTGCGCTGTGTGTCTTGCTACACCAGAGTCCTATTAAAAGGAAACTGCTCTCTTTCAAAGGGCTTTTCATTGTATTGTTTCTCACTTCAATAGCCGGTGAGTAATATTTCACACCCCTGTTAGCGGAGCAGGGTCATGGAGGGTTGATTTGTAGCCTCGGAGCAAAGTAGAAGTTCACACCCTCTTTATTATCTTCAAGAGTTCCCATGTGTTTTCCTCAACATGGGATCTATTGTGATGTGGCTCTCTCCGCTAATTGCTTTTATTTAATAAATTTTTTTTGGAACACATGCATATTTCATTCAGTCGCCCTCTTTTGTATTCCGCCCTTTGTTTCAACGCGCCAGATTTAATTGCCTGCATGCGTGTCACGCTAGCTCTGCGTGGCGGCCTTCGCTCGCGCCGGCTGCCCGAGAGATGATTTATGTTCGGGGTGGCCCCGGCGCGATGAAGGGGAGCAGGACGACGCAGGGGAGGAGGATGAGGAGGATGACGGTAGACGACGAGCCATGAGAACCTGTCAGGACGCGTTTGGCCGCCGTGGCCCTCACCGAGCGCCTCACCGCCACAGCCTGTCACACCTACACCTCTGCACCGCTCGTCAGCGGCCCGCCGGCTCATTGCTATCGACGTAGCTCAATTAGCGTCCGTGCTACACGCGACAGCCGCGGCGCGGCGCAGTGTGGGCTTCGGCAGGCGTAACGAGGCGTTCACACGACACTGAGTGGTTAAACCTGTTTAAACTCACGGTTGAGGCATGCGTCACCCGTGCTCGCTAGCCGCTAGTTCTCTGCTCGGTAATAGCCGTTCAATTCACCCCGATATGCAAAGTGAAAAAGCTTTGTATGTCACCGAGTAGTGGCTTAAGATATCGTCATGGAAACTTCCACGCAAACGTGCTGCCGGTGGTCTGCTGATCTAAATGCTAATAGGACTATGTGTGGCTGGTTTAAAAGCAAACGATGAACGCCAGACCTGGCCCTGCTTGCAGATTTGTGTGTGTGTGTGTGTGTGTGGGGGGGGGGGGGGGGGGGGGGACGCCGTTCGAAACTCGTGAAGGCCCCCCCCCCCCCCCCAGAGCCCATCCGATGGGAACTAAGTGTTGATCAATGTGGGGAACGAGGGAGGACGGGGGAGCAGAGTAAAAACCCGGGAGAGAAAGGCCACCGCCATCGCTCTTCCCTGACACAGAGGATCCGGATCCGCTGGGCTCCCAGGCTAAATTAAAACAACCGGCATCCCATTGATTCCAGCGCTGACAGTGGTCATACATCAGCCCACAGCCAGGGAGCATGGGAGGCAGAGAGGAAGGCACGAGAGGAAGAGAGGACGAGAGCCAGACGGAAGGAGGAGGAGGTGGAAGGAAAGGCGAGGGAGAGCGAGGGAGAGCAAGAGGGATAGGGGGAGTCTCAGGTAAGGGAGGGAGCGAGAGAGGGTGAAGTGCAAACTAATGAAGCGAGAGAAAGGAGAGGGGGGGGGGTGCAGGCTGAGACGGCGAGGAAAGGGGGAACGAGAGAGGAGGGAGAAAAACAATCCGAGAGGCAGCGGCGAGACATGGAGTGGGAGAGAGACGGCGAGAAACAAAGGAAATAAATAGACACCGGCAATCTGGGTGCCTCCATTGACAAGTCCATTTATTTACTTTGCATGGAGGAGATTTACTTAGTGGCAAAGAGCACATTCGAAAATGGGTGGGAGGAGAAATGGTTGGCAGGGCGGCGGGAGAGTGACTGCCGGGGAAAAGAGAGGAGGATGAGCAAGAAGGGGAGAGAGAGAGAGAGAGAGAGGAATAAAGGCCTGCTAAAAGACTGTGTCCTGGGCTATGAGGTCTTATTACGATCTTAGGAAATCCCACTTTGTCTTATTATCCCAACTATCAGATGCCTTTCCCCGGTTTCTTTCGTCTCACCTCCAGTCTTCAAAGAGCCGAGGTGTTTTTTCCCTGATTGCCAGGGAGACGGTCGAGTGATTCCGGGCAATCATAGCTCTCCGTCCAGGGCCTCCTGGTAGGACGCAATCACACCAAATTGGACCTGGAAACCAGCATGGAATAGTGAGGCGAGGTTGCTAAGACGCTGGTAAACCCTGCTCGCACACACACACACGCACACACACGCACACACACACACACACACACACACACACAGCTTTCACCTTCTCTAAGAGAGTTGCGTCAACAACCTCCATATGTATTACACAGCATTCTGAAATGAACATAAAACAGCAATATGTAAAGCCTCGTAGATCATTAAAAGCTTCCCTCGTCGTAACAAAGTACAAAGTTGGGAATGTTGAAAGTCTGCCAACACACACACACATGGAAAAAAGAGCTTACAGAGTGAGATGGTTGCCCCTGGTAGACTCTCTGCCCTGTGGAGATAGAGGACAGGAAGAAGAGCGAGATCCTGGGATTCCCACATCTCCGGCTCCAATTAATTACTACCAACCTTGTTTGAGTGACAGTTGCCCTCTGGGTAAGGGAGGGTATGCCTGTGTGTGGATTTCTGTGTGCTGGAAAGAAAGGGGCTTTTGTGTGGGGAGCGCACCGTGGTGTGTGCCTGTGTGCCGTATGTGTTAATGCTGCGGGCCCTCTCTGATTAATAATGCATCAACTCTCCAACCTTCTGCCAAGTCCTTCGCCACACACACACACACACTCTCTCTCTCTCTCTCTCTCTCTCTCTCTCCCCGTACTCTCTCCACACGCCCCAACTCTCCCCGTCATGCCTTTCCCCCCGATCCCTCTTCTCTTCTGTCGCTCTCCGTCTATCCCTCCAGCTCTTTTCTGTCACACCCTCCTCCTCCCCCTCTGGTCCTCTCTCCAGGCCCCACCCCCCATACCCTTCTCTCTCTCTCTCTCTCTCTCTCTCTCTCTCTCTCTCTCTCTCTCTCTCTCTCTCTCTCTCTCTCTCTCTCTCTCTCTCTCTCTCTCTCTCTCTCTCTCTCTCTCTCTCTGCCAGCCACCGTCTCATCTTCCCATCTCATCTCCAGCAATGATATCCCCGGTCACCCAGGGCCTGCACTCGTGGCTCTGTGGGCTCCTCTATGGCCCCTCCCTCCCGCCCCTCTCTCTCTCTTTCTCTCTCTCTCTCTCTCTCTCTCTCTCTGCCGTCTAGTCGAGCTCCTGTCTGCCTGACATAGTGTGTTGGTGTCACTGTGTTCTTCGACATGATTTTCCAGGGCCCTGGCGAATTGCAGACGGTGGAAATGGTTCCGGCCACATGCTGTGTTTGTCAGCGTGCGGACATTGGTATTGGTGCCGCACCAGTGTGTGTGTGTGTGTGTGTGTGTGTGTGTGTGTGTGTGTGTGTGTGTGTGTGTGTGTGTGTGTGTGTGTGTGTGAGTGTGTGTCTGTGTGTGTGTGTGTGTGTGCACATGTGCGTAAACTGTCCGTATCAAATCAAATACGATCGAAGGTTGCTCAATCATTTACAAGGCCAGATGGGTTTTTGAAGTCTGTTTTCCAGGAAAAAAAGATGGAATCCAGAGATCACTCCCGAGCGCTGGACCTGTGAAATAAATGGGGCTGTTTTTCGTTTACTCCTCCTGTCAATCTTCGGCAGAGTTTCATATGCATCTATTCCACGTTCCTCTCCCAACTCCTGTGTTCACCTTGGATAACTTTGACGGAGCCCTTGGATCGGTGGCAAGAGGAATTACCACCCTTCCAACAGCAGCAGATGCCTTCCCGATGATCCAGCGCAAACATCCTCCATTGAAGTGCATTGGAGAGGGCGTCTTGGACCCAGCCCTGATTCAGGCAAACCTTCATTTCATTTTAAAGGGATGGATAGCTAGGGGACACACAGCAGAAGGCTGCTCCAAGCCCTTTGGAGGGCTGAGCGTGCTACAGCCCCACCCCACTCCCTCCACCTGTTTGTGCGTGCATGCCTGAGAGTCAGGCAATATGGTACGGACAGAGGGGATGGTGAGCCCCTGGATAGACTGTGTGTGTGTGTGTGTGTGTGTGTGTGTGTGTGTGTGTGTGTGTGCCCAGCTGCTCGCTCAGCCATGGTGGCCATTACTGAGCAGTGGCGGGCACTGGAGCATTTCACACACCAGCTGGAAACACACGGACGCACACACACACACACCTCCAGCGAGAGAAAGGAACGTGCCAGGAAGAGAGGGAGAGCGATACTGGCAGAGGGAGAAAGGCAGGAGGGGGACAGTGGACAGGGAAACAGAGCCAAGGACAACATAGAAAAGATAGGTTCACCTTTAAGGTTAGAATTGGCCTCGCTCTCGCTCTCGCACACACACTCTATTTTTGCTCTTCCAAAACCCACCCCCGAAACCAAAAAGTACGCAGACATTGTCCTGACCTTTTCTCCCGTCGCCGCGCGCCCCGTCGAGGTAGACCTTCCCGGACACGTCATCCCTCTCCCGGGATCTGATTATCCTCGCGGTGACAGAAACACGCGCCGGGGACCGTGACTGGAGAGCGTCCAGCCCGGAGGGCACGTGAGCCTCAGCGACGCGCACCAGACACATTGGGACTGCCAACGTTCTGGCAGGCGCTCTCTCTCGCCCTCACGCACGCGTGTGTACACACACAGGCACGCACGCTCACACGCGGCGTGGGAGCCGTGCTCGCTCGCCCTCCGACGAGGCATCGTTCACGGGACCGATGACTTGCCAGCGATGAATAAAAACATCTCGCGTGAGGAGCAAACAAAGTGTATTCACATGGAATACATTACCTTTTCTTCCTTGCTTCTCTGTCCACACTCATCAACCCCAACCCCATGTTTACGTATTATTCATTCAAGTGCACGTTAAGCAAACTCTGCCCACCCTCCCCCCCCTGGTCGTTCCCTCCTCAACACCCCCAACCCTCTCTCACTCTTTATCCCCCTTTCCCCTCCTTTATTCCCCCTGTCTGGCCAGCTGACACGGGGGCGATGGAGCGTCCTGTCCTTCGTCTGTGCGCTCCGCTGGCCGTCTGAGATACAGCGGTGGCGGACGGGGGGAGCGACTCACGTGGCTAAGAGGCTAGCCTTCCCTTCTCGTCTGTGCGGGCCTCCCATCCCTTCCTCCTCCCTCCTTCACCAACGCGGGCGCCTTTCCTCCAGGTCCACCCCGACCCTGGAGGTGGCTCCTCCACGCCGCCCGGGGCCGGGCCGCGGGACCGTCGCCGGTGGCTAGGGTTAGCCAGGCTAACGCTAGCGCCGGTGTCACTCAGGAGTGGCCCATTTCAGGGCGGCTAATTCATCACGGCCTGAGAGCTTACATACGGTCCCTATAATTACCCCCCTGAAGTAAACAAGAGCCGCTCAGGCCGTGATTTATGACCGTGTCACGGGGGCCCCGCAGACAGAGGAGCCAGGAGGAGACAGGAGGAGGAGGAAGGGGGAGGGAGAGAGGGGGGGGGGACATGGCCTCGGAAAACGAATGAGAGCAAGGTGAGGGGGGGGGCAAGGGAAAAGAAAGAGCTGGTGAAGTACGATGCTGCAAAGAGAGAGAGAGAGAGAGAGAGAGACATAAAAGAATCATGGCCGACACGCATCGCGGACGGGCGGTGAGAAGGTAAATAAGTGAGCAGGCGTGGAGGTGGACATCCGTGACCTCACACGGCGAGGTCGCCTGCTCCACACATCCCGGTCATAATTCATGGTTCAGACCCATCGTTCTAAAGACTGGGGTCGCGGCGGGGGCAGGGGTTGGGGGCGCTGTGTTTTGTTCTGACCCCGGCGTCTCCTCCACCTCGTCTCTTCAGAAATGCATCGGCGGTCTGTTGCAGCAGCAGCAGCAGCAGCGTGGGGTCTACTGTCTGTCAGGGAGGGAGGGAGGGACCGGGGGGGGGGAGGCAACAAAGCGTCTGTAGGAATAGAAGAATAGAATGCCTTTTATTGTCATTATACACAGGTACAATGAGATTAAGCAACCACCAAACAGCGTCAGATTAAAACAGTAAGATAAGATAAAATAAAAATAAATAAAAGTATAAAATAAGATAAGATAAGATGGGTACGTAGTCCCAATAAAAATATATCCACATGTCTATGTACATTGCAGTAAGAAAATATCTAAATCTATGTATGAAATTCACAGCTGAAAAATACGTCTATACAGGTATTGCACGGAATTAACATGAGAGCGGGAGCGAGGGAGGCAGGGAGGGAGGGAGCGAGGGAGCAAGGGGAAGCGAGGAGGAGAGAAACAAATGAAAGATTTACGACGCGCGCCGAGCGCACGGACGCCGACTTTATCTGCTTATTATCAACCCGGCTCGTCTCCGCCGGGGCTCCCCACAAATCACAGCGCGCTCTGCTGTCGGGGTGGCTTGTCTCACCCACTCCGTCTCCTCACGTCTCTCTCTTTCATTCCCCCTCGCCCCCCGTGACCTCTCTCTTCACGCGCTCTCTCTCGCTCTCTCTATCTCGCCGCCTCTGTCTCTCTATCTCCCCACCCCTCTCTGTCTGCGTCTCTCTTTCTCTCTCCCTGTCTATCAGCTGTTTGGTAGAAAGAGAGCGGTCCGTCGCCGTGGTGTCGCTGCCCGTGACGGAGCGGAGTTGGGAGTAAATCAACACCTGTAAGTGTTTGGGAATCTGGATAGAGAGCGCCTTGTATTTCAAAACCCCATACAGCGAAGCTTCGAGCCAAAATGAAGAACGGGATCAGGGCTTCTTTACAAAAACGAATCCTCTCTCAGACACACTGCCAAACTTACTTTGGTCAAAATGATAATACTTCCAATTCTGGACTATGGGGTTGTCCAATATAAATTGCCCTGAAATAATAATAATCCTATAAATATCTGGGCATTCATATACAGTACTTGGAGAAAAAACTGAGACTTAAATCACGTTTTTGTTTCATGAACAAGCTGTGTTTTTCTTTTAATGGGAAAAGGAGACTTATTGCTGCCACATTTTTAACTGTGTTGGACACCAAGCAGTAGGTAGCCGGTCGGGTCAGGTTGTTCATTTCCACCGAACACTTTGGGGATAGTTGCCTTGAAACTGGTATCAAACCGTTCCAACCAGTACCTAACCCTATATCTGATTTGCGTTTCCACCACAATCAGGGATCATAAAAATGCATGTGGGGTCGTCGCTATCAAATAAATTGAATTTGCCTTCGTCGTGAGGTGCTTATATCGGTAGTCTACGACGCAATCAATGGGGATATTTTAAAAAAGTGCGTTTGTCTGTTTGCATTTGTACATTGAATCTAAAGGTTATCTTGCGTGCAGTGTTTCTAGCTCCAAGTACCGGGTCAGTGTGCTAGGAACCTCAACAGAAGGGCATCCAAAAAGCAGGAAGGAACACTTGTCTACTGCATCATCCACAACTTTTGCCAAATGGAAACACACACATAACCGCTCCAATATGTAATGACCCGCCCCAACCCGTAACCTAGTGTTTGGTGGAAATGTTACAACCCAACTCGTAACCTAGTGTTTGGTGGAAATGTTACAACCCAACCCGTAACCTAGTGTTTGGTGGAAATGTTACAACCCAACCCGTTACCTAGTGTTTGGTGGAAATGTTACAACCCAGCCCGTAACCTAGTGTTTGGTGGAAATGTTACAACCCAACCCGTTACCTAGTGTTTGGTGGAAACGTTACAACTCAACCCGTAACCTAGTGTTTGGTGGAAACGTTACAACCCAACCCGTTACCTTGTGTTTGGTGGAAACGTTACAACCCAACCCGTTACCTAGTGTTTGGTGGAAATGCGCCATAGCCGTTCCAACACATTACAACCTTACCCGTTACCTAGTGCTTTAGCCAAATGGGGATCTTTTGCATATGCATGCCTCTGCATGTGATTGATAGAGCTTCCAACGCTTCACTTAAATTCATTACAAACTTTAAAGCTTTGACTTACCACTGTGAGCTTTACTCCAGGGTAGGATGGCCTTCTCTGGCAACCTGCAGGGGCGCACAATTGGTCTGCTCCCAGTCTGCCTATGCTCTCACATATACCAGAAGAGCGTTGGACAGTACTCTTTTGCTGTCAAACAACCTCTACACGTTGTCAGTACCCAATGTACGTACAGTGAGTGATCATTTCTGCACCCTCGCACTGGAATATGCCGCAAACTTTTTTGCAAATACGTAATTTGATATGTCTGCCTGCTATTAAATCCATTTTAAATTACCTGGAGAGAGAATTGTCAGGGTGCAAGTGCTAAAATGGACATTTTTGATTCGTGGCTTGTGTTATGCTGTTGTTTAATGATTGTGTTGTCTTGTTTTGAGATCACTTGTTTTTGCTCTGTGCTGCTGCCTATCTTGGCCAGGACTTTATTTATTGTTTATGTTACATTGACAAACCTCCGTTATGTCTTACAGCCAACGAGTTCTCCTTAAATTGTGACTGTGATCGTTTTTTCCATGTACTGCTGCTTTATTCTGCCTCTTGGCAGGCCACGGTTGAAAATGAGAGCTGGTTCTCAAGCAACTTGCCTGGGGAAAATACAATATTTACGACTGATGAGTTCCTACCTTACATACTATTATCTTCTCCCTTTATAATCATGCCAAGCGCTGCCTTCTACCACATCCTTTCATTTCAGCGTGGCTCCTCCTGAGCCGAGCTTCTCTTTCGTTCCAGTCCTTCTCTGCTTTACCATCTCCATCCTCTGTGTGCAGCGCCCCCCTCCCCCTGTTCCCTCTCTCTCTCCCACCCCCTCCTCCTCTGTCTGTGTAGCTCAGGCTCAGTGGAGCGTCTCCCCCTCCAGTTTGCTTACGTCGCCAGTATTCCGCAGCTGCCTGTATATCTCCCTGCCCTTTGCAACCTGCAAGTGTTCTTAATCAACGGGAGTTTGGCCTCTCTCCCCGCCCCAGCCTCCCCGACCCCCTCCGCGTGGCTGGCCCCCTCCGGTTACCCCCCTGGGAGAGTGCGGCACCCCCGGGTCGGCAGGTTAATGTTCTGGCAGTTTGAGATACGCTTCTGACATTTCAATCCGGCATCTGTTTTTATCGCTGCTGATTTAGGAAGATAGCAGGGTAGGGGGGGGGGGGGGGGAGAAGGGGGGGGGGGGGGGGGGGGGGGGGGTGAGACGGGACAACACAGGGACTGTAGGTGTGTGTGTGTGTGTGTGTGTCTGTGTGTGTGTGCGTGTGTGCGGGGGAGAGAGACGGGGGGAGAGAGAGCAGCAGCAGGCCATAGACTGCAGTTGCAGATGGCTGCCGAAAGAATGAGCATGGTGATGTCGCCCCCTGGTGGTGAGAGGGAAAGAGCTATAAGGATGGACTGCGGCACGAGAACCATTAAAAACAATGGTTTATATCAAGGAAAAATGCCAAGGTTTTAGAACATGAATTTGCAATTTGCACTGGTAAAACAGATGCATGATAAAAAATAAAAAATAAACTGGACTATGGAAAGATATTGTCCAGAAAATATATTTGCAATCTGCGGATATTGATGTAAGGTTTGAGTGCGCTGATCAATATTAACGGCTTAGCCCAGGGACACAAACCTGCAGTAATGTCTTCTGAAAGTATGAGGTGTGCGGCGTCTTCAGAATGGGTCTACTCCACTCTCCAAATGTTTTATGTTGGCTACAAATCCTCCCCGACAGACCAACAGCCAACCAGAGAGCAGCAGTGTGGAGACGAGGAAGAGAAGCGAGGGGAGAAGCAGAAAAAAATATCAATCGGCGACACGTGGGGAGCACCCAGAGACCGAGAGTGACAAAGAAAAGGTTTTTAAGAGAGGAACATTCGAAGGGGGGGGTAAAGAAAACGGAAGCAAACCTCGAGAGAAGTGGATGAATAGCAAGAATGTAGGCCGATAGAAAGAAATGACTGACGGAGGAAAAAAAAAAAACTTGAGATAAAGCGGTGAACACAGACATCCGAGGGCAGCTCCCCCCCCCCCCCCCCCTTCCCAACCCCCCACAAAAAAAGTGGGAGAGGAGAGAGGAGAGTAGATATGAGGGAATACGTAAGTGAATTTGGAGAGTTTGGGCTTGGAGATGAACAGTGGGAGGGAAGTGTGGGGGGGGGGGGGGTTGCTGCTGTGCGGCCGGCGGTTTTTGAATTTTATTTGATATGAATTCAATAAGCGAGAGCCGTCTCCCTGCCCCCAGTGTAATTACAGGCAGAACAACGGGGGCATTGTGAGCCGCGCCACCGCCTAAACGCTCCCCCGCTCGCTTCCAGGTCGCCACTGATCTTGTCGGGGAATGTCAATTATCGTCTTAAACGTCGCCGACTGGAGGGAGAAGAGTGAGCGTGTGCTGGCGCGAGAGAGACTCAAAAAGATGGAGAGAGAGAGAAGGAGAGAGAGAGGGAGAGAGAGAGGGAGAGAGAGAGGGAGAGAGCGGCATGAAGAGAGCGGGAGTGAGATGGGGAGAGGAGTCGAGGCGGCGAGGAGAAGGGCAGAGAGGGAGAGGTGGGGTTTCACTCTGAGAGGCACAGAGAATTCTAATGTGTTCCTCTTCATTGTCTCCCGGCTGTTATGAGACAGGCTGGTGTCCCCACTGCAGCTAATGACCTGATATCTCCAACATGGAGGCTCAACGGAGAGCTTAAGAGCACACGGCCAAAGGTAAACTGCAGGGGTGGGCTATGGAATTTGAGCTAAGATGGCCACCAGTAATAATTCATAAGTCGTGGTGAATTATTATGTAACGGTCTGAATTTTACTGTTTGCTTCATTATTTATTTACTCACTCATTCTGTTCCTTTTTTTTTCATTTGTGTATGAATTGTTTCATTCATTAGTCATTCGCTCTCTCACTCATTCACGAAGTCAGTCAGTCAGTTATTCATTTAGTCATGTTTACGGACCACCTGAGAAGGAAGGCTGCTCCTCCAGAGCTGATTTAATATCCAACATCCAAGGTGAATCCATCTTCCGTCCGTCATCCGTTCATCCATCCATGCATCCGTCCATCCAATCATCCGGGCGTGTCTTTGTGGATCCTTCCATCCGCAGCCAGTGCCCTTCCCCCTCTGCGCGCCGGTCCCTCTCCCCACAGCCAGGCTCCCAGGGAGTTGGCTGCCTTGATCTGCTCTCGGTACAAACAGCCTGGTAAACATCATGCAACATTTAGAGGAGGCAGTGCCGCACTCACTCTAATTCACTCCGGCTCGCCGGAGACACACAAACAACTGTTCCCAAAACATACCCCTTCAGAGGGCTTAGCGGTATTTGTGTATGTGTGTGCGTGTGAGGGGGGGGGGGGGGGGGGGGGAGGGGGGGGGGGTGTAAATGTGCTGGGGTGGGTGGATGTTAGTGCGTCCGCACCGTTGAATATGCATGAACGCTGTCGTGCACGTATATTGGCTTACTTGTAAGGGAATAACATCCTGGCTGGCGCGCAGCCAAAGTGTCTTTTAAAAGCCAAGCGTACCGTAAAAGCTGGCCGGCAGCAGCCGGCTCTCATTGGGCCTAATGGTGAAGTGTGAGAGCACGTCGGACCATGCAGCCTGGAAGTCCAACTGATATCCTGAGCTGGCTGGCTTCATGGGAATGAAGTGCGGTTGTGAGTCTGGAATATGTTCGACTGTGACTTGCAGGAAGTGGGAAAACGTCTTTCAAGGTTATCCTGCAGCATTAAGCCGTCAGACAGCCTCGTGATTGTAAAGTATATTCCCGGGTTCTGTGGACTGTATCTCCCAGTCTGTCTCTTTGTCTTTTCATAGCCCCTCTCTATCTTTCCCGACATTCCATATTGGATTGTTTAGACTGCATGCTGAGATCGCAGGCCTTGAGTCATCAAAAGCTCCTCGATTGCGTGGCTCTAAAGACCCAACCACTCGGAGACACACACACACACACACACACACACACACACACACACACACACACACACACACACACACACACACACACACACGGACACACACGGGTGGTCCTCAGAGGAAAGAACAGACTTGTGTTGCTGTGCGCTAACTGTAATAATAGGCACCCCGTGGAGTTCAGGCTCCCGTGGTAGTCGCAGATACTTTGTGTGCATTTGCAATGTGTGTGTGTGTGTGTGTATGTGCGTGTGTGTGCTACGCCGGGGACTGTGATGGTATCGTTTCACTTCACCAGTCAATGTTAGCGCTCACCTCGAGCAAAAAAAACGGGCTCTCTTCTCCTCGCCCCTCTCTCCTTTTCTCTCTCTCCTCTCTCGCTGTCTCTCGTTCTCTCTCCTCTCTCCTCTCTGCCTCTCCAGCTCCTCTCTCTTGTTCTCCTCTCTCTCTCTCTCACTCTGTCTCACTCTGTCTCTCTCCCCCCCCTCTCCCTCTCTACTGATCTCTACAGTGGATGAGAGTGGCGCTCGGGCTGCGTGTGATGTGGAGCCGAGCCTCTCCGCGGGGATGAAGAGGTGGACTCCGTCCTCTCTGAGCTGCACTAATGATCAGCGAGGGGGCGGGGGCACGGCGGGTTCTGTAACGGCCGACGGTGTGACATCACCGGAGACACGAGGTTACCCGACCAATGGGGACGCGGGCCCACGGCGACAGATCCACACCCCCCGACGAGCTCGCGTTCGACGGCGCTCGTGAGCGTTGGCTTTAATTGACAAGTCCCCCGGCCTTGGCCCCAATCGGAGCCCGTTCAAAAAGGGATGCGCTGTAGTCAGGAGCACGTCGTAGCGGCATCAATCATAACACCCTGACAGCGGTCGTGCATCCACACGTAAAACGGCATGGAACCCATAAATATTTCATTTACACACGTCCGTATAGGACATCTCCCCCCAGCATCTGTCTGGGCTCCGCTGCAGATCCGATGTTCTCCTCCAAGAAACGGAACGGCCACGGACCACTGGACTAGCGCTAGCGCCACGCCGCGGGGCCTGGCTAATCCACAGTAATTGAGAGAGGCAGCGATGTGAATGAGAAAGAGAGAGAGAGAGAGAGAGCAGATAGGTAAAGCAAACAGAAAGTGAGAGAGAGAGAGGGAGAGAGAGGGAGAGAGAGAACACAGGTTAAGCAAACAGAAAGTGAGAGAGAGAGAGAAAGAGAGAGAGTGCGAGAAAGAGAGAGAGAGAAAGAGAGAGAGTGCGAGAAAGAGAGAGAGAGAGAAAACAGGTAAAACAAACAGAAAGTGAGAGAGAGAGAGAGAGAAAGGGAGAGGGAGGGAGGGAGCTATCTTCGTGTACAACGCTCAGAGGGGAAGCCAAATGAAAGGCAACATCTCCCGGGCCACTTGGCTAGTGCCAGACTAAGCGCGCCACGCTCCAATGAACCCACTTGGGAAGGAAGTGTGTGTGTGTGTGTGTGTGTGTGTGGGGGGGGGTCCATTTTGGCTTGGCTCTCACGATAAAGCGGTGAGTTCAATGTCATTCAACAACAGCACCAGGCTGATCAACACTCCACCAGACTTCCCCCCAGTGGGTTAGCCCACATGTAGCGTTTAGAGGCGTAAACAGACGCTCTGAATGCCAAAGGCATCTTTTCAAACGACCTCCCATGCAGATTTTCCAGGCGGCCTTTCGAAACGAAAGCCCAGGTTGCTTCTTCTTGGAGGCAGGGGGGCATTCAGCGAGACCACTGTCTCGTCCTGACGGTACGGAGTTAACTCTCCCATTAGCGTTGGCACGGAGGGCTGTCGGGAGGATTCCAAACGGCCTGTGCGCTTCGTTTACCTGGCGGACAGTTCGATTAGGCTAAAAGCCTCAGACGGCATCCTGATTAGCATTTTCCACCGGGAGGCTAATCAGGAGGAAGCACTGCGGAGACACTCTTCAAGTCCACGCGCCTCGGGAGGCACCGTCCATCCACGGGAACGGTGGGAGCGTTTGCGTGTGTGTGTGTGTGTGTGTGTGTCTTCACTGTGCCTCCCACGCCGTCTTGCACGCAAACGCTTTTTCCAGTTTTGATGAAACAAAACATTGCGTCTGCTGAAAACGTTTTCCGTCCGCAACATCCAAGCGTGATGGCTCACTGCAGGGAGAGGAGACGGTCGATGTGAGCTCTGCCCCTGGGAGGAGCGTTCCATTGGATTCCACTCGGGGAGTCTGGAAGTCCATGTGTTGTGGGATTGATGTGATGTGGTAAAGCGGACATAGGAGGCATATGGCAGATACAGACTCAGGGCTGCGACCAACTCTTGCCATTATTGATTTTGTTGTAGACCTCGACTGTGTGTGTGTGTGTGTGTGTGTGTGTGTGTGCGGGGGGGGGGGGGGGGGGGGCTGGTTGTGTGTGTGGGGGCAGTATCTGTGGGGGTTGTATGTGTGGGCGAGATTGTGTGTGTGTGTGGGTGTGTCACTCTGCCTGCCTCTGTGTGTTTTTGCATGAGAGGCATGTACTTATTGATTCAATTGGATACTTACTTTGTGATTTATGACCTACAGTAATTGACCACAGGGAAGAACTTGGATGTTTTTTATGATCTTATAAAGTTCAATCCAGGGTAATTCAGTTTTATGTGTGTGTGTGTGTGTGCGTGCGTGCGTGTGTGTTTATGTCCTTGACGTGTGTGCTGCCATATGTGCTTACCTGCATTTTCTGCTGTGCATAATACAAACACTCACACATACACACAGAGACACTGACCCACACTGTTTTAATAAACCGATTATAAACACATGGGCGGATTAAGCGACTATATGTATTCCAGGAGTGTCTTGGCAATTTCTTAAAGTGCAGTTCTCCATTTGGAAAACAGTCTGAGCACTCATGCGGCCCTGTGGGCCTAATTAGAAGCCAGAGTCCACACCTGACCTTGGCCGAGTCTTAATGCTGCCTAGGCTCTCCCAGGGCCAGAGGAAGTGACACGACCACTTCCCAAGTTCTTGGAGG
This sequence comes from Galaxias olidus, assembly GCA_026901105.3. Classification (NCBI taxonomy): domain Eukaryota; kingdom Metazoa; phylum Chordata; class Actinopteri; order Galaxiiformes; family Galaxiidae; genus Galaxias; species Galaxias olidus. Next base: position 30,780 of record JAPMUY010008608.1, on the reverse strand, counting down.
GAGGGGCGTGGAGAAGGGTGTCGCCGTGACAACTTGGCTCCGTGGCACCTCTGCAGTTGATCGATACCGGACATATAACACCTTATAAGGGAAAGGCTTTGGCTTTGCTGACTTGGCATAACCGATCGGAAATGTTGGTCGCGAGGGGTGGGAAGGAAGCATGGTAAACCTTGAGGACCTGACGTTGCAAGAGGCCAGCTGTGGTTTGACTTAGTTAACCGATGACCTGGCAGAAATCCGTATTAGGCTGTTCAATGCGCCTGCGTGGCGTTGCAGAGAGATCAACGCGAGAGTGAAGGGGAGGCCTTTTTGGCGCTCAGAGCGACGTTTGGCCAGCGCCCAGTGTTGACTCTGTGTTCGGCGTTCAAGTCGATGCGTGTCAGCGTGGACACATGATGCACGGGTGTGCCCAGGTAACCCGAGGACAGGATGGGGAAGTGTAGCACACACACACACACACACACACACACACACTCACTCTCATCGACACACACACACACACACACACACTCACTCTCATCGACACACACATTACCGTACACACATCCTCTACCAACATTCTGTACACATAGAGACGTTTAAAGAAAAGATAGATTCAGTAACCTCTAATAAAGTAGTCCATTAATCAGATGAACGGTTTTACCGATCATAAGCAAACCAAAGTCACAAGATAGAAAATGAGAACAGCTGGGGACGATATGAATAACACAGAAAGAAAGAGGCATGTGAGGCGAAGTGAGAGAATAAAAAAAGGACAGTCGAAACAGATGTGGCCTCCTGCACGTTCAGCGTGGAGAACACATTTGGCTCCGACCGAGAGGGGTGTCCGAGTCGGACTCCGGGGTCCGTGTTCGGAGAGCTCACCAGGAACATACCTCGGCGGTTTCCCATGGAAACCCTGGCCCCACCGCGTGACCCACGTGGCCCAGCTCCACGTCCTGGACCGGAGCCCTCGGCACCGATGGCTTCCAGCGAGCGCACAGTGGAAAACTACCGCTGTTACTGTATCACTCCAACCCCCCCCCCCCTTCTCATCAAGGCCAGTCAGCATATTCCAACGCCCCCCCCCCCCTCTCTCTCGTCTGCTCCTCTGGACCCCGTGCAGCAGGGGAGGGAGGGAGGGAGAGAGCGCTGTCTGCTGATCACTTAGACTGAAGGAGGCCTCTCTCGTACTTCCTGGTCAGCCCTGGCTGGACTTGGCAGTGGAAGGAAGAACTGGTGTTGCTTGGTAGCAGCGGGGTTTGGACAGGGGATGGACATCTTCGGACCCACTCTTATGTTGCTTTAGTTACCCACTCAAGCGGAATGCACCATTTGTCATTTGGTTTTTGTCAAAATGAAGGCAATATAACAATGTTTTCTGTCTGTTGATCGACCTCGACGTTCTCTTTTTGTCTCTCCCAGGCTCCTGATCTAATTGTTTACTGTTCCATGTATGACTTTGTCCTGATCCCCTCCTCTTCCTCGGATTATTGTGTTGTTCACTTCGCTATAAAAACATCACATCCTGTTTTTAGATCTTTCTTTGAACCAGCATCGTATAACCTCACTTAGACTGGAATGTTTCTGTGCTTGTGTGTGTGTGTGTGTGTGTGTGTGTGTGTGTGTGTGTGTGTGTGTGTGTGTGTGTGTGTGTGTGTGTGTGTGTGTGTGTGTGTGTGTGTGCGCGTGCGTGCGTGCATGTGTGTGTGATTTCTCCGTATCTATACGACTGTGGAGTCTGTTGCCTTGCCTTCGGGCTGCAGCTGAAGGAAATATATCAGCTCAGTGTTTGGCAGTTAGACTTTATCCCATGGCTGACTGCTGCAATAACACAGCCCACTAAGCTGAGGCCAACCACGTGCACACGCACGCACTCCCTCACACACACACACACACGCACACACGCACACACACACACACACACACGCACATGTATGCATGCTGGCACAGGGGCATGCTGATTTTCCTCTGTGTCAATTGTTTTGTGTCTGGTTGGAGACAGACGGTGATGTCGACAGCACAGCATCACTGAGCCAGCACAGTCTATTGATAACAATGATTATGCTCATTCACCAGTGAATACATGGCATCATTGGATGCTGCTACCATGTCAAACTGGAGTAGTTGTCTCTCTGGCTACCTGTGGGTGTGGATGTGAATGTGTGTGTGTGTGTGTGTGTGTGTCTACTTGTTTGATTCTTCATGTGTGAGTGTATCTCCTTACTTATTGATTGAATGATTTATATCTGCGCTCATCCTTGAAATGGAATCCTCGTGTGTCTGTGTGGAAGATGCCAGCTAGCTGGGAGCACAGACTGTGTCCTCTATCACACTGTGTGTGTGTGTGTGTGTGTGTGTGTGTGTGTGTGTGTGTGTGTGTGTGTGTGTGTGTGTGTGTGTGTGTGTGTGTGTGTGTGTGTGTGTGTGTGTGTGTGTGTGTGTGTGTGTGTGTCTGTTAAGTGCTGGCTGACTATGTTTCAAAGGCACACCAGGGGCAGCATGAAAGAGAGGGGCTGTATGGCTAGCTTTCTCTCGCTCTATCTCTCCCACACACACACCCACCCACCCACACACACACACACACACACACACACCGCCAGACACACACCGCCAGACACAGTCCATCTCTCTGAGAATCCCCCTGGCCTCCCACCATGGTCTCGGCCTCCCTCCTCCTTCCCCCTTTCCACCTCTTCCTTCTCCACTCCCCTCTTTCGCTGGCCCATCCCTCATTCTCTTAGGGGAGCAGAGGAGCATGCAGTGGAAATAACAGAGCCAATAAAGAGACTGCCAGGACCCATCCACTCCCCGTGCCTCACACAGCTACTCAGGGAGGGAGGGAGGGAGGGACGGAGCGAGGGAGCGAGAGATTGAAAGAGAGGCTGGCGGAAACAAGAGTCCATCCACACCCCACAGGAATGGACGGAGCAATGGAGTGGGGAGAGGAGGCCTGTCTGGCCACCGCCCCTCACACAGACGCACAGGTAGAAAGACATGGAGGGAGGGCAGAGTGAATGAAGGGGGAAGAAAGATGACTGGAGCGAGGAAGGGAGGGACGGGGGAGGGCACAGGCATCCAACCACATGGCACCCTGCAGCACCATGCTAGCCCTGCTTGGAAGGGGCAGTGGCAGCATGCAGTCTGGTTTAGAGCGCCCCCTAGGGGACAATTTGACAGGCGTGCCACAATCCCTCTGACTTATCAACTTGACTGCTTGGCTCATAGGTACCCAGGATAAGTGCTGGGGGGGGGGGGGGACGATGACGACGACGACGACAAGAAAAGATCCACTCCGTGCTAATCAAGTCAGATATTCTCATCTGCTTACTGCATCATGGGGTATTTCAAGGAGATTTGCCTGAGAGATAACACTTAGTGTTGGAGTGCTCTGGCTAGCCTAAACTAGCTCTAGACGTGGAGTACTGCCAAATGCATGTCTATCATAACTTTATTTGAACTCTATATCAGTTCTGAAAGTGTGCTGGAGAACATGGGGATGTGAAGAAGCCAGCGCATTGATCCTGCTTGGAGAGCTGGCCCCGAAATGAACCTTGGTAAACGTCCAAACCCACCCACCACACATCCCTTATGTGAGGACCGCTGAACACTGACACACACGCACACACACAGTAACACACACGCACGCTCGCCACGCAAACTCTGATGGATAACCACTGCGATGGGAAGAGCTACAGCAAAGGGAAGATGAAACATGATGGCCTGTCTCCTGCTTGGGTTCCTGTCACAGCGGCGCGGGGAGGGAGCAGAGAGTGGGCCCGCTTCCCTGAAACCCCTTTCCCAGCCCCGGGCCCTCCACCGGCAACCATGACAGACATCATTCGTCTTCGCCAGCCTTCCACGCCAACCTCCTGATTTCTCTCTTTTGTTTTGCTTGCTTTGGACGTAGCCGCCGTTTGTGCTCGCGTCTGCCAGCTTTCCATCACTGAACCCCCCCCCCCCCCCCCCCCCCCCCCCCGCGCTCGCGCCACACGACGGGGCGATCGCACATGCGTTTCCTGTGAGTGCACAGCGGTCGTCGGCGTGAAAGAACGCGTGCTGCCGGTGTGTGTGAGTGTGTGTGACGCGTGCGTGGCAGTGAGCGAGAGAGGTGGAATGAAAAGAAAGGAGGGGAGGGATGAAAGGGACTTTCTCCCCCCCCCCCCCCCCCCCCCCCTCCGCCCTGTAATTGCATCTGGCAGCGTTATTCCCATTCTGCTCTCTTCCTCCGCTCCCGCTTCTTCCTCCCCCCCTGCACATCAACACGACTCCTTCAGAGGACCGCGCGCGTGACACACGCACGGCCAGAGGGCGGCCATGGCGACGCTCCTGGACAGCCTGCAGGGTAGAGACCCAGGGGCCGGTTCCTGCTCGGTGGAGGGTTGGTGGATCCGCTGTCCGGAGGGGTCGACCGAGGTCGCCCAAGTCACGCATGCGTCCGAGTGCGTGCTGCACCCATGTGTGTGTACGTCCCGCGTGCGTGCTGCAGCCGAGTGTGGACGTGTATCTGCACGTCTTTAACACTGAGAGGGAAAACAGTAATCCAAGCATCTTGATAGATCCACACGTACAAAATGATGTATTCCATTCCAGACAGGGGCGTTGTCAGACATTAAGGGACTTGGCAAAAATGATTAAAAGCAAACCTCTCTATGCACCTAGTAGGTTTTGGGCCTATATTTAGATATATGCCTTGACTTTAAGGCACCGTTAGCAACTCCACCGATTCCAGATGTCTTCCAGACACTGTTAGCATACACAGCTGGCCTGCTTCCTCTCCCTGAGGAGACTGCAACCGGAGTCAACTAGTTTACTTTTGGCTTGGAGTTCAAAGGTCATCTAAGGTCAGTGTTCAGATGCTGAAGACATACGCTTTTTCAGTTCCTCTGAAACAAAATGTCGAGCTGCTTAAAGAACAGTACCATATGTGTGGTTGTAAAGGTAAGTGCAGTGAGAGCGGGACGGAGGGTCATGGGGGTCCACACACCCACACACACATGCAGCCACACATAAACATATGCAGCAACATATTTTTTCTTCCCATTGAAGAACAATTGACAATTCACAAAAGTTGCAATGCTTTGGGCTAAAGATTCAAATTATTAAACAATGATCGATTCATTTGCTTTATGTTTGTGCCCCAAAAATAAAAGTAGAATTGATGTGACAAGAGTGTTTCAGAATGCAACAGTGATGATTTCAGACATTAAAACATAGTAATAAACCAGATAATCTAGCTATCCATCAATTTGATGACCTCAGAGTGAAGCTGATTCATGATTATGAATTCATGGGTAATTATTTTTAAGTATGTCTTACAACTGAGTTTCATAGTGAAAAGACATATTATGAAGTTTAAGTGCAAGTTATTGTAGTCTGTTTTTCTATCTATCATTTTTGAAAAAAGTCATTCTTTTGTTTTGACTGCATGTCAACACCGGCAGGCACTCTTGTTTTATCTATGAATGCCACTGTCATCCATCAAATACGCCGAATGTGTTTGTGTGTGTGTGTGTGTGTGTGTGTGTGTGTGTGTGTGTGTGTGTGTGTGTGTGTGTGCGCGCGCGCGCGTGCGCGTGTACCTGTGCTTATGTGTGTGAGAAAGAAATAGTTGCGGGGGAGGGGGGGCCCGCTGGCTCATTTTTCAGCGATGGACCAGGTGATGTCACCACACGTTTTACTGGAGGATCTCCCAGAGAAAGGGAGAGGGGAAAGTTTTTTCTAACAACCGACAGAGAGGGAGGGGAGAATGTGGACACGAACAGCTTGGTAGGAACTTTTTTCTTTCCCACTGTAGCCTTTTGAAGAAGGGAAACCATTGTGAATCACAAAAACATTTTTGAATTCAAGTCACCCAATCTTGAATTCCAATAAAGGATCTACTCTCTATGGATTAATTCAGTCGTAATTTATTGGATTTATCAGTATTAAAAGGTACGTTGCAAATGCATTGGAATGTTACGCATCTTGGTTACATATTGGCCGTTAAAGTTTTTTCAGAGAGCAATTTCTTGCAAATAAACCATGCAAACTTTTGTTGACTATTATGTCGACGCAAACTTTACAATGTTGTATACTTTCAGGCAGTATAAATGTTCACTACTTTTCTGTCGTAACATTGTACCCCGCAGACACGTCTCTTAAGTTGCAGTCGACGTTGTTTGCGGTATTTGCATTACAGTAAAAGCATACTCTTCACGCGCAGAATTGTACCGTTGCGACATCACTGGTCTGCAAACTGAAGACCAGTCATGCAGCCATCCCCCTAAATCAAATGGCTATAAACAATAACATCAGTTTACCCGCTGACCTCAGGTTAAACCTGTTGATTCTGCAGAATATGCGTCGGATAACGTTGAGTCGACCTTAATGTTTCATCCGGGATTTGAAAGTGCAAAACTTACTGCAAATAGACAACATATTTAGAAATTCAAATATATATAAAAAACTGTTAAATTGGACTTGAGTATTCCATGTGTTTGCTTTTAAGTTTAGTTTTATTTGTGTCATTCTACATGGCAGTGTTATATTAATTGTTATATTAGCAAATGTTTATCTCAATGTATGCAAAGCCAGGAGCTGGACATGAGACCCACGTTTGAGCACCAATGGTGTTTTTCAATGGATGATAATCTATCATAATCAAGATGTGATTCTAAAGTCAGAAATTCCAGTTGAATGGATGCACAACAGGTTTAGCTTGGATTGTGGCCTTATTGTCGATCCAATGCAGAAGACCAGCTCAGATATTGTTTTCCTTCAATAGCTTTTCATCAATTCAGTTTGAGCTAAATTGCCAAGCAGAATTCAGCTTTTGCCCAACTGTCAGAAACAGCTCAAACTGAAGAAAAAACACACTTTTTGCTGTGGCTGGCTGCCTCTACTTTTACTCTTGTGTGAATGGGACCTTATGGAAACTGTAATACAATGTTCTCCTGTTTTCTCTTCACCGCACAGCCATTGTGCAGCCCTGTGGGTGATTCATGGCCGTCGGTGAGCACAGCCCAGATGTGTCAGACTAGTAAAGACCTGTCTTACTTGGAATATTGTTTCCATCACTGGAAAATAGGACCATAGACTTTGAAGTGGGTCAGTGGATATCTGGAGTAACTATCGTAGCCTAAGGACCATGTATATCCTAGTTACCGCTCATTCCAAGTCTCATGTCGAAACAGGTCAGCGTCGCACTCAAACAACAGACAGAATACTGGGACGCCGAAAGATGTGTGTGTGTGTGTGTGTGTGTGTGTAGGTATTTGTGTGTAATTCTTTCCTGTCGTTCTGTCTAGTTACAAGTGGTTAAACACATGCACGCATGCATTTGCTCCGTATCCCCTTTCCTGGCCATCCATCGTTGGGAAGTAAACAGGAAGTACAGTCCCCTGAGTCCTCAGTCGGGGTCATGACCCCACCAAATGATTTAAGCTTCCTGCTTTTTTTTTTCTTCTTCTTCTTGCCTCGGAGCGACTGGTCTCCTAAGATTGAGCTGTCTGTCAGCGGTTGTCTGGGGGAGGGGTAGAGCGTCACTCTGAGGGGTGGAACCCCCGCACTCGCGTAGACAGGCTGGAACCTCACATGCCGCTCCATGGGTACTTGTATTGCCGAAGCTGGCTTAAGTCCATATATGATGGGATGATAGGATAGGAAGATATAATAGGATGATATGATAGGAAGATATGATGATGATGATGATGATGATGATGATGATGATTAGTATGTAAATGAGGATGACAGCGGTGGCGATAGTAATTGCGAGGATGATGACGAGGAGGACGAAGGCCACGATGACGATGGCCCCTGCACTCGCCGTGCCCCGCGCGGTGCTGGCCAGACCTTGGCCCCGCCACGCACTGCAGCATTATGGCCTCCTAATGCGCTAAACCTCTCCCTCCATAATGCTGGAGAGGCTTCAAAGCGGCCGTCCTATTCTTCCCCTGTTAGCTCCCGGGCCTCTGAGCCGGTCCTTCTGGAGCTCCTCACACCAGGCAGGGGGCCAAGCCCACGGCGGAGCCCAGCGCTGCCCTTTATGTCCGGCCGCCAGCTGGGTGGGAGGCCAGGCCCATCGAACAGGGGAGAGGATGAAAGAGGCAAGAGGGGACAGCGGAAGGCAATAATAAGGATGTTGGTAAATGAAGTTGGACGGTGGCCAGTAATAACGATGAGCTGTGACTTTGTTTCTCCTGCGGGGACCGCGGCGCGTACCTTTAGGAGCGCCGGGGTTCACCTCGCATTACGACGTGTGCCCTGGCGGACGTCGCCCGTGGTGATTTAGGTTTAGGACAACGGCAAGCGAGTGGGAGTTTGAATATGTGCCGTATCAACGCGTTTTCCCTGGTGGTTTTAATGAAGGCGAGCGAATCTGCACAAAGCCGGCGCGGTGGATCTCCTGTTAACGGGTTGACATCATTAAAACATTACTGTGTCCACTGCGTAGGTTTGAAGCACTTTCATACCATCATGACACATTTGAAGTGCATTTGGTACATAGCCTTGCTCAAATCTTAGCTAGCGTTTGGTCAGGTTTCGATGAAGGCTTGGTAATGTTACGACAGTCCCTTCCCTGGCGTCAGACTTCCATCTGAGAGTCGTTGGAGAACATGGGGAAGGAAACGCTTCGCCACATACTTAGCTGCTTATTTACTGTATTCTCCTGAAGAGAAGAGTACGCAGGGAGCCTCATTCGCCTTTGAGGCGGGTGTATGTCTCATTCCTCATCCCAGACAGAGGCACTGTCCGTCAGTCTGCCTGCCGGGGCTTGCTGTACCGGCGCACACCAGTCACGGAGTTATGTGGTCCAAGGTCATGCGGAGGTCGCACCAAGGCCGGCGGAGAGGCTTCAGGCTTTGTTGCCCTCCTCCTGAGAGCGAGGCAGGTATGAGTCGATGCTTAGTCTTTAGATCTATGAGATAATACCTATGCTGTGTGTGTGTGTGTCAGCGTGTGTGTGTGTATGTGTGTGTGTGTGTGTTTGTTAGGGTTGAGTTTCTTGCCGTAGCGATTAGTGCTGTTTGTTTATTTCAACATAGCACTGAAATGAGAGGCTTGAACAGATGCGCGTAGGTGTCTGCATGTGTGTGCGTGTGTGCGCGTGTTTGTGTGTGTGTGCGTGTGTGTGTGTGTGTGTGTGTGTGTGTGTGTGTGTGTGTGTGTGTGTGTGTGTGTGTGTGTGTGTGTGTGTGTGTGTGTATGTGTGCGTGCTTGGCCTGTTGTGCTTCGGCCACGTGTAAGCATCTGGAAGTTGAGAGCCGCCCCGCTGCGGCTCCACTACAATAGTCTCCAGATGGGTTTTTGTGTTCTGGCTTCCACGTCGGACAGAACGCCTGGTGCTTTCATCTCTCCTGTTTTTACACGGCTTATCCTCTATCATGTCCATGCACTATGGTGTTTATTCACATCAGTGTCTGGGCTCGCATGTGCAGGGGTTGGTGTTTATGCATGTTTGTCTGTCGAGGGTTTGTGTATGCATGTGAGCGTGCATGCTCGTGTGTGTGTGCGTTTGGGGGGTGTGTGTGTACGTGTGTGTGTGTGTGTGTTGTCCCTCGCTGTCACAGCTGGCCATTGAAAGGTAGCCTCAGATGGGCAGGATAATGATGATGATCAGGCTACATCTGACTCGTACCCCGCTCCTATCTCACCACACGGAGCGCCCTCTAATCATTGCGTCGGTAGGGGGGGGGGGGGGGGGGTGAGCGACGCGCGGCCTTTCTTCCAAACCGTCCGTCGGGAAAGACTTTGGATCAGCGGCTTCTCTAACTCACGAGCACTGTCCTCCCTCTCTCCCTCTCTCCCTCCCTCTCTCTCTCTCTCCTCAGGTCGTGGTAGAGGTGCAGAGGTGCCACCATGCTGCTGCTCGGCTTCCCCCTGCTCCTGCTCTCCCTCGGCCTGGGCTCATGCGGCACGCCAACACCGGCAGAAGGTGAGAGGTCACTTGCTCGCTAGGGCATTTCTGGTCACGTCATTTCAGTATGTCGTTTTTTGACTGACCTTTCACAGTCTCGGGAGCTTTTTATCTACTGATTCAAGACGATGTTTTGGGAGGTAGTTGCAAAAGGCTTTTCCTGTCTCCGGTAGGGTGGAGTGAGGCGTTGCGTGGTGACACTCCAGCTGCAATTTAACCCGTGCTCTGTGTGTCTGAGTGTTGAGGTTGGTGCTCCTTGGTAGCCCTGTGGTCCTCGAGTGGTGGAGAAGCAAGCGTGTGCGTGTTTCATGTGTGGGGTAATGCACTCTTTGACCTGTGCTTTTACTTTACATGGTCTATGGCATGTCAATTGACAGCGTGTATCTGTGGATGTTTGAGCGTGCGTGTGCGTGAGTGTACTCTAAAGGAAAAAAGGAAAAACGGCGAAGAAAATCCATTCAACACATTTTTTTTTCTTTTCAAAGCTCTCCTACTCCCACCTCAAATTGTCAGCGTGCACTCCCTGACAAGCTCTTTCATATTCCTCCCGAGGCTAACCCCCCCACAGCCTCCGTAGCTCCAGTGAGGGAGACGGCGGGGAAGATCCCAGCCAGAGTCCCTCATCTGGGGCTGCTGCTCCCCTGGGCCTGTGCCTCGTGGGCGGAAGTAAGTGCTTTCTGGAGCGGCGCTAAATCACTTTGTCACGCCGGGCATTGTCAGAGATCCACGCACACACACACACACACACACACACACACACACTCTCTCTCTATCTCCGTGGCTCCCTGTCCGGTGGACACCTCCATCGTCTGCTAATGATGCTGACGTTAGGGAAACTGGGCGGAGGGGGGTGGGAGGGGTGGGGGGGGGGGGGGGGGGGGGGGGGGGGGGGGTCTGCCTAGAGAAGGAGGGAAGAGCTGACTCACGGCTACGTGTCCGTGTGAATGCTGTAAGCACCAAAGGGACCTGCTGACAGCGGCAGTGGAGAGGCACCGTTCTTGCACCGCTGTTTGGCTCCGGGTTCGCTCTGAAACACAGGCTGAGTCACGCGCCATGTCGTGTCCACCGGTGCTCGAATCCTGTGATGCACTGTAAACCCTGGAGCGGATTTCAGTTCACAAGTCAATCAGTGAACCCTTTGATGTTAGATCAACATCTTTTGTCCTGTTCCAATATATGTCCTGCGTTTTACCATTAGGGTGAAGTTGTTGCTCTGGTTTCAAAAGTTTTGTGTATTTATTCATTGTTAGTCAATGTGCACACACTCAACACACACACACTCACACGGCTAGTAAATGCCCCTTTGTAGGAGCATTACAAAACCACATCATGATGTATTTCTTTAAACAACTCTGCTTGTTCTGAGGCTTCACTTTATTACAGTTACGCTGGAGTCTGTCCAAAAACGCTAAGGGCTTGTGGGGATGGCTCTTGAGGTGTGTGTGTGTGTGTGTGTGTGTGTGTGTGTGTGTGTGTGTGTGTGTGTGTGTGTGTGTGTGTGTGTGTGTGTTGCGAGTATGGCCAAAGCTGTGGAAAGTGGGGCCGGGGGCTTTTCCAGGGGTAAGTCGGTGACCTCATCACCGTCTTCAAGTCTGGCTCTCCAGTCTTTCCATTCCTTTCTGTAAACCGGCTGCAACCGTACCTCTGGAGAACAGCCAGGAACTCTCTCTCTCTCCCTGTCTCTCTCTCTCTCTCTCTCTCTCTCTCTCTCCCCCTCTCACTCTCATTACTCCCACTCTGATCTCTCTGTAAATCCCGTGCTCCCACTCAGGTATGCATGTGCCTTCACCTCCCCCTCTCAGTTCAGGGAGCGTGCTCGTCTCATCTGTCTTTCCACTCTGATTGGCTGGGAGACAGGAAGAGGCACAACGGGGGCCCAGTTATCACGAGACTCCACCGTAAAGTGAACTCAATACCCACCACTGCCTGTCCCCTTTGCTTTTACAATTTCCTCTCTCTCTCTCTCTCTCTCTCTCTCTCTCTCTCTCTCTCTCTCTCTCTCTCTCTCTCTCTCTCTCTCTCTCTCTCTCTCTCTCTATCTCTATCTCCATATCTCCCTCTATCTGTTTCTCTTTCTCTTTTCCTCCTATTTCAACACCCCTCTCAACCCTCTCCATAATTCACGCCTTCCACCCAGAGAGCAAAAGATAAACACAGTTCCTGGGTTCCTGTTGTTCTGCTCCACAGTTGAACACCGCCCCTTTCTCCTCACCGAGGTAGATGTCCTGAGATGTGGTCGGGGGGGGGGGGGGGGGGGGGGCGTCACAATAGACTATTTAGGTCCGATTCAAGCGTATAGACAGGATCCACTGAAAAGCAAAGTGGGAAAGTAGCTAGATACATTTTTTTTGTCTTTCGTCATAATGCACAGCTACCTTTCTTCTTTTCAGACAGCCGGAGTTTTGGAACTTATGGTTGTGTTAGACTAGAACAGCGTGCTGGATCCTCTGCCTCTCTGTATAATGTATCTGTGGCTTGCTGGCTTGAACCACGTGAGCGGTAGGCGAACACACGGCCAGGATGACCCAAAGTGCCCTTTATACGTGTGGCTGCTAGCTAGCGAGACGCGCGAGTGGGAGTCTTGTTTTCGGCTAATAGCTCGTCGTCGAGGATTTGCATTCCTTTGACCTTGTCGGACTGAGCGGGGTTTCAAACGTGGTTGCTGTCTGCCATGTCTGTAGGTCCTTACAAATACAAGGTTAAATAAGACTTGCCGGACCGAGCCACATATCGGATATCTCAGTTCTGGGTCCGCCTAGGGGCGGCAACAAATATGTGCAATATCAGCACGGGCAATCCGTCATCAGTGTCTGGACACGCATACTTTAGCAGCTTAAAGTCGTACTTACGGTACTCCCTCACGCCTCCCCTTGCTCCGGCCTGTGTTAAACCTCCCGCTCAGTGGACGGGGCCGCTGTGTTCGGGGCTCCCGGGTTTGGAAACGGGCCTCCTGTAATGGACTCGTCGCCATGCTGTATCTCAGGGCTCGGCGGAGGAGTCGTGGCGATAGGAATCCGAAGGAGTGTGGATGGGAGGATTAAAGTGGTGTGCCAGAGTCTTTGCTGAGGGAGACAGGTCTTTAGGGGGGGGGGGGGGCCGGTTTGATCTTTCCATCGCAGATTGAGTCCCGCAAAGCTCCACTCAGCCCGGGCGAGACTTCAGACCGGCTTAAAAGCTTCACAGAGTTCTGGCTGTTCAAAAAGATGGCTGCCTCGGGTCCTGGAGCAACACCTCCCCGTCTCCCCCTCGCGTCTCTGCCCTACTCCTCCTCTGTCATTTTAGCCTTCCCTCCCCCCTCGTTCCCCTCCTCTTCCTCCCGCTCTCCCTCCTCTTTCTTTATCCTTTATCCTTCCCTCCCATCCCGGCTTCACCCTCTGTGTTCTGCTGCTTGACAAGTCTTCATCTTAATTCTTCCTCTATAAAGGGAGGAAAGGTGTGAGACAATGAAAGATAAAATAATGGTGAATAGCGGAGGAGATGGATAGGGTTGCGAAACGAGGGGTTGTTTTTTTGAAGAAGGTATATCTTCTGAGAGAAGTAGCTATCATATCCTGACTTCAAACGGCCCAAGTTGAGAGCGGCGAGGAGATGAATGCCGTGTGTGTGTGTGTGTGTGTGTGAGAGAGAGAGAGTGTGTGTGTGAGTGAGAGAGAGAGAGAGAGAGAGAGAGAGAGAGAGAGAGAGAGAGAGAGAGAGAGAGAGAGAGAGAGAGAGAGAGAGAGAGAGAGAGAGAGTGTGTGTGTGTGTGAGAGTGTGAGAGAGCTTGGGAACTTTTTGAAAGGCAGTGTGTCTCTTTGTGAGTGCTGAGTTTGCAGAAGCAATTTTGCTGCAGACTACTTGTGTATCAGTGTCTCCATGGATGTGTGTGTGTGGGTGTGTGTGTGTGTTTTTGTGCAAGATGAGAGTTCTTGAAACTACAAACTTTCCTTGTCTAATCTGACTGATGGGGCTTTATTCAAGTGATGTAAATTAGCCCAATGTTTTCCAGAAGAGTCCATTTATTTCCCGCCGCTTTGTATGGTTAATGAGTTAAACCGGTAAGCAATCCATACGACGGCAGCCTTTATATAGTCTGGAAGACAAAAAGAGAACGGAACGGCACAACTCATAGGTTTTCAGTTAAACGTTTCTCACGTCATTAACTTGAATCATTACCCTTGATCCAAACCGCTTTAATGTCACAATTCCATAGGTTTCAAAGTGATAAGTACTCGGGGCCAGAACGTCACGGTTCAGTTCCACTTGGTTCTGCATAATGCAAAGTAACAGACAGACAATTACAGAGTTGCTAAACAAATGCAGTTCCTGGAGAATGCACACCGGCTCCCCCACTGATCGATACGATTTAACAGGATCGAAATAGAAGGCTACGAAGCCCTTTATCCAGTATTTAGTCAGCTCCCCTTTCCCTACTGGTGAAATGACTTAGATGTATTCATTTTGGTAACCCCCCCCCCCCCCCCACTCACCACCACACACACACAGTCTCACTCAGAGGCGGCACTTCATTTGGTGTGTGACTCAGCACTCCACTGCCTAATTGGAGCCATTCATTAGCTCTGGTAGTCGTTCCCCCTCAGACTCCGCGGCGTAATTGGTTTCGATTGAACAAACCGGCCAAGTCTCTGGTCGGGCAGTGGTGTGTGTAGTGTATGTACGTGTGTGTGCGTGTGTGTGCGTGTGTGTGTGTCTGCCAGGCGTGTTTGTGCGCACGTCTGTGACGGAACGCGTCATGCTGTTCCCCTCTTTTGTTCAACGACAAACACTTCTGCAATACACCTTTTCAGTTTGGGGGCTCCATCTGTCAGCTTCCCATAACCACTACCACCTTTTCGGAGAGTGAGAAGGGCCGTGCCCCGTAATACGTGGCTGCGGCCCTGCTCCCGGATCTCCGCTGAGATCCATTACCCCTGGAAAGCAGCGCTGTGTTTGTCTCCCTCCGTGGTTAACCCCCCGGGGTCTCCGCATGTCTGGGGGTCAGTCTGGCAGACGGACCCCTCTGACAGGTTACCACGGCTCCCTGGCAACGTGTCCATCACCCGGCCCGCTCCCTGGTCCAGATGGCAGGGGGCCTGACGCTGGCCGGCTGTCAGTGCGCCCGCTCACATCTCACTGACGCCGTCGCCTTTCATCAACCTTTGGCTTCCGCGCCGTGGTCCTCTTGTACTTTCACATTTCTGTGGGTTTCTGTCAGTCTGTCTCTCTTTCTCTCTCTCCATCTCTCTCTCTCTCTATCTGGACAGATTTGACAGCAGTGACGGCTCCCGTTGCGATGGATGGAACACAGTGGGCGCCGTGTTCATCTGAGGCTTTGATCCCGCCCCGCTGTGCTCATCCCTGTATCTCTCTCCCTCCTCCCCTCCTCCCCCTCCATCCAGGTGTGCAGTGCCCGTCCCTGCAGGTGGATGACTGGAAGTTCCCTCAGACAGCCAGGCACAACATCACAGGTACAGACAAAGACACACGAATAGACCCCCCCCCCCCCCCCCACACACACACACACACACACACACACACACAGCCACACACACACGTACCCCCCCCCCACACACGCACACACGGACACACACACACACAGCCACACACACACGTACCCCCCCCCCCCCACACACACACACACACACAGCCATGTGAACACATCTATTTGTAACGTGGACTCGTCTGCCATGGCGTTTGACACCTTGTCTTTCCATGTCAGGGTTCAACCTGGTGCGCCGCTTCTCCCTGCTGAAGACCTCCGAGGTCAAGAAGATCCGCAACCCACGGGGGCCCGTCATCCTGCGCCTGGGCAAGACCGCTCTCCTCCGGCCCACCGAGTAAGTCCAGCGACCCCCTTGGTCTCCCCTCTCTCCCCTGGCCAATCCTCTCTCGGTCTCTCACTCCTGGGTTTGCGCCTCCCAGATGGGAGAGGCGAGGGCGGCCGGAGTCAGGAAGTGGTGGTGTTTAACGCGCAACCTCCTAGTCATCCCTCCCAATTTTCTGACGGCTGATAGCGGGAAAGGACGCGTGGTCCGTGGCTGTGGAAAGTCTTCCTTGAGCGTGCGGTGTGCCGGAGACCAGCCCACGACTTTCCACTCACACTGATGCATCCACTTAAACAAATTGCCTCCATTTTCACATCAGAAGTTGGACAATTATGTAATACAAATAAAGACTGTTATTAAGTTGCAGCCTCTATTTAACAGTGACAAAATAATTGGGCCGTCTACTCGAGAAAGAGCGGTCGAAGAAAGTGCGGGATTGTATGTGGTTAGTTAACAAAACAAGGACTCGGACACTGTTCAAATGTAAGGTATAAGTGAGTGGCATTTAGGGGGCATATCCAAAATATTGCTTTGCTACGGGTCGCCGCGGTTCACGGTAGATTGTGAGAAGTTGCTGTTTTTCGGTCCGCTGGTGGAGATTGCTTTTGTTCTAACTGTCTAGCTTTTCCTTTCCCCTCGTGATGAAATGAGGGACTCAGAGGTGATTTGGGTCAGGCCACAACATTTTAGCACTTGGTCCAAAATTGTAGGCTCGGGGCTCCCATGTATTATCCGGCAACAACAAAACACTTTTCAGCGGAGACCCTTTTTTTTCCTACTAGAAGTGTCAGCGTATAGTGTTTGTCATTGGATTCAAGTCGGGCTACTCCGGAGAAACAAAATGTCACCTCCCAGCAGACCGTCTTCTTTTGGAGTTGGGGTGAAAAACAATAACCGCGATATGTTTCTTGGTGGCGGAGGCCAAACCAGCGGAGAAAAAGAACAGAGGAACATTGTTCTGTCCTCCCCGTCTGATACTTTATCTGGGTGGGGGGGGGGGGGGGGGGCCTGGGGGTACGAAACAATTGTTAACTACGGGGGGTATGGGTAGTCATCTTTGTGTGTGTATGTGCTGGGTGCTGCACAGCTCCTACTCGTCTTGGAAACATCTGTTTGGCTCCGTCCTCTGTCTCTCCCCCCTCCTCCTCCTCCCTCTGTGGTAGATTCAGTCGCACATGTACAGTACGTTGAAGGCAGTCAGCGCGTTCATACCCTTCTCTCTCCCCTCCACCATCTTGTGGACGCGGCTTTCGGGTGTAGCCGTGTGGGAGGCGGTATAAATGTCGGAGTGAGGGAACAGGGGGCTTGCGGATTCAGTGACGCTGGTTCCTCCCACTCAAGAGCCGGAGGCAAGCTCTCCGCTCCCATCCTTCCAAAATGAAATTCAATCGGGGGGGCCCCCCTTGTCAGTCAAAGCGAGCGTGTGAGTGACAGGCCAGAGGGTGTGTGGGCTAATGGAGCGGCGTGGTTTGTTTTGTGTTGCTCCCGTCCGCTTAGCCGGAATACAGGAACGAATGGCAAGCTGTTGACCTAGCTCCTTTGGAGAGGGAAGGCTTGATCAAGAGAGGGCAGACAATCAAGCTGATACAGGGTTACTACAGCGTACAACGGAAACAAAAGGGCCAAGGACGTGACTTAAGAGAAGTGTATTCTAACCGCCCTCCAAAGCTTCTTCTTGTGTATGAGCGCTTTCATGTGCTCTGCCGTGTGGGCATCGACACGCGTGTGTGCATGCGAGTGAATTGTGCTTGAATAAGCAGCAAGCGTGTTTTCTTTTCACAGTGCCACGTGCTATTCTAGTCTGAAACCTGAGATTCCTCTCTCTCTCTCTCTCTCTCTCTCTCTCTCTCTCTCTCTCTCTCTCTCTCTCTCTCTCTCTCTCTCTCTCTCTCTTTCTCTCTTTCTCTCTTTCCCACCCCTTTCTTTATGCTCAGGAGAAGGTTCCTGTTAAAATGAAGAAGGTCTGTGCTTATTTGTGTGTTTGGATGGTAGAATAAAGAGCGCCTAAAAGTGAAAGTCTCTCTCTCTCTCTCTCTCTCTCTCTCTCTCTCTCTCTCTCTCTCTCTCTCTCTCTCTCTCTCTCTCTCTCTCTCTCTCGCTCTCTCTCTCTCTCTTCCTCTCTCTCTCTCTCGCTCTCTCTCTCTCTCTCTCTCTCTCTCTCTCTCTCTCTCTCTCTCTCTCTCTCTCTCTCTCTCTCTCTCTCTCTCTCTCTCTCTCTCTCTCTCCCTCTCTCTCTCTCTCTCTCTCTCTCTCTCTCTCTCTCTCTCTCTCTCTCTCTCTCTCTCTCTCTCTCTCTCTCTCTCTCTCTCTCTCTCTCTCTCTCTCTCTCTCTTTCTCTTTCCCATCTCTTACTTTATGCTCAGGAGACTTCTTGTTAAAATGGAGGAGGTCTGAAGCTGTCTCTCCATTCTCAATGATTTAAGATCCCACATCCGTCTTTCATTGTCTCCGGCCGTGTGTTCGTGTGTGTGTGTGTGTGTGTGTGTGTGTGTGTGTGTTGTGCGTGTTGTGCTTGCGTGTGTGTGTGTGTGCGCGCGCATGTGTTTTGTTTGAAAAACACCTGGGGCAGTATGCCACGAGGGAGAGTCTGCGTCATGTAGTCTTTTGACCCTAATCCACCACAGAAAACTCAGAGTCCCAGCATGGCGGCTATCTATAGCCCTGTCTCTACCTATTGTCCTGTTCCCCCTCTCACTGCCGGCTGAGCTTGAAAGCGCAGCCTGGCGGAGGGCTTGACAGCAGTGAGTCGTCCATCCGCGCTCTGCCAAGGCAAACTCGTTGCAGATGTCAACGCTAACCAGCTCAGCCAAACTTTCCCCCCACTGCCCGCCAATCACACGCTGGATCATCTTCACTGGCTGGCAGGCATCTCGGAATGCCCCCCAGTTTGGAAAAATACAACGCGAGCCACTCGCTCAATAGTGTTCGTGCAATGCCGTCGCCGTCCTCACCATGGCAACAGCGTCCCGCTGTGAATGTTTGCATTTCCATGTGTACCGTTTATCAGGCAGGTTACTCACCACACCACGGTCTCTCAAATCATGTTGCTAATAACGTCTGTAGCTCTTTTTTACGTCAATATCTCTCTGCATTTGTCGGCGCCCTTGTGTTTAGTGTAGGTACAGATAAGTGTGTTTTCCTCCTGCAGTTTTTCCCTCCTCTCCCCTTCCCTCTCTCCCTCTCTGATCCCTTTCTTTGGTGTTGAAGGTCTGTGCTCTTGCTGTTTTTCCCTTGGATCCCCTCTCCGTTATAAATCACTGTCACCCCACTTCTCTGGGAGCGGGAAACCAGCTGCCAGCATCCACATTGCTCGGCGTGTGTGTGAGTCTCTCGGTGTGCGTGTGTGTGTGTTCTTGAGAGGGAGAAATGGATTATGCATATCACCACAGCGTGCAATTGTGCTGGAGTGTGAGTGTGTGTGTGTGTGTGTGTGTGTGTGGGATACACACTGAGGCTGCATTTGTTTGTTTGCCTGCCCTTGACCTGAGGAGCGACAGCCCAAATATTTACTGCTCGAGGCAGAGAGATGAGGGAGAAGATGAGGTCTGCTCCACTGTATCACATATGAAAATAAATGTCAGGGGTTACCCGCCACAGACGCTTCATTATACTACTGGCCACACAGAGGAACACACACACACACACACACACACACACACACACACACACACACACTATCTAACTCTGTCTCTCTCTATTACTCTCTCTCTTTCTTTATGTTTTTTGTGTTATGTTCTCTCTTCCCTTCCTATCGCTCACTCTTTCTTTCTAGCTCTCGTTCTCCTTCTCTCTCCTGCATGATATATATTCCGGCTATGGTAAGACTTCCTATCTTATTAACACTATGAACAGATCATTTAGCTTGAAGCCAATGTCATGGATAGTTCCATTCCTTCAGAGAAAAGAACCAGTTTAACAGAGGGAGACAACGGGCAATGATCAAGTACAATTCCATGAATGAGCGCGGAGATGAAGTCTGTACACCGAGAAACTCCCACGGTCAGTTCAGTCTAACGACATAGGAAGCTCACATTAGTCGACAAGGTTGAAACGAGCGTATCGGTCTGAACTAAATAAATCATTCCATCGGTCAAGGGTAACACACGTGTTACCTCGCGGTATTGAAAAGACACGCCTGCATTTAGGAACATGAATGTTCACTTTTAGCATGCTACGGACAAGAGAACAAAACACTGGCCTTCAAGTGTCTCAGAAAGGCACATGCTCTCTCTTTGCTGACCCTGGCCTTCACTCTGACCCATCCCTCACGTTTGACCAGCAGCTCAGACTAGAACCTCCATTAGGATGCCCAAATCTGGCCGTTACACCAGACTCACACACACGCGTGTCCGCATCACAACAGCACAAAGAGGGCCTACATATTTTAAGTGTCCTTAACCTAGACTGGGCACCTTTCTAGATTACCCTGGGTAGCTCATTAGCTGGTACACCCAGGCAGCCTTCCTGCCTCCAACTCTCTCTCGCACTCCCTCTCTCTCGGTCTGCCAGTGTTAATGCTGCGTGTGCGCCGCTGTGCTTACCAGTCAGGTGTTCCCCCGTGGCCTGCCCCAGGAGTTCACCCTGGTCTTCACTCTGGTCCTCAAGAAGAAAGCGCTGAGGGACAGCGTCTACCTCCTCCAGGTCTCCGACCAGCAGGGCTACCCTCAGGTAACACTCTCTGCCCGACCGTCTCTGCACTTTCTCTCCCTCCGCACTTTGGGATGGCCTATTCGTTTCTCTCTGTCTCCCCACCTTCTCTCCGAACCGCTCATCCGTTTATTTTACTTATTTTTTTTATTGCTTTTTTTTTTGGATCCCCAGTGCAATTCTCTCCACCACTTTTCTCCCCATCTGCCCCGCACCGTGCCACCACCCCTTTTTGCTTTACCGTCTCTCTCCTTCTCTCTCTCTCTCTCTCTCTCTCTCCCTTCGTCCACCGTGCTGCTCATTTGTATTCATGCGTGTCGCATGATAAAGCGCCGGAGTCTCCGCGAGTCCCATAATCACTACAAGTCTACAAGCAGATTTAAATACTCAATGTCTATGATGAATGCCGGCCAGACCAGCTCATTAGCCGTGATTGATTTGCTGTTCTCCCAGTCTGTGTAATTAATATGTCTTGCCCCTCGCGCTCTCTCTCACTCTCTCTCTTTCTTCCTTTCTCTCTCTCTCTCTCTCTCTCTCTCTCTCTCTCTCTCTCTCTCTCTCTCTATCTCTCGCTCACTCGCTCTCTCTCTCCCTCTCTCCCTCCTTCCCTCTCTCTCCCTCTCTCTCTCCCTCTCTCTCTCCCTCCCTCCCTCTCTCTATCTCTCGCTCTCTCGCTCTCTCTCTCCCTCTCTCTCTCTCTCTCCCTCTCTCTCTCCCTCTCTCTCTCCCTCCCTCCCTCTCTCTCTCTCTCTCTCTCTCCCTCCCTCTCTCTCCCTCTCCATCCCTTCCTTCCTCTCGCTCCCTTCCTCTCTCTCCCTCCCTCTCTCCCTCCCTCTCTTCCTCTCTCTCTCTCTCCCTCCCTCTCTCTTCCTCTCTCTCTCTCTCTCTCTCTCTGAGTGTCTCTCCCTTGCTCTCATCTTTTACTCTCGCTGTATATTCTTACCTATCTTTCTCTGTCTTTCTTTTCCTCCTTCACTCTATCTCTTTCTCTCTTTCGCTCTGTCTCTCTTCTTTCTCGTGCGCTACATCTTTGTTCTGCTCCGGGGAAGCAGTTGTATCTCCATACCTGATGATGCTGTCACTGATGTCTGGCCAGCATAGCAAATGGATCCAATGTACACCATGAGCATGAGCGGATGGACTTTCTGCTGCGAATATCTTTACACATAACCCTGCCCTAGCTTTCTTCCTTGTTCTCTCTCCCTCTGTCTCCCTCCGCTTTGTCTCATCCCGGCTCCCGACGCACGCTCCAGTTCTCCCTGGACCTGAATGGGGCTGAGGGCACCCTGTCCCTGCGGGCCCGGGCAGCCGACCCGGCGGGCGACCCGGCGGGCTGCGTGTTCAGCGGGGAGGGCGTGGAGAGCCTGCTGGACCTCCGCTGGCACAAGGTGGCCCTCAGCGTCCGGCGGGGCGCGGCCGCCCTCCACGTGGACTGCAACTCCATCGAGACCAAGCCCCTGGAGCCCCGCGGAGAGCTGCCCACCGACGGGCACACCCTGCTGGGCATCAGGGCGTCCGACGCGGCCCCCGTGGAGGTATGGATGAGTGGTGGGGGTGCGGCGGCGGCGGTGGCCTTAGAGGGAGGCAAGGGGCCGATTGGGGTGGGCTCGAGTTGGAACATAGACTGTACACCTTAATAACACTCCGTTGGGACAATGACAAAGATCGCAGAGCCCAACCATTTGCATTTGTTCCCATTCACTCTTACCTCCCCCCGAAGGCTGCTTTTGTACCACCGAAACAACACCTTTGTCTTCGGCAGACACAGACAGATTCAAACCTTGGCTGAGCATCCGCTAAACCTTCCTCTTGGCAGCACGGCAACAGGATAATATAGGGAGAAGCCAATTATCCTGGCCTCCCATGATCACTCATCATTACCCCACCTACAGTAGTTATTATTAGAATGGCGTTCTGACGTCGTCAGCAAGCCTTTAGAACTGCGTTTCCCAGCAGGGGTCGGGGCAGACGGCGCTGTGTCTGACTTTGTGTGTGGGGGGGGGGGGCTCTGCTGTTCCTGAGGCTCTGCCTACAGCCCCCACCACCCCCTGGGTAGATGTTTCTTTTATTAGTGGAACGCCTCAGAGTATTGTTTTCATTTCTGTGTCTGCGTGTGTGTTTGTGTGTGCGTGTGGGTATGTTTGTTTGTGTGTGTAGTAGGTGTGTGTGTGTGTGTTTGTGTGTGTAGGTGTGTGTGTTTATGTGTGTGTGTGTGTGTGCATGTGTGTTTGTGTGTGTGCATGTGTTTGTGTGTGTGTGTGTATATTTTTTAGTGTGAGTGTATGTTTATGTGTGTGTGTGTGTGTGTGTGTGTGTGTGTGTGTGTAGGTGTGTGTGTGTGTGTGTGTGTGTGTGTGTGTGTGTGTGCTCACCAGCACGGCTCCCCAGGCTGTGGTTGTGTTCCGTGAGGCTCTCTCCCGGTGTCCTGGTTAGATAGGAGGATGGGAATCCGTTAGCTTTTCAACGGTCCCGCGGTACCACCACTTAGCCCCCCGATCAATTAAAGGACCATAATGGAACGCTGACGGGCATAGCTGGTGGCAACCATTTCAAACTAAGTCATTTTGCAATCATCAGATAAATGACAAAGAACAACACTCCATCAAGTTATCAATAGTATGTATAAACATATATTTATACATAAAAAAGAACAGTGGTAGCATGCTATTGTATTATTATACTCACCCAACTGCACCGATGTTTGGAGGCTTTTCATCTAAGTACTTTTACTAAAGAACTGTGGGACTAGTTTTTTTTCTGATGTCAAATGCATATGCCACTCACCCAGTATCATGTTTTCCACCCTCCCCTCCCCTTCCACCCCTCTCCTTCCCCTCCCTCTCTCCCCCCTCTCTCTCTCCTCTCTCCCTCCCCCCTCCCTGTCAGATGGATGTCCAGCAGGTCATGGTGTACTGTGACCCCTCCCTGGCCATTCAGGAGGCCTGCTGTGAGATCCCCGGGGCTCCGGGTAAGAACACACAGCGTGGCGCACGCACAACTCCCCGGCGAGGCAAACCCCCCCCCCCCCCCCCCCGATCGATCGGCGCCGGTTAGCTTTCCTCAGATAGAGGGAGGGAGGAGAGAGAGAGAGAGAGAGAGAGAAATGGACAGAGAGAGAGAAAAAGTTCCATATTGGGTGGCTGACAGCAGATCAATAGGCTAATTGTGTGGTGAGCGACTCGTGTCGCACTAACAGTGGTTTCCCTGCGTTGTTTGTGCTCATAATTCATAAAAGCACCACTGTGAGTGTGAGTGTGTGTGTGTGTGTGTGTGTGTGTGTGTGTGTGTGTGTGTGTGTGTGTGTGTGTTAGGGTTTGTGTTTGCGTTTGCGTTTGCGTTTGTGTGCGCGTGTGCGTGTGTGTGTGTGGGCACGCCCGCCTTTTGCACGCACGCGGTTAAGCAATATTTTCTGTTGGGTGTATCTCCGCTCGTGTTTTCCTGTGTCTTGTCAGTTCGTCTGTTGTTGTTTGTCAATAGTCTGTTGGTGGCTGACAAAAGGTAGATGAAGGGACAGCGGATATGTCGGCAGTGTAGACAGAGGCCCACCGACGGAGAGAGACGCGGCGAGGCTGAGGTGAAGAGCATCCATCCAGCCAGCTCTGGGTTTATTTTGGGACTCGGAGTAGTCTTGTGCTCAGCCAACTTCTGTCAGCCTCCTCCCGGGTCTCTGCTTTTGTCTATTTCCCGTGTTGTGTGTGTGGTGGTGTGTGTGTGTGTGTGTGTGTGTGTGTGTGTGTGTGTGTGTGTGTGTGCGTGCGTGCGTGCGTGCGTGCGTGCGTGCGTGCGTGCGTGCGTGCGTGTGTGGGTGCGTTGTGAAGCGTGTGCGCCCGAGCGCGATCAAGATGAGAGAGGGGAGAAAGAAGTTCTCTCAGAAGTTGGGAGGTGTTGGAGGAGAGAGTCTGCTGAGGCCCTAGACAGCGTTCCTGAATTGATGAGGTGATTTAAGAAGGTAGAGACACACACTCCCCCCCCCCCCCCTCTCTCCCTCGCTCGGGGGTGTGTGTGCCCCGGGGCTGCCTGCTAGCTGCGTTTAAAACTGAAACGAGGCCGGCACCAAACACACACACACGCACACACACACACACACACACACTCGGACACACACACACACACACACACACACACACACACACACACACACACACACACACACACACACACACACACACACACACACACTCGCACACGCGCGCGCACACACAAGCGCGCACAGTCACACACGAGGCACACTGTTCTTTTTATGTTGGGCTTTTCAAAAGAAACTTTGCGGTTCTTTGAACGAGGGGAGAGGAGAAAGACAATTACAAACTTCAGACGTGGTGGGTGTCAGCTTGCGCTCCTCCATGTAGGTGAAGGGTGTTATCTCAGCCTGCTCCATATCGTCGTAGGACAGGGACACGTGTCACACATGGTGCTTACCAAAACAAGCGCCTCAGACCAACGTGACCTGCCTCACACAGTTCACTGCGTGTCTCCGTGTTGTCTTTTGAAATGTCTAGTGCCCTCCTGATGCCCCCAAGAGTCGCCGTGCCGCAGAGAACGACCTGGTGGACGACCCCTACAGCCAGGTAACACACACACACACACACACACACCTGGTACATTTGCAGGATGCCTCAGTGCCAGGTAGGCTTAGAGCACCTTAATAACCCAGAGGGAAACCAGTCCACCTTAAATAACCTAGTGAGAAGACTGGGGAAATGAGAGGGCTTACACACACACACACACACACACACACACACACACACACACACACACACACACACACACCGCATTCATGCCAAATACCCCCCCCCC
This sequence comes from Galaxias olidus, assembly GCA_026901105.3. NCBI lineage: Eukaryota > Metazoa > Chordata > Actinopteri > Galaxiiformes > Galaxiidae > Galaxias > Galaxias olidus. The sequence goes on along the minus strand of JAPMUY010008608.1, from coordinate 5,655 downwards.
TATACTCACTTGTGAAATCACTGGCAACCAAATCGTACCAACGTAAAGGCAGCGACCGATCTTTGCGGGTCTCAGGATATGACTAAACGGCAAGCTATTTACACCACCTGTTTCTCATTACCAGGGGCTGGCCGCATGCTGCATGCTGCAGTTTTTTTTCCTTTGCGTCTCCAAGTTGTTGACTAGTAACAAATGCTCACTAGCTAGCTGGATCTCACTCTGTAGGGGGGACATACTGTACTCGCAGACCAGCCTCGAGCCTTCTTTGTGGCGACGCGTAGCTGTGCCTTCAGTCGCTCGCGCCTCTCCGACCAATCGTCAGGGGATTTGGCGTTCACGGTGAATACTCGACAAGCAGCGCCGTTCCATGCATGGTTTCATCCAATTCCAATCGTCCACGTTTTGCAACAGTGCTTGATTACCTCGCCGCGTTCATTCATCACCCTGCAAAGCCACATCATGCGGACCCTCCTCTTCCATCCTTCATATAAATGCATTTCTTTTTCCAATTATCCATTCATTAGGCCTGGTGTTTATCTTTCGGATCACGGGTGTTAACTTAGAGCTCTGCCGGTCGCCAGGGCGGACTAATCAACCCCCGACATGGCCTCAGTCAAACGATAACAGAGACAGGGATCGCACGCGAGCACACAAACAAAGACACACACACACACACGCACACACACACACACTCGCCCACAGACTGTACCTTTCTCTGCCTCGAATGGTCACTCTTTCTTTCTCCCTTTTGTTAGTTGCTCACTCTCTCTCTCACAGCCTTGCGTTAGACACGCTGTCTGCCTAAGTCTCTGGTCGTGCTCTGAGCAGGTCTGTGTTCAGACCAACCCTCGGGCTATTGTCTGTAACGCATACAGTAACACACTGCTCTGACGCGTGCTATTGAACATGATGTTTATGGCCTTAAAAGGAGCTAGCACGCTGATGGTACACTACTACCCACATTATTATTGCCCTGCCAGTGACACACAGATGTTAAGTGTGCACACACACTCACACACTCGCACTCGCACACGTAAACAGATGCTTTTGTTAGATTGCCGGTGTGACCGTAGCTGTGTGTTGAGCCCCACGACCCCGGTGTGCAGGCCAGATGGTGCTGCGTCCCTGCTTTCATTAGAGCGAGCCTAGATGACTTACGGCATGCTGACCTCAGTAGCACAGGAATGTTACACATGGAGCTGGGGAGGGGAGAGCGCATGTCTGTACTTTGTATACTGTGTGTGTGTGTGTGCATGTCTCCGTGTGTTCCCCCCTGCGGCGTGACCAGGGGCATATTATGGTGGAGTGGTCTTCCTCTTCCATCGCCTCTCCACTTAGAAAACGAGGGAAAGGTCGCCTAGGGCCAAAACTCCGGGGAGGGCCCATGTGCATCTGCCTCTTGTTTCCCTCCTCCCTCGTGTCTGGGCATGCTTTTGAAGTCCGTGCGCTCCACTGGAAAACACAATGTTTTCCCCCCACTTTCCCAACTCCCTTTGACCGTCTCCGTGTGCTCTCTCCTGCTCTCGCCCACTCGGTATGCCCGGAGCTTTATCAGATACCGTCCTTATTTCTCTCTACCCTGATCCCCCCCCCCACCCACCCACCCCACCCCCGCTCCTACATCTTACCTTTACCGCGGGTAAAGACGACCGCTAACGACCAGCATGGAAATCAAAATGGCCTCGCGCCGCCCCTTTGTTCTGGCACGGCTGACGCAACGGGGGTGCAACGGCGGCGGGGCTGAAAGGAGCCCAGTGAATACTGAGGACGTGACTGGTCTGCGTCTCTACCTCGACCCACTGCAGATGCGTTTCCGCTCCGTGTGGGTGAGACGTTACACCTTGTGTCGGTCGACGGGACCTCCCCCGAGGACGTCCGTGCTCCCCTGACCGTGCCGGTTAGTCAGTATGAGAGGGGACGGCGTCTTGGGTGCGCTCTGTGCGAGGCCCAGCTATGATACTGTGGTAAGAGGTAGCAAAGCAAATGGTGTTTTTTTTGTTTTACTAATCTACTCTTTCTTCTGTGTCTCTCCATCTTTCTGTCTCTCCGTTCTCCCGACAGGATATCTTTGCATCCAAGACCCTGGCAGAGAAAGTAAGCTTCAGTCCAGTTCAACACAGTCCATCAATCGTGCATACTTAACGCCCCCACACCCATACAGACACACACCAACACACACATTGTACTGTGATAAAACAAGCTTTGGACTTTTGTTTGTTCAAATGTAAATCCGATCCAGCCCACCATACACATGGAATATGAGCCCATCATTCCCTAGTGTGGGTCTGTGCAGTGGAGACGAGGTCCACTGTCCGGACCCTACTCCATGATAGCTTATGGCTCCTAAGGGAACGGGACCACAGACGAGTAGATTGAGTGCATCAGTGAGGAGAAACAGACACACACACACACACACACACACACACACACACACACACACACACACACACGCTCCCTCCCTGACACACACACCCTTTGCCCCCAGGCTGACTCCCTAAATCAGAGATCTTCATGCAGCGCGGGGGCTCTCTCCCGAGGAGAAGCCTCTCCGCCTGTTCATTCCGCCTGTTCTCTCCGCCGCTCCCGACCCCACAACAGGCGTGTTCCTGTTCACAAATAGCACGGAGAACTCCAGACGCTTCATTACGGCGCGCCGGCGTGTCCCTGCCGGGGCGGCGCTCCCTCCCTCCCGGCGCTCCACCGGCATTATTACCGCGGTGCCGTACCTCGGCGAGGTCAGCCGCTCAGCAGGGGGCGGACAATAACGAGGACTCCGTCTGGACCGCTCCCGCGGCGGCGCGGCCGCGTGCAGGTGGGGAGGCGGCTCGCGCGTGTTCCACGTGGCGTTTCCCTTTAGGTCCACCGGCGGCGGACGAGATACCGAAGGCACGGCAAAAGAAAAAGCAACGATCTCAGAAGAAGGAAATGGCGTACCCGTAAGAGGCACGTCGCACTGAGTCGGGACACAGCCCTAATCCCCCTCCGAACGAAACCTACCCCGCTCTACAATGACCGTGTCGACGGACCTGATCTTCTTCTACCCCCCAAAAAGAAGGCCTCGCGGCCATGTCAGCTGGCTCACCGACGCTAGCTTTTCCCAGAGGCTGCGTAGTGGCATGGTGGAGGAGCGTGACTCGACAGTGCTGGCGGCTCCACACGCGTCCCTGCTCGGTGAGAGTGACTCGGCATGGCGGCGGGGTGGGCCGGGCGTCGACGGGCGGGGTAGCTTTGGTCGCGGCCGTGCGTTCAAGAAAGCCCCTGGCTCCCCTCTCTTTCCGCTCCCCTCGTCTTCGTCAGTTAGCTCCTTGTTCCAACGCTAATACGCATTAGCCGCCTCGTGCTCTAGAGCAGGCTTGCCGACTCACCGGGCGGTAAAGTCTGCTTGAATTATCCGCTTCTGTTAAAAAAGGCACCGCTATTCATACCGCTTATTTCGTATTGTGCTATACTGTGTGTGTGTGTGTGTGTGTGTGTGTAAGTGTGTGTGTGTGTTGGGGGGGGTGCCCTCCTGCGTAGAGAGGCAGCTGCTCTACTCAGTTTGATGCCGTGAGGTTTCTTACATTCTTATTAATCTCACTGCTATGGGGTATTTGTGTGTGTGTGTGTGTGTGTGTGTGTGTGTGTGTGTGTGTGTGTGTGTGTGTGTGTGTGTGTGTGTGTGTGTGTGTGTGCGTGCGTGCGTGTGTGTGTGTTTGAGAGTCAGACCACTCCGCCCACTCCTCTAAATGTCTACTGGATGTCTTTTCCTCCGTGACCGTTTATCTGGTATAACAGCGCCACCCTCTGGTAGTGTACATGACCACAGCAGTCAAGAGTCCGTGTGTGAGCTGCCTTTTCTAAACGCCATCCAAAGTCCCTACGCTCGTAAAACAGAAGGCCGATACTCTGTGCATTTCATAACCTGCCTCTTGTCTTTCCAGTGCGCTGGTTGTATCCTTCCCAAGCAGCAGCAACATGTAAGCATCCACCGTGGCTTTCTTCCATGAGAAAAGCCAGATTTATTTTCCTCATAACTGGGGAGGTGTCGCCATTTGTCTGTTTCAGCTCGCCTCCGTCCAATACCCCAACCGGCTGGGATTGAAAGGGGAGAAGGGCGACAGGGTGAGTGAGGAGCACATTCCCAAACACGGCCCGGGCGAGGCAGGAGACAAACGCGTGTGTGTGTGGTTTTAAAATGAAGGGACGTGTGACGTCTGTTGTCGAGACTCATGTGGCCATGACTCACTCTCTCTGCCTCACACGTGCACGCACGCACGCACGCACACACACACACACACACGCACACGCACAAAGACATGTTGGAACGCCGGCGTTGAGTCCTCCACAACAACAACATCACCAACAGTCTTGTACTTAGTTTGGGTGGCACAGAGGTACAGTCGTAGTAGCACTGGGCTGTCACCATCCATTGTCTCTCCCCTCTCTTCCCCACAGGGCCCCGGCTGTTCCGGCTCCGGCTCCGGAGTGCCGGTGAGTACCTTCCCCCGTTCGGAACACCCACACGCTGACAGACCCACTAGATCTCAAAAGCCACTGCCTTGTCCCAGCTAATCTCTATCGGGTTGCCATGTCCTGGCACTGGTATGACAGCATTGCGTGAGGTTGATACACTGAGCACTGCGGTTTTCCCTGAGTGGAGCCATGCTAATGTTTGATCTCGCTCTCTCTCTCTCAGTGCGCCGACGGACTCAGAGGTCAGAAGGGAGAGAGAGGGGAGTCGGTGAGTGATAAGACCTGCCAGTGTGTATGTGTGTGTGTGTGTGTGTGGGTTGTGTGTGTTTGTTGGCTTGTGTTTGAGTGTGTGTGTGTGTGTTTGTGGGGTTGTGTGTGTGGTCGATGTGTAGCAGGGTGTGCGTTGGTGGCGCTCGAGAGGAGGATGTCTCTATGGATTCAGGTCATTGATCTTCCTTTCTGTCTCAACAGGTACTGCCTGACAACTGGGGGGAAACCGTTGGACACAAGGTATCGGAGAAAGTGTGTTTGTGTGTGTCTATGTTCCCGTTATCTGACTCTGACTAAAATTCACTTTGATACCTCTTGCTGTGTGTGTGTGTGTGTGTGTGTGTGTGTGTGTGTGTGTGTGTGTGTGTGTGTGTGTGTGTGTGTGTGTGTGTGTGTGTGTGTGTGTGTGTGTGTGTGTGTGTGTGTGTGTTATTTCTCTCAGGGGGATAAAGGAGAGAAGGGAGAGGTCGGTCTCCAGGGTCTGTCTGGCAATCCGGGTAAAGACGTGAGTAGCAGCAGTCCACTTAACACAAACAACGCTGTCTCCATTAACACACCCGTCAACTTAACACAAACAACGCTGTCTCCATTAACACACCCGTCAACTTAACATAAACAACGCTGTGTCCATTAACACACCCATCAACTTAACATAAACAACGCTGTGTACATTAACACACCCATCAACTTAACATAAACAATGCTGTGTCCATTAACACAGCCGCCAACTGAACATAAACAATACTGTGTCCATTAACACAGCCGTCAACTTAACATAGGCAACACTGTTTCCATTAACACAGCCGTCAACTTAACACGAACAATGCTGTGTCCATTAGCACAGCCGTCAACCTAACTTAGGCAACGCTGTGTCCATTAACACAGCCGTCAACTTAACACGAACAATGCTGTGTCCATTAACACACCCGTCAA
>JAPMUY010008607.1:65000-67500 GCA_026901105.3 Galaxias olidus | reverse complement strand
ACCCCTCCCATTTCCCTCATCGCACGCACACACACACACCCACACACACACTGCTTTCTCTCCAGCTCCTCCATGACCGTAGCTCTGCCGTTGATTGCCTCTTCCCTTGGTGCCTCCTCCTCCTCCTCCTCCTATCTCCTTCTCAATCTCCCTAATTCGCCTCTCGCTGCTGCAACTGGAAAAAGAAAGGGAGGGTGTGTGTGTGTGGCGGGGGGGGGGGGGGGGGGGGGGGGGGGTGTCGACTTGCGCCTCCCGGCAGCCGAGCTTGAAATGAAACGATGGGCGGGAGAGCTGGAGGAGAAGGAGGAGGAGGAGGAGGAGGAGGAGGAGGAGGAGGAGGAAGTGGTGGGGGGGGGGCGCCAGGCTCTAAGCTGGGCTGTCAGTTGAACCCCCCCCCCAAACCCCCAGGAATAGAGGGATGGATGGAGAGGACAATGAGGGGGCCTGTCCTGCTCCCTGTTTGGTTAGCCTTCCCTCTGCTCCTAGCATCTCCTCTATGGCTCCTCTCTCTCTCTCTCTCTCTCTCTCTCTCTCCCTCTCTCTCTCTCTCTCTGCTCCTGTTATCTCCATCATGGCTCCTCTCTCTCTCCTCCAGTTATCTCCTCTCTCTCTCTTTCTCTCTCTCTCTCTCTCTGCGCCAGTGATCCACTCTTCTCCCAGGCCACTGCTCCCATCCCTTTCCTCCTCACTCCTTCTTTCTCCTCCTCCCTCTCGTCTGTCTTCCATGCCTTCCTAAGCCTGATTCCCTCCCTCCCTCCCTCCCTCCCTCCCTCCCTCCCTCCTCTTCACCTTTCCCCTCCTTGCCTCCTCCGGGGCCGGTGAGCAGTTGGTTAGTTAAATGGATAGAGTGAGAGAGTGAGAGAGAGAGCAGGAGAGGGAGGGTAGATGAAGAGAGACAGAAAGAGTGAAAAGTAGCGGGGGAGGACGTTGGAGAGAGGGAGAGAGAGAGAGAGGGGTCAGCGGTCCCTGAACATAATTGAAAGTGGCAGTCCGGCTCAGCTTCATCTCTCCTTTCCCTCCCTCCCCCGCTCCCCTCCTCCCTCCCCCGCTCCCCTCCTCCCTCTCCTCTCCTCTCTCTCTCCTCTCTCCTCCCTCTCCTCTCCTCTCTCTCTCTCTCTCTCCTCTCTCTCTCCGCACTGCAGTGGTAGGTGTAGCCGGGCGCCACCCCGGTTCAAACACGAGAACCTCTTAGGGAGAAACACGGTGGAGGGTGAACGAAAAGAAAAACGGGCCCGCTCCCAAACTTTTTCTTTTCTCTCTCCATCCTTCAGCCCCCTCCACCCCCCCATCCCTCGCTCCTTTGTCGCGTCCGTCCTCCCATCCCCCGTTGCAAAGGGTGCCGTGGTGAAGGGCGCGCGAGGGGACCGAGAGGGGGGTGAGAGAAAGAGAGAGAAATGGCATAATGGTAGGAAGGGACGAAAAGAAAAATGAGCGACGGAGGAGGAGGAGGAGGAAGCCGAGCGGAGAGCGTTTGTCTTCGGCGGCGAGGGACACCTCCCCGCGTCTTCGGACGCTTGACGAGGGCCACGTTCCGGTAGAGGACGTGTCTCCCGTTTCCGACAGGAAGCAGCGAATTGGTTGACTGGATATTTCCCCCCTCTTACGCTAACAGCCTGGGTATTAGACCACCATCGAGCTCATGCCTCACACACACACACACACACACACACACACACACACACACACACACACACACACACACACACACACACACACACACACACACACACACATACCAGATCCCCCCCCCCCTCGGGGGCATCGCAAAGGCGGTGTGTTTCCGTACGGACGCGGTGGTGTGTTTGGCATCTGGGAAATCAGCTCGTGTTGCTAGCCGACCGGGATAACAGGGAGTGAAATATGGATCGTGACACTCGGCATCGGACAGTCGGCTGCGGAGAGACCGGGGAAGAAATTGGAAAGAAGTCTCTCTCACACACACACACGCAGACATACACACACAGACGCAGACACACACACACACACACACACACACACACACACACACACGCGCCAGCACTCATGAAGAGTGTCCCGTCCTCGGGAGGCGCGTGTGTGTCCTGTCTCATTTGATTGTGTCTGCGGCGGGGGGGGAGAGTCTAACACACAAGTGAGTTAGACTCCTCCTGATGTAGAAACATATTGATTACGAAACGGACACGGCCTGCCTTTGGCCTGTGGAGCGTGTGTGTGTGTGTGTGTGTGTGTGTGTGTGTGTGTGTGTGTGTGTGTGTGTGTGTGTGTGTGTGTGTGTGTGTGTGTGTCAAGCTGAATCCCTCTGGGGGGGAATACATCTGGGGGTGTGAATGGGCACATGAGTTGGCACGAGGCCTGGGAGCAGTGGAGAGTTATTTTTAACCTTCAAACGGAGGGATGGAGGGGAGATAAAGAGAGGGATGGGATGGGAGATAAAGAGAGGGATGGAGGGGAGATAAAGAGAGGGATGGAGGGGAGATAAAGAGAGGGATGGAGGGGAGATAAAGAGAGGGATGGAGGGGAG
>JAPMUY010008607.1:55000-60000 GCA_026901105.3 Galaxias olidus | reverse complement strand
TGTGCCACCCTAACAACGTGTCTGCCTCTAGTCACTATAGCTACGTCAGCGTGCCACCCTAACAACATGTCTGCCTCTAGTCAGCCCCCTACCGTCCTGTAGCTACGTCAGCGTGCCACCCTAACAACATGTCTGCCTCTAGTCACTATAGCTATGTCAGTGTGCCACCCCAACAACGTGTCTGCCTCTAGTCAGCCCCCTACCGTCCTGTAGCTACGTCAGCGTGCCACCCTAACAACGTGTCTGCCTCTAGTCAGCCCCCTACCGTCCTGTAGCTACGTCAGCGTGCCACCCTAACAACATGTCTGCCTCTAGTCAGCCCCCTACCGTCCTGTAGCTACGTCAGCGTGCCACCCTAACAACATGTCTGCCTCTAGTCAGCCCCCTACCGTCCTGTAGCTACGTCAGCGTCCCACCCTAACAACATGTCTGCCTCTAGTCAGCCCCCTACCGTCCTGTAGCTACGTCAGTGTGCCACCCTAACAACATGTCTGCCTCTGGTCACTATAGCTACGTCAGTGTGCCACCCTAACTCCGGCCAGCTCCCAGAACCAGACTGTGGCCCGGTGAGGGCTAAACGACCCCCTCCTGCACCCCCATAGCCCCCCAGTAACAGTGGACTGTCCCTCCTGCACCCCCATAGCCCCCCAGTAACAGTGGACTGTCCCTCCTGCACCCCCATAGGCCCCCAGTAACTGTGTACTGTCCCTCCTGCACCCCCATAGCCCCCCAGTAACAGTGTACTGTCCCTCCTGCACCCCCATAGCCCCCCAGTAACAGTGTACTGTCCCTCCTGCACCCCCATTGCCCCCCCAGTAACAGTGTACTGTCCCTCCTGCACCCCCATAGCCCCCCAGTAACAGTGTACTGTCCCTCCTGCACCCCCATAGCCCCCCAGTAACAGTGGACTGTCCCTCCTGCACCCCCATAGCCCCCCCAGTAACAGTGTACTGTCCCTCCTGCACCCCCATAGCCCCCCAGTAACAGTGTACTGTCCCTCCTGCACCCCAATAGCCCCCCAGTAACAGTGTACTGTCCCTCCTGCACCCCCCCCCCAGTAACAGTGTACCCCTCCTGCCAGTAACAGTGTACTGTCCCTCCTGCACCCCCATAGCCCCCCCAGTAACAGTGTACTGTCCTCCTGCACCCCCATAGCCCCCCCAGTAACAGTGCACTGTCCCTCCGGCCCCCCCATAGCCCCCCCAGTAACAGTGTACTGTCCTCCACGCCCGCAGGCTCCCCCAGGCCTGAAGAAGAACCTGCTGAGGACCTACGAGTCGTGGAGCCCCGAGCAGGTGGGCCGTGGTGGGCTGCTGCCCCGCGCCCAGTCCCTCTTCTGCCTGGCCTGGTTCCACGCCGTGTGCCAGGAGAGGCGCAACTACATCCCCCAGGTGAGACGCACGGTCACACACACACACACACACACAGTCACCAACACAGTAACACAGTCACACACACAGTCACCAACACGGTAACACAGTCACACACACAGTCACCAACACGGTAACGCAGTCACACTAAGTAACACAGTTGCGCACACACACGTACACACACACACACACACACACACACACACACACACACACACACACAGTCTTACTTTTGTTTTACAAATTCAATTTCCATGCTGTCTGTTGGGAGAAACACAATTAACATGAACTCCCTTCATGTAAGACATACACAAACCCATGGGTGCTGTGGACGCACACACACACACACACACACACACACACACACACACACACACACACACACACACACACACACGTGCATGCTTGTACAAGAACACTTTGGAGGCTGCACACACACACACACACACACACACACACACACACAACACACACACACACACACACACACACACACACACACACACACACTTCTCTCTCTCTCTCTCTCTCTCACACACACACACACACACACACACACACACACACACACACACACACACACACACACACACACACACACACACACACACACACACACACACACACACACACACACACACACACTCACTCTCTCTCTCTCTCTCTCTCTCACACTCTCACACACACACACACACACTCTCTCTCTCTCTCACTCACACACACACCCATACACAAAGGACATGGAGTAGAAAACGCTCACACAAGACACGCAAACCCACACACACACATACACACACACACACACATCACTTGCACTTAACTATACCTGGGTGACGTGCTGGTGTTTCACACTCGCCACAGGCCACCTCCGCACACACACACACACACACACACGATATAAGAAGAGAAAATACACCTTGACACAAATCTCAGCCTTTTGATTGCTATGGAACCCTTAAGGGGTTGATCAGTTACGTGCTCACACACTCTCAAACACGCACACACACACACACACACACACACTCACACACACACACACACACACACACACACACACACACGCACGGGGCTACACCAATGCGTAAGGTGTGAGCACTGGGGCGTATATGTGTGCAGGTGGTGACTGTAAAGACTGAGAGAATAGCTCTACTCCTTGGGGACCTAACATACAATTAACACTCCAATTAAAGAAAGGGAGGGAGGGAGGAAGGGGGAGAGAGAGAGAGAGAGGAAGGGGGAGAGAGAGAGAGGGAGAGAGGGAGGGAGGGGGAGAGAGGGGGGGGGTCTCACTAACCACTGCTATGTGGCCCTTTTTTATACTCCACCACCTTCTACAACTCCATCATCTCTCTCTCTCTCTCTCTCTCTCTCTCTCTCTCTCTCTCTCTCTGACTTTCTTTGTGACTTTCCCTCTGACTCTCCACAACTCCCTCTCTTTTTTTTCACTTCCCTATAATCTTCCCCTCTCCTTCTCTACCTTTTGATCTCATCTTTCTCTCTCTCTCTGGTCCGTGCTCCATCTCCTCCCCAGTCACACTGTGCGTGTCTAGCCCCCCCCCCCCCCCCTCTCTGCGTCTTTTACTTTATTCTCAGAAGAAGAGGAATTATGATGAGGGAAGTTAATGATGTCTAGTCCAGTACGAGAACAAGATCTTCCTCTAATTACCTTTCTCTGGCTCCCTGCCCTCCTCCCCACCTCCCCACGTCCCTCCTCTCCTCCCTCCTCCTCCAATTGCTCCTCTCCTCCCCTCACTCCTGCTGGGTGAGAGGGGGGTTGGGTGTCTGGAGGACGGCGAGAACCCAAACTCCCAAAGAACAGAGAGATGGGAGATTAAAACAATGAAGGCAGAGAGAGGGAGCAGAAAAAAAAAGTGACTAGAGCTAGAATGCTTGTGTGTGTGTGTGTGTGTGTGTGTGTGTGTGTGTGTGTGTGTGTGTGTGTGAGAGAGTGTGTGTGTGTGCGTGTGTGTCGGAGATGCTCAAAAGTTCAAGTCAAGGGTTCTAAGCTAATGTTGCAGGCCATATCAATCCTTTTTTCTGATCCTAGAGAGGGTGCCTTAAAAATGTATACAGTCAAACAAACGGCAATCCAATCAGAAATAACATTCCATTATTTTGCCATGTGTACTGTAAATACATTAACATTAAGTAGCAAACTGTAACAGCATTGTTTTGAACAAATCACTCATATAGACTATAATGTGATAATTGAAATGGCCACTTCAGATTGCCAACGCACCCATAGCCGATTAATCAGCAGGCTAACTATTAAGCTACTTTTATTAATTAACCCATCTTCGTCTAACACTGTATGTGGGCTCAAAGCTGCTACTAGCAGGGCTAGCATACCTTAACGCAGATGGACAGTTGAAAACTGCGTTTCTCCGAGGTGTCTAATATGCATCGCTAGATGTATTGGCATATTGCTTGTGTTTCTGCCCTTTCATGCAAAATACTTGTTGCACTTGCAACAAAAATAGTATTTATAGGAGGACAAAAATAATATATGTAGGAGGACAAAAAATAATAATGTATGTAGGAGGACAAAAAATAACAATAATATATGTAGGAGGACAAAAAATTATAAGATATGTAGGAGGACAAAAAATAATAATATGTAGGAGGACAAAAAGTAACAATAGTATATGTAGGAGGACAAAAAATAATAATGATGTATGTAGGAGGACAAAAAATAATAATAATATATATATATGGAGCCCCCGGCGCGGGGTTATGATTCAGAATGACAGGCCTCCTCCATGATTGTGGTTAGAAATGACGCCGCCACCGCTCCCCGCTGGTGTTGACCTCTCGTTAGCTCGACGTGCGTGTGCGTGTGTGTGTGTGTGTGTGTGTGTGTGTGTGTGTGTGTGTGTGTGCGTGCGTGCGTGCGTGCGTGCGTGCGGCTACTCCAGCAGAGGGGCATCATTACAGTTATGACTGTAGAAAAGAGCACAAAAAGAGCACAGCCCAGCAGAGGATGAGAGGCCAATCAAACCTGCACGCGCGCACACACACACGTACACACACACGTGCGCTGGCAGGCGGGCGGGGCAGGCAGGCACGTGGGAGGTCAATTTGTAGCCCACCTGCCTGTCATCTCAATCAGCGGGCCGGCTGTAAGTGTGGAGAAGAGAGCAGTGAGGCAGGACCGAGGCATCATCCCCACACGCTGTAATCCTCACACACACACACACACACACACACACACACACACACACACACGCTGCCTCGGACCTTTCCTGAGACGGGCTCTGGCCTTCATTGACACTTTCCAGCTTCCCCTTTGGAGACAGGCATCACAACAACACCACCACCCCTTGCGTGCGTGTGTGTGCGTGTGTGTGTGTGAGGATGACAGCGTTCTCGAAGCTCAGGCAGGTAATTCACAGAGGACATCCCGGTGAGTAACGACGGCGCTAGTTAACAACCTTGATATTGATATCCATGAATTAATATTCGCCCCCGGATTAGCATGCGAAATGAGGGTCACACTGTGTGGCCGGCAGATCCAGCGATACAGTGCTGCACATACACACACACAGACACACACACACACACACACACACACGCACACGCACACACACACACACACACGTATACACAGCCTGTACCACACACACAGGCGGG
>JAPMUY010008607.1:45000-50000 GCA_026901105.3 Galaxias olidus | reverse complement strand
GAGGGAGCTAGTCCCTGGACTGGGAGGCGACCTCCTCCACTGGAAGGCCCCCCCCCGCGCGTCCGTCACGGCCGGAGAGGAGAACTAATGGGAGGGATCTTCCTGGCACCTAGGGCCCGCCTGGCCGTCGGAACCTTGAACCTTGAACCCAGCTTCACTCAGTGGCCGAGCGTGCGTTCAGTGGCTGCTGATCTCTGGTCTGTGTAGTGCCCTTTCCAGATCACCTGAGGTTCAGTGGTGGCTGATCTCTGGTCTGTGCAGTGCCCTTTCCAGATCACCTGAGGTTCAGTGGTGGCTGATCTCTGGTCTGTGTAGTGCCCTTTCCAGATCACCTGAGGTTCAGTGGCGGCTGATCTCTGGTCTGTGTAGTGCCCTTTCCAGATCACCTGAGGCTGCCACAAGCTCTCTCCTCTTCTGAAACAGACCAAGAAACCTTCTTCTCCTTAAGGAAGCCTTCCGAGCTGTTTTTTTACGTTATTTGATGGTTTGTCTCCGCTTTTATCATCAAAACGTCTGATGGCTGTAGTTCTTTGAGGTCGCTCTTGCAAAGCAAATACAAAAAAAAAATGCATTGTTATTGTTGTTATTATCTTTTCATTCTCTCCCTCCCACTCCTCCTCCTTCCTGCCTCCCTCGTCTTCCTTTCCTCTCCGTCCCCTCCCTCCGTCTCTCCCGCTCATCCTCCCTTTCCCTCTCTCTCCGCCCTGCCTCCTTCCCGTGTCTCTGCCTCCCTCGTCCCTCTTTCCTCTCTCTCTCTCCCCCGTCTCTCCCTCTCCTCCTCTTCCTCCTCTTCCTGAGCTGGCTAGATGAAAGCAGGTGCTAGTGGCCGGCTTCAGCCAGGGCTAATGAAACCCATTTATTACGTCCACTCTGATTCCTGTCCCCTTCACACACACGCACACGCACACGCACACACACACACACTCCGGACGCTTGGCAGGTGCGGCCTTATCTTAAGCGGAGTGGCTGTTATATGCGCTCTGTACTGACCCTCTGTTCATGAGCGGGGCCCCCCCGGGTTAGAGTGTGTGTTCCCCGTGCGGGCGAGAGCGTGCGTCACACACGTCGACCCCTAACCCCTCCTCGCTAAGTAGCTCCTCCAGACTCCTCTAATCTAGCTAATCTTCTCTCTCTCTACGGCACTAATGGGTCCGTCGTCTCTCCCTCTGCTGTAACGGATCTACTCTGCCGTGTGACGTACTCACAGGCCTTCTTCAACACGGTGCTGTGATTGACAGGTGATCTCCCAGCTGCGGATCCTGAGTCGGCCCGTGGCGGCGGGGTCAAAGTTCGACCGGGAGATCTGGTCCAGTGGGCTGTCACCCGTCCTCAACCTCTGGAAGAAGCTCAACCAGGTGAGACGCGTTCTCTCTCTCTGTCTCTCCTCGCTTTCTTTCTGTCCCCTCCCTGTTCCTTCTCTCCATTCTTCCCTCTTTCTCTGTCCCTCCCCCCTTTATTCTCTATTTCCCTCTGTGTCCCTCTTCCTCCTCCTCCTCCTCCTCCTCCCTCTATTCAGTCTCTTCCTTCCCTCCGTTCCCCCAAGCCTCCCTCCACCGTTCCCCGTCCATCCTCCGCTCCGTCCCTCGTTCCGCCAGGCTAGCCCGTGTTGCCTCCCTCCTCAGTGTCCGCCATCCTCTAAGCCAGGGCGCGGTGCGTCCAGTCAGCCGACCCGCCAGGTGGCTCCTTCTCTGGGACAAGTCGGAGCTGTCGAGTGGAGGCCCCCCAATCCTCCTCCTCCCCCTCCTCCTCCTCCTCCTCCTCCTTCGTCGGCGGGCTGTGTGCGCTCCAGTTGCTTTGGAAACCGCCACCTTTCAAATGACGGGGAGCGTCGTCGGTGTCGCGGGCGTTCCATTATTTAGTCGGCGCGCCAGCAGCCTGCCCTCCGTTTTTTATTATTTCTTTCCCTCCTCCCCCGTGTGTGCTTCGACCACTCGCCCTCCCTCTCTCCCTCCCTCCCTCCCTCCCTCTCTCCCTCCCTCCCTCCCTCCCTCCCCCTCGTTCGGTATGCCGCCCAGGCCCAAATGATTCATTATGTCAACTGTAATGATATCAGTGGCTCCCTGCCCAACCATAGCCGCTGCCCACCGCCTTCAATTAATAATCACCAGTGTGTGTGTGTGTGTGTGTGTGTGTGTGTGTGTGTGTGTGTGTGTGTGTGTGTGTCCACATGTGTGTTCACAACAATACCCGTGGGTTCCATCTGTGCCGCGTGCTAAGTGCGTGCGTGCGTGTGTGTGTCCGTAACAGCCCTCCATTATCACATGTAGAGCAGCGTGCGTGTCGGGGCGGGAGGGGGCTGCTCGTCAGACAACACATCACAGGGACAGTGTGTCGGTGTGTTCAGTCGCCTCTCCAGGAACAAAGGCGCATCGCCATGGGGACCGACTTGAGCTGGGCCTAATTTCATTTTACCTCTCTCTCTTTCTCTCTCTATCTACTGTATGTATCTCTCTCTCTGTCTCTCTCTGTCTTTCTCTCTCTATCTACTGTATGTCTCACTCTCTCTGTCTCTCTCTGTCTTTCTCTCTCTATCTGCTGTATGTATCTGTCTCTCTCTCTCTTTCTCTCTCTATCTACTGTATGTGTCTCTCTCTCTGTCTCTCTCTCTCTTTCTCTCTCTATCTACTGTATGTGTCTCTCTCTCTGTCTCTCTCTCTCTATCTACTGTATGTCTCTCTCTTTCTGTCTCTCTCTGTCTTTCTCTCTCTATCTACAGTATGTATCTCTCTCTCATTATCTATCTATCTATGTATGTATCTCTGTCTGTCTGTCTGTCTGTCTCTCTCTCTTTCTCACTATCTATCTATCTATGTATGTATCTCTCTCTCTGTCTGTCTGTCTCTCTCTCTCTCTATCTACTGTATGTATATCTCTCTCTGTCTCTCTCTGTCTCTATCTCTCCCTCTGTCTACTGTATGTATCTCTCTCTCTGTCTGTCTGTCTCTCTCTCTCTCTATCTACTGTATGTATATCTCTCTCTGTCTCTCTCTGTCTCTCTCTCTCTCTCTCTCTCTCTCTCTCTCTCTATCTACTGTATGTATCTATCTCTGTCTGTCTGTCTCTCTCTCTCTCTCTCTATCTACTGCATGTATGTCTCTCTCTGTCTCTCTGTCTCTCTGTCTCTCTCTCTCTCTCTCTCTCTCTCTATCTACTGTAGGTATGTATCTCTCTCCCGCTCTCTGTCTCTCTGCCTGTGGTGAGTGAGATGAGGTGAGGACAGTGTGTGTTGTGCGCGAGGACCAGAGAGGCTGTGTGTGTGTGTGTGTGTGTGTGTGTGGTCCTCTGGGCGTCTGGGCTCGTTGTATCCCCCGTGGTCCCCTGGAGCAGAGTGACAGTGTTTTACGGAGCGGCAAGGGTTGCTTTTCCACGCGGAAGTCGGCCAAGCTGCTCTGGTATTTGGGGACCCTTTGATGAACCACACAGAGTATAGCACTCCTTCTTTGCTTTGGATGTTATCCGTTAGAGCTTCTTCTCTCAGTCTCTCTTCTTGTCTCTGATTTCTCCTCTCTCATCTGCGACATTGAATTATTATCCGTTATTATTGTCACTGCCGCCGTATAATAACATCTGTTCTATCGCTCCGTCTCCATGGCTACAACTCTAGCCCTAACCCCAGCTCTCTCTCTCTCTCTCTCTCTCTTCTCCGTCGTTCTCTCAGGGCTCCGCCCTCCTCCACCAGAAGGTGGCCCCGCCCACCGAGGGTCAGGGGTCGCCCGTGCTGTCCTTCGTGGTGCTGGAGCAGTTCAACGCCGTCCGCCTGGTCCAGAGCGTCCACTACTCCCTGGCGGCGCTGAGCAAGGTGATCCGAGGGACCTCCCTGCTCACGGCCGACGTCCACAAGCTGGCCACCGCCCTGCTCAACCAGGAGGTGGGGGTGTGTGTGTGTGTGTGTGTGTGTGTGTGTGTGTGTGTGTGTGTCTCGAGTCCCTGTGTTTCTGTTTGTGCGTTAGTGGATCTCTACATGGTGGTGTGTGTGTGTGTATCTGTGGTTCTGCACCTGGTGTGTGTGTGCGTGCGTGTGTGCGAGTGTGTGTGTATGTTGCTGTGTCCCCTCCTCTGTGTGTGTGTGTGTGTGTGTGTGTGTGTGTGTGTGTGTGTGTGTGTGTGTGTGTGTGTGTGTGGGGCTGCGTTCCCTCCTCTCTTTGCCTGTAAGGCTGTGTGTCTAACATAGCCCCTCTCCCCCTCCCGATGGCTGATGATCCCAGAGTCAGCCTCCTCCGCCCCATTCCCTCTCTTCTCCTCCCCTCTTCTCCTCCTCTCTCCTAGAGCTGCACTACATAGCCCTCTAGAAGGGCTGTCCCTTCTGCTGCTTGTAGTTCTATGCCGACCGGCTGAGGCAAGAGTGACTGGTGTCAGTTCGTTTCACATCTGGCGTTCCATCTCCCTCATTCTATCTTTGGAATTCCCAGCCTTTCCACTCGTATCTGTCTGGGCCTATCCCCCTCGTTGTGCTGTGTGTGGAGTGTGTCGGGAGCTGCGGTAGTCGACGGCGTGGAATGTTGGGAACGCTAGGCGACGCTGGCGCTGGGTGCCGTGTTCCACCGCGGACCGACGGCTGTCTCAGAGACACCCTCCTCGACCCCAGAATCAGTCTGCGTGCCGAGAGGGGCTGAGGTCCGGCCTGTCCGTTCTACCTCTCCTCCTTCTACGTCGGTATCCGTGTCGTGAGGGGAATCACGACAATCAACGGTGTTTGTAGTGGCGCCAAGGTAGCTCGACACACACACACATACACACACACACGCACACACACACACACACACACACACACACGCTCGCGCGCGGCGAGGCCCACATCTCCCCCTGTCTATCTCCAGGCCACGGAAGGAGGGAGGCCGACCAAAGGCGGGGGGGACGGAGAGAGAGAGAGAGAGAGGAGAGGGAGGGAGGGGGGGGGGGGGGGTCTCTGACTGGTAGAGGCTCTTCATCTCTCTCTCCCTTCGTCTGTAATCGAGAGCCGCCACGAGAGCCATCGTCTTTTTTTTTATCTCAACCACTCT
>JAPMUY010008607.1:30000-37500 GCA_026901105.3 Galaxias olidus | reverse complement strand
ACCCTCACCACATCCCCCCCCCCCCCCCCCCCCCCCCCCCCCCCCCCCCCCCCCCCCGCCCCCCCCGCCCCCCACCCCCCCCCCCCCCCCCCCCCCCCCCTCCAGCGGCAGCAGCAGCAGTGGCGACGGCCCGGAGGACAGCATCTCCCTGCCCGTGTACACCAGCTCAGAGCGGCTGAGGGTGGTCACCCAGGTGGCCCTGCCCTGCGGGGGGAACCCCGACCAGTGGATCCAGACCGGCGCCGCCCTCTTCCTCAAGCAGCAGTGAAGCCACCACGGCAGGCATCTTGAGTAAGGGCACAGGAAGGCACCGGGGCTGGCGTCCTGTGCGGAATGTTTACAGAACGTGGACAGAACGTAATTTCTTCGGGATTGTTCTTTGTGTAGGCTATGTTTAACAGCTAAGGGAAAGTTTGGAGACAAGTAAATATTCTCAGTTCAACTAAAACCTTGACTCCAATGTGTTTGAGCTAATACAACGGTGTGTGTTTTAGACAAACCCTGTCCTAGTCGCAGCACACACACACACACACACACACACACACACACACACCCTATAAGCTGCACATAAACACATCCTTCTCTGTGCCTGTAGGCACTGATGTGTTTGAAGTTCTTGGCATATATTTATATATTTGAATGAAGAAGTGGATCCGACACTGAAGCAGGTAGTTATGTAAAATGTATTTCATAGTTATATAAGGAAAGTCAACAATATGCATTCCAGGAGAAAGACATGTTACTAAGGTCCAATTAAATATATTTTAAGCAAATATACCCGCCATAATTATACAATGAGGAGAGTTGAGAGGGGGCAGAGGAGAGTTGGGTCACACCTTTGGATTAACCACACACTGATGCAGGGGGAGGGAGGGAGAGAGAGAGGGAGGGAGGCAGGGAGAGAGGGAGGGGAAGAGCTGCTGGAGAGCTCCGAGCACTGCAGATGGGATTCGAGGGTTGTGTGTGTGTGTGTGTGTGTGTGTGTGTGTGTGTGTGTGTGTGTGTGTGTGTGTGTGTGTGTGTGTGTGTGTGTGTGTGTGTGTGTGTGTGTGTGTGATGTGTGTGTGATGTGTGTGTGTGATGGTTGTCTCCTGCTTTCTCCTGTAACATCAGCCTTGCGTCAGCACCACGGGGGCAGCAGGCTGGGACAAAGCCCAGTGAACACGGGTCCCGGCTGGCCTCCACTACAGAATGTTTACAAAACGTGGACTTTCTGTTCACTTGCTTGGTGTTGTTCTCAAGCACTCCTCTGTACAGGCTGCTCAGAGTTATTTGCACGTTTAACAGCTAGGGGAAAGTTTGGAGACGAGCAGAAAAATTGATAATCAACTCGAATCCCTACGTGTAATATCACAGTAGGCATATTTATACATTTCATAATACATTTCATAATGCATTTTCAGATGATATTTAAGAACGTGCCGGGTTATTGTGGTGTTCTGGTTTCGGAGGCTTTAGCCTTACACTAAACAGGGTCTCGTCGGGTTGGAAAGTTTTCTCTGCTAGCTAAGTGTTGTGTTGTTACAGTGGGTCAGTCTTGATTCACATCGCTAGCCATTTATTTCCGAATGGACGCTCAAATTGTATGAATTATATTTTTCAATAAAGTCGTGTTTATTTTAAAGTCTGCGTCCTGTGGATCACTTTTCAGCCTTTGTCCTGAATGATTGCTGCGCTCTCATTTTCAGTTTATTAGCACATCTGTGTGTGTGTGTGTGCGTGTTTCAAGTGCCAGTGAGATCTAAACACTGATTGTTTTTCAGTTGTGTTCAGCCTCTGCTGCCTTTATAGCTCAGATGGATGGATGGGGAGAATTTAGGAAGAGTAGAGTGAAGTGTGTGTGTGTGTGTGCGCGCGAGTGTATGTCTGTGTGTGCGCACGCGCAGTGGTGGGGCATGGAAAAACGGGACTGATCGATCACTGTTACTCGCCGTTATTGTGTCTGCACGAGGTTGAAGCAAGAGAAAATGAGGGCAAAGTGGGTCTTGTGTGTGTGTGTGTGTGTGTGTGTGTGTGTGTGTGTGTGTGTGTGTGTGTGTGTGTGTGTGTGTGTGTGTGCTGCGGTGTGACAAAAGAGGAGCAAAATGGAACAGCAGCTTTAAAAGAGAGGATTGGATTTCTGCAAAGCGAGGCCCCCTGGGTCAGGTAGACTGAGCGGATAGTGGGAGGGAGACTCGGAGTGAGGGGGAGAATCGGTAATCGGGAAGTAGAGAGAGAGAGAGAGAGAGAGAGAGAGAGAGAAACGGACAGAACGTGTGTGTGTGTGTGGGGGGGGGGGACAGGAGGAGAGGGCGATAGAAAGGCCAGGTGAGAGATGGAAGGGAAAGCAAAAGTCATAAGGAGGGAGATGAATGGAAGGAGACGGGGACGAAAAGAAGAAAGGAGGGAAAGGGGGGGGGGGGTGGAACGCGACAGAGGAGAAACGAGCGTCCCTGTCCCACATTTCTCCTGCTCTAAAAAAAAAAAATGGTCCTGGCGTCGTGACGTATCGCTGTCCGTCCAAGGGGCACGATCGCACGCCGCACGCCCGCGATGTAAGCCCCCGATAAGGCGGATCTATTCTCTCCCCGCTCCTGTCCGTCATGCGTTGCCGTGACGGCGGCGCCGGCGTCTCTTCGTGCCGATAAGGGCCGTGGCGTCCCAGACGGTCTAATCTGTCCATCTCTCCGTCGATACACGCCCGGATGAGGTCCGCTCCGCTGTCGCGCCGTCTGTCCGTAACGAGGTAAAACGCTCCGATATTGAAATAATCCTCTTCAGGTTGTTCAGGCATCAGTGATTGGTGTCATCTGTCAGAAGTGAAACTGATACGTATCTTTTCATATTTCCCTTTCGTTTTGTTGGGAGGTTAACGCATACGGATGGATTAAGTTTCGTATTGAGATAGACAGCTAGGCTGGGAGCTGATAGCGTTGTCGGGGAGGGGGGGGGGGGGGGCACATCAATCTAAATCCAACTGCCAGTGGCCTGCAGTATTAAGACCCGGAGGGGGGAGAAGAAAGGGACGGTCCACAGCGTTCTCGCGTGACCATTCAGGGGGAGCACCACGGGGGCTATGTTGAGCGTGTGGACTCTGCTACTGACAGGTTCTCAACGGGAGGAGGTGGGCGAGATGAAAGGGGGGGCGGGGGGGGGGGGGGCGGTGTTCATGGATCCATACGTGTTTAACCCTCACACACACACACACACACAGACCTCAGGCTGTTCCCTGGAGGCGTCAGGCCATCCTTCTTAATGCCATCGATAACACTACTCACACGTGACACACAGGGTCAGGTTAGTGTGTGTGTGTGTGTGTGTGTGTGTGTGTGTGTGTGTGTGTGTGAGACAGTCTTCTCCAGCCCCCACCAGGGAGCCGGGTGGGCTGGGTGACAAACACAAGGTCACAGCCTCTCCTCTCTGATCCCCAGCCTTATTGGAGAACCCAACAGGCTCCTAGATCCTCTCCTCCTCCTCCTCCATTTCCCCTTCCTCCTCCTCCTCCTTGTTATTGTCTCCTGTTACCCGTGGAGACACCAAGGGTCTCTCTGTGATGGAGCTCAGATGTCCAATACTTTGAATAGACTTTTGGATAGGATGACCAGTTGAAAGGTGTGTGTGTGTGTGTGTGTACGCGTGTTTTCCCTCTTTCTGCAGGTTCATTCTCTAGGTCACGATTGTCTGCAAAGAATGGGGGCGTCCTCCGAGAGCGCCGGCCGCTGTGCTTGAAATGACTCAACCGAGGGAGAATCAAAACAATTAAGTTGTGCTCTGACTGGCAGACAACTCATTAAAATAGCACAGTTTCATAACCGTTTTTCGTACTAATTAACCGATGCGTAAAGCCAACAGCAGTGGCCTCAAGCCCTTCTGTGCTGCGCAACACTTCTTATCTTTGCCACTGATTATACTATAGAGCGGTCTCAGATAGCGACGTTAGCTCCACAACAGTTAAACCCTGATCCAGGACCGTTCTTTTCAGACGCGGGTAAAACCACTATTGGGCCATTTAGGGGGGCCTAAATCGCGGGGGTCTGCCTTGATGGAAATCACTTACCTACTTGGCGGACATGTTGTGTAGCCTTTCTCTCGTTCGTAGGCTTAGAGGGCAGGGCAAATGTGTGTCCGCAAGAACAAAGAGGTCCCGCAACAAAGTGGATCGTCAACCTTAATGGTGGAATCAAGCCGCAGTCTGCTTTTTCCATCCCTTCACCTACTATTTCAACACACGGACTGTACGGAAAATCCGTTTAGAATTGTCCTCCTCTTGTAGCTTTGGACAGCCAGGCCGAGACCTATTGAACAGTCTCAGAAGAGCAGGCTTTTTTTTACGCTGGGTCGATATGCCTGGTTATGATAACTCACTGTATCAAAACCTTTACTGACTCTTTAGAGGAGAAACCTTGCTCCTGAGCCAGCCCCACTGCTGTCTCGCTAACGTCACAGTGGTTCTAAACGCTGAAGAATGTTTTGAGATTAAAAACCCGACGGTGGCTAACTGACCGTCGGCGTTTACCCCTCCTGCCCTGGAGCGGCCGCAGCCAATGGAGCGGTCGAGACTATTGACCGTTTAGACTGGCAAACCCGTGCCGGCCAATCAGAGCCCTGCATGCCATCTCTGCTGAAGGGACGCCCTTGACTACGTTGAATCATGCCCTCACACACACACACGCACACACACACACACACACACGCTACTTAATTCACTATGTTCAGAGGGCAGAGAGTGACTCTGTCCAGGATGTTTATGGTTTCTCCGAAGCCGCAAATCACCGTAGGAACGGCCGGGTGGATTTACGAGTGTGGCCCTGTCTCCCAGCCTTAGACAAACCATGGCTCAGCCGCTCGCGCACACACACATACACACACACACGCAAACACACACACACACACCCTATAAACTGCGCATAAACACATCCTTCGCCATGCCTGTAGGCCACTGATGTATTTAAAGTTATTGGCATGTTTTTAACTTAAAAACATTTCTTTATATATTTGAATGACAATGTGTGTGAAATGGCCTTTTGCACAAAGTGTGAATCCCTTACTGAGGCAGCTAGTTAAGTAAAGTGGTTGCAATAGGCATATAAGATATGATATAAGTCAACATTATGCATTTCAGGACAAAAACCAAGTTACCAAGGTCCAATAAAATCCGTTTTAGGCAAACAAACCCGCCATAATTACACAATGAAAAATAATAATCTAATAAAAATGCGTTTTGGTGTAGCTGGGGGAGGCGATGTAAATTCCTTGTGAAAAACGTAACTTGTTGACTTTTTCAGAGCGGAGCGTAATAACAGGAACAATTCATCTCAAAACCAGCTCTCTTCCTGTCCTTAAGAACTAGGGAGAAGTGGAAAACATGCGGTGTGCTTACCTACGCGTGTGTGCGTGCGTGCGTGCGTGCGTGCGTGCATGCGTGTGTAATACTGTGAACCCTCTTTGGTTCTTGGAGATAACCAGATCCCCTCCCCTCCACACAGAGCGAGAGTTGGGTCACACCTTTAGATTAACCACACACTGAGGCAGGGGGAGGCAGGGAGAGAGGGAGGGAGGGAGGGAGAGAGGGACAGGAAGAGCTGCTGGAGAGCTCTGAGCGCTGCAGATGGGATTCGAGGGTGATGTGTGTGTGGAATGGGGGAATTGAGGTATAGGAGTTTGGCTCAGGAATGCCTTGGCCTGAGTTTTTATTACATCACAGTTACCTATCTGGATGTGGGAGTGTGTGCGTGTGTTGGCGTTTGTGCACTTGTAAATGTGTCTAACATGTCTTGATGTATCTGATTGCGTGTTAACGTGAGTGTGTGTGTGTGTGTGTGTGTGTGTGTGTGTGTGTGTATGCGTGTGTGTGATGGCTGTCTCCTGCTTTCTTCTGTAACATCAGCCTTGCATCAGCACAGCAGGGGTAGACAGCTGGGACTAAGCCCAGTGAACGCTAGTCTTGAAACAGTGTGTGTGTGTGTGTGCACGTGCCCTGTCCATGTACATTTCTTTCACCTCTCTAATTCCTATAATAGATCTACTGTTTCTTAATTGTCACAAGCCGTGTGTGTGTGTGTGTGTGTGTGTGTGTGTGTGTGTGTGTGTGTGTGTGTGAAAGAAAGAGTTGAAAGAAGAAGAAGGGAACAAAACGAGCGGTGAAGCTGAAGAGAGAGAGGACAGAGCGTTGCAGAACAGACGGGCAGGACAGCGCCATGTTTTTTGGGGGGTCTCACACCCTCGGACCGACGCAGGCTGTTCAGGCTGTGTTCAGGCGACCCGACGAGGCATGGAGGTGTGTGTGTGACAGGGAGCTGGAGAGCGGGCTGGGGGTTCCAGGGGAGCTGGAGATCAGAGGGAACGCTGTAGCCGGCGGAGCTCTCCGGCCCTGGGGGGGTGGGGGGGATAATGCCCGGGGGCCCGCGTGTGTGATTGATGCTGGCTCGCCGACAGACAAATGTGATGTGAGCTTTCATCTGATTCGTTCAAACAGAGCGTCTCGAGGCCGACTGACAGGCCATTGATCCACTCGCGGCGTCGAGCGCCCAAATGTTTACCCGCTCGCGTTCCCACAGTAACGGGCCCTTCGGTCGCTCCCCGTGATTAAAAGATGTACGACCTTCTCCGCCAGACTTTGTATCCCCCGATCCAAGAGCCCCCCCCCCCCCCCCCCCCCGAGAAAGGCTGACCTGTTGTCAGGGGCAACAGTGAGTGCCGTTCGTTCTGTCGGTCCTCGATCTGTACGTCTCCTGACTCGGAGAGAAGGAGATGATGACGGGGGTGACATCACTCCCAGGGTGGGGGAGAGGGGGGAGAGGGGGAGGGGGGAGGACATGACACACCTAACCCCTCGCCCCGTCATCAGAGATGGAATATGCATACGCACACTCGACTAGAATACAAAGACACACACACACACACACACACACACTTACACACACAGTGTGTTTGAGGACAGGGGTTTCCTCTGTTCCTTAAGCTGCTTGTTGCTCTTGGAGGAGGGTACGCCCGGGGAGGTCAAGTCCTCTGCTCACCCCGGGTCTATGATGCAGGTGTGTGTGTGTGTGTGTGTGTGTGTGTGTGTGTGTGTGTGTGTGTGTGTTGTGACCTAGTTCACCCCCTCTCCGCCTGTCTGTCTCCTTTGCTGTGTCTTCCTCTGTTTTCCTCTCTCTCTCTCTCTCTCTCTCTCTCTCTCTCTCTCTGTGTGTGTGTGTGTGTGCGTGGAAAGACAGATGAACCAGGAAGCGGTGCCGTGATCCTGAACACACACCCCTGACTCGGCACTTTCCACAGACGCTCTGGAAGCTTCTCCCAACAACAACAAGCACAGGTCACAGTCACCTAGGGTGAGTTATAGCGTCTACCAGGCTCTGCCAGCGTGTGTGTGTGTGTGTGTGTGTGTGTGTGTGTGTGTGTGTGAGAGAGAGAGAGAGAGAGAGAGAGAGAGAATTATGACTAAGTTCTTCAGGGTTTAGATGGAGGTGCTGGAGACTTCCCACCTTGGAGATATAAAGAAAAAAATAATAATGTCACTCTGTC
>JAPMUY010008607.1:15000-25000 GCA_026901105.3 Galaxias olidus | reverse complement strand
CCCCCCCCCCCCCCCCCCACCCCCACCCCACGAGTACAGCACGCGCAGAAGAATGAATCATTTTGCGTTTGTCACCGTTCATCACACCACCACATAATAATAACGCAATAAAAGGAGGCTTATCATTACACACCACAGAAGCCCGTCTTCCCCTGACCTCTGACCTGACCGGGAAACCTTTTGTCGCCGCAGAAAGCGGCGTGACCCTCGACCTCTCCCGGCGATTGTAGCTTGCCTCCAGTGAGAGGGGCTCGACCTCACAGCGTAAGCCTGACAATCACTAGGCTGAGCTTGCCCTTATGACAATACTGATAAGGACATTTTGGATTGTGGCATGATGGCTATATTATAACACTATCATTTTATAATTTAATATTACAGACTCAAACATGAAAATCTCCAGGCTTGGCTGTGTCAGAGGAAAAGAGACCCCCCGGGAAACAAGTAGGAGACATGATTTGTAACAGTGCACTTCAAAAAAAGATGGTCCCAAACGTATCTAACAAACGGAACCGGCATTGCGATGAGAACGGAGGCGAAAGAGCAGTTCCCCTCAGAGTCTATGGCCCACAGGGTAGATGCACTTAATAACGTTATCGGAGTTCAACCAGGAGTTTCCTGATTACTTGGCATCTCCCATGCCCTATCTTGATCACGTCAAAACGCCAACACACACACACACACGGACATAAACACACACAAAATGTAAACACTCCTAAATATAGAGGTTAATCTGAGTGTAAGAGTACAAATACAAAAGTATAAAAACAAGACGAACGATGGATTTCCTATTGATATAATAATAATAATAATAATAATAATAATAATAATAATAATAATAATAACATAATGGTGTAATGAGTGAATAGGGAGAGGTGGAGAGTCGTGGAAAAAACCTCAGAGAAAAGTTAGAACCAAACAAAGGCGCATCTCTCCAAATTGACCGACTGTTCCTCTCCCGTCCACACCTCTCTCCCTTCTGTCACAAGCCCTCTGAAGTCCCATCCACAGCTTCCTCCCCTCGCGAGGACACCGGTCGCCATGGTGACGTGTGCACGTGGGGCGTGCGTGCGCTGTGTGTTTTGGGAGGGCTGAGACACTCAAGGACATCGGTCTGACACCAAACTGAAAAGAGAACAAAAAAATCGTCCCCCCCCCCCCCCCCACCCCTCTCTCCCTCTCTCCCTCTCTCCCTCTCCCCCCAGTCTCCTCCGCCAGCAGACACAAAGAGGCTTTGTCAACCGGGCTGAACTCTGATTAATAACACCCTTTGATTTGCAGAAAACACACCCCAGAGTCGTTGGCGCTAGAAATACTTTATTTTTTTTTATCAAAAACAAACCAGCCCACATCTTTAATAAAACAACAGTGGCACAATAAATTATGAACGCCGAAGCAAGCTGATCTGTGGAGCGATAACGCACGGAGAGTGGGTCGTGAGCGACGTTGACGTTTGGCGCAGGGAGATCAAATGGAGGTTGTAGCTTTACTGCAGCTGCTGCTGCTCCTTTGAAAGTGGTTCCTACAAATCATTTCGTTTTGAAAGTCGCTTGGAACAGATAAACACGCCATTTACAGGAGAAGCAAAAGAGGAATGTACTCCCGACCGGAAGGCCGGCCGCAAAAAATGTGTCTAGCTGAAGGATGCAACTACCCTGCCACAGACACATTGAACATCAAAACGAAAGCCTACTTGAAACACACGCGCAAACACACACAACGTTAACCCCCCCCCCCCCCCCCCCCCAAAAAAAAAACTGATTTTCTTTGGAACTGAAAATAAATAGGTTTGCCTTCAGGAGGGACTCTTGACAGTCTCAGATGGAGGAAACATCCTCTTGTTTGTGTGTGTGTGTGTGTGTGTGTGTGTGTGTGTGTGTGTGTGTGTGTGTGGCAGCACAAGGGAAGGGAAACAGCTTTATCCACGGTAGCAGCCGTGCGTGTCTGAAAGGCCTTCTCGAGGAGAGGGCTTGGGACAATCCAAACGCCTCCTTCCTTAATGGAGGGAGGAGAACTATGCTGTGTCTCTGTAGGGTGTGGGAAAGGGAGGAGGAGGAGGAGGAGGAGGAAGGGAAGATGTTTGTATTCTGTACATTTCCTGGAGCTGCTCACTTACTTTTGTCTGTCCCTCTAAGACACACACACACACACACACACACACACACCAGCTTTCCCCTTCAGATTCTATCTCTTCTGATTTTCTCACTTCCTCCCTCCCCTGTTCTCTTTTCTTTCCCTTTATATTGAACTGCTGAGCTGAATACCTGATACACACACACACACACACACACACACACACACACACACAGCCCGCTGGTGACCCTCTAACCCCTGGAACAAAAGGACTGCTTCCTGATCAGGCAGGCAGGCCGATACACACACAGACACACACACTCACAAACACACTCACAAGCACACAGACACACACTCTCTCTCTCTCACACACACACACAGACACACACACTTACAAACACACACACTCGCACACACACACTTACACACACACACACTCACTCTCACAAACACACACACTCACACACACTCTCACAAACAAGGAGCGAGGTGGGATGCGGTTTCAGGATCCAGTTCAGTCCCTCCCATGAAACCCCTTTCCCCCCCAACTCCTTCTCATCCAAACTCTTTCCTTTCTTTCTAATTGTCTCCCTCTCTCCTCTCCTCTCCTCTCAGCCCATCCCCCCCTCCTCTTTTCGGCAAGTGTACCTCTTCTGGCTCCCTGCTCCCTTTCTTTCGTCTCAGTGACCAGAGCGGCCATCACAGAGAGGGGGCGCGGGTCGTCTCCAGTGGACCGGATCAGAGACTCCACCCTGGCAGAGCCGGGGGGGGGGGGGAGGTGGGGGGGCAGGGAGGGGGGCTGGTGGGGCCGGGGGGGGGGTTTAGGGAGGGGGGCTGGGGGGGGGGCCTGGGGAGGGGGGCCTGGGGAGGGGGGCTGGGGAGGGGGGCCTGGCCGAACGAACAGGGCGAAGCGCAAATAACCGCTCATTCCAATCACGGCATTACTGTCCCTTTTGTTTGGCGCTCGTGGAATGATAACAGCGACGCAGCGATTCCGCATCGGAAGGCTGGAACGATCGGAACGCCGGGCAAAACACAGCGTTCCGGACCGGAACGCCATTCCTCTTTGATGCACATGGAACGGGTGGGTGGGAAAGAGGGAGAGGGGAGGGAGGGCGGGGTGGATATTTGTGGATTGAGCTGTTTATCTCTCCATCTCCTCCCTTCGTCGGGGAAGAGGAGGAGGAGGAGGGCGGAACGGACCACAACAAAGGAAGTCTTGATGGAAAATAGAACGCTGAAGAATTCCATATAAATAATATGTTTTCTTTAGGGAGGTGGGAAGGCCTTGGGTACTGTGTGTGTGTGTCTGTGAGCGTGTTAGTGCGTGTGTTTGTCAGTGATGGCTGTGTGTGTGTGTGTGTGTTAGCCCGTTTCCACTAAAGTAGCTCCACCAAGGTTTTGTTCCTCTGTCATCCCGCTCGCTTCCCTCTCCACGTCCCGTCCCACTCCCCGACATCCAGAAACATCCGAGACAGTATTCGGACAGCATTCAACAGACACACGAGGAAACAATCACATATAAATATGAACAGCTTTACATAGGCAGAGAGGCAGGTATGGACATTTAAACACTGACCCTGAAACACTGACAATAGCGTGTTCCACAACGAGACTGAACAGACATTACAATAGAATACTTCAAGGTGGGCTTATGACTTTGAGATGTATTTCAATATGTATTTATTTTTATTTCTGATAGGCCTGTCTATGTCTATGTGAGGGATAGTTTGTGTGTGTGTGTGTGTGTGTGTGTGTGTGTGTGTGTGTGTGTGTTTACACATTTACACATGCACCAAAGTCGTCAACTACATTGCAGTTCTTTATAAAATAACACAAAAAAGAACAGTAGTCCAGGAGTCTCCAGGCGTCTGTGTGTGTGTGTGTGTCTCAGCGAGGGGGTCTGGAGTGACACACACACTCACACTTCTCGTGGTGCGTCAGGTGGACCTCCTCCATGACCCAGCGGACGCGGGGCGCCCGGCGCCGCTGGTACACGCCCACCTCCGGGGCGTACTTCAACACCTGGGGGGAGAGGGAGAGACAGGGGGGGCACAGGTTCAGACGGGGAGGATCGTCATCATCATCACCCCCTCCATCACTTCCTTTCGAAGCGATCCCTTTCAATATCAGCATTGCTTAAAAAGTCCTTCAACGCTGTGCTACTGCTCCGCCAGCCCGCCCCACACTGTACAGAGAAGAAGCAGTCACCCCCCCCCCGAACAGCGTTACCATAGCGGCCGGTCCGACAGGCCGCCACACACACCGATGTCCCCACTGGCTTTCATAAGACGCCCAATCCCAGACAGCAGAGAAAAGGAGAGAGGAGAGAGAGAGAGAGAGAGCAGGAGAGAGAGAGAGAGAGAGAGAGAGAGAGAGAGAGAGACAAACGGACATCAGGCTTAGTGAGATAAATGGACATCAGGAGACTTAGAGAGACAGCGGGACATCAGGAGACTTAGGAGAGGGTCCCGATCCTGCTAGGAGGAGAGAGGGTGGTCTCTTATCCCCTGATCATCCTAGGGGGCAATCCCAGAGTAGGGAGGGGAACGCAGCAACCCAGCCAGCCCTACTGGGAAGACTTTAAAGAGCATCGTCGATCATCATCGTCTAGCACGCAGACACGCAAACATGTTACAGACACAACCCAATCAAAAAAACATGTGTGAAGGAGTGTGTGTCCCCGTGTGTGTCCCCGTGTGTGTGTGTGTGAGCGGGCGGGTGTGTCTGGTTGTGTGTGTCTGTCGGTATGTGCGTTTCTGCCTTGACGCTGCTCTGGTTGCCATCAGCATGACAAGATGGGACTTATACTCTTGGACTAAGCTGAGACACACACACACACACACACACACACACACACACACACAGGGTATGTACGATTCCCCAAAGCCCATAACCTCTTATCCATAAGTCAGTTCAGAATATCATAATGCACTCATATCTTACCTTATCATTAATAATAATATATTAATATATTATAATGTCTTATTATTACTTATTACTTTTGTACCCCGCCTCTCGCACTGTGTCGGCTGGGATAGGCTCCACTATAGACCACAGACAGACAGACAGACTACTGTGTTTTGGGGGCCCAGACGTTCCACTGTCAATATCAAACATTACAACGAAGCCTTGTTTTCAGTTTTCTGACCGGTTTCCGATTTACTTTTCACCTTTAAAAAGTTTGATTTGTTTTGATATCCCCTGCAGGAAACCCCCTATTCTTAGTGTTTGAGACGGACACACACACACACACACACACACACACACGCCTCTGAATGGACTCCTGTACATTGACTTTAGAATAAGAGGTAGCTGACTTAACGAACGCGCTCCTCTTGTCTGCCCCGAACAAAGACGTAGACGAAGGGAGCGCAAAGAACGAAAGAGCAGGAGAAAGAAAAGAGAGAGGCTCGGGCGTGTGCCGCAGTGCTGGCTCCATTCTGCCTCCCTCCCTCCCTCTCTCCGCCTTCCCTCCCTCCCTCCTCCCTCGTTCTCTTTGATAAGTCTGTAACTAGCAGGCTGGGGGATTTTCACTGCGGTTTTTAATGGGAAACATGAAGCCTTGGTTTTCCCTGCCCTCCTAAATGTGTGTGTGTGTGTGTGTGTGTGTGTGTGTGTGTGTGTGTGTGTGTGTGTGTGTGTGTGGAGGCCTGTTTAGTGTGTGTCCTCCCGGCTGCAGCTACTCCTGATAGCAGTGGACTGGGAGTGCAGGGTGGAAGTCCCTGATGAGGGGAGTGAGGGGAGGAGGAGTGGGGGGGGGGGGGAGACAGACAAAGGCGGAGAACGAGAGGAAGGACGGCGAGTCATGCAGTGAGAACTCTTCATCCTCCTCCTCATCAAGTCATGCTGTAAGAACGCTGCATCATCATCATCCTCCTCATCCTCACCACCCTCCTTACCAAGGCACACAGTTAACACGCTGCATCATCATCATCATCATCCTCACCACCCTCCTTACCAAGGCACACAGTTAACACTCTGCATCCTCATCATCCTCATCCTCCTTACCAAGGCACACAGTAACCACTCTGCATGTACGGTGTGCTGCGTGTTTACTCCTCCTCCTCCTCCTCCTCCTCCTCTCTTTGAGCCCCCCCCCCCCGGCCGCCCCACACCCTAACCCTCTCCGCCTGGTACCTCGTGGAGCTTGGAGGCGGTCCTGGCGGCTCCACAGGTGCAGGTGTTCCAGTGGTCGGTGCCACAGGCACAGTTGCCCCCGCAGCGCTGCACCAGCAGGCAGCGCGGGAAGAACACGGCGTTGGTGCTCCGCAGCTCCTCCCGCAGGTTGACCGAGAAGTTGCGCGGCGTGCAGCTGTAGCGCTTCACGTCGTCGTAGAGACGGTCCAGGTCGACTGCGGGGAGGAGGGGGGAGGGGGGGGGGGGGGAGGGAGGGAGGAGGAGAGCCAGTGGATCATTCCAAATGAATGGAGACCACAAAGAAAGAGATGAAGAAAGAGAAGGAGAGCGTTGATTATTATCTAAGTGGAGTCCGCATTCATCACCGGTTACAATGCAACACATCACCTGGGTGTTTCATGTCAACAAAGGCTACGCAAAGCAAACGGGTTTGGGAGAGAATAGGAAGGAGAGAGAGAGAGAGAGAGAGAGAGAATAGGAAGGAGAGAGAGAGAGAGAGAGAGAGAGAGAGAGAGAGACAGAGAGAGAGAGAGAGAGAGAGAGAATAGGAAGGAGAGAGAGAGAGAGAGAGAGAGAGAGAATAGGAAGGAGAGAGAGAGAAAGAGAGAGAGAGAGAGCTATCGGGGTCATGGCACTCTCAATGGTATTGATAATCAATAAGTAATGGTTCCCCCATACTAATCCCGACCACACGCTTCATTTAGGTGGCCCAATGAATTACCATAGAGATGCACAACAACAGCTGAAGAGAGGGAGGGGTGAGAGAGAGAAAGAGAGAGAGAGAGAGAAAAGGAGAGAGAGATAGAGAGAGACAGAAGAGCGCGAGAGAACGGGAGAGCTAGAGAGAGCAGAGAGGGAGAGATGGAATAAAGAGAGAGAGAAAAGAGAAAGAGCCAGAGAGACGAAAGAGAGGAACGGAGAGAGGGAGGCACTCTGTTACATAGATGATCTTGATGATGTTTCATTTAAGTGGCTCCATTGAACACTATTGATTTTCTGCTTGGTCATATTTATCGAATGGGTTTCTACCTCAAAGCCTTTTTCAATAGTCGGAGCAGAACTACAGAAGGAATGACAAAGAACAGGAGAGAAAACGCAGAGAGGATGTGTGTGTGTGTGTGTGTGTGTGTGGGTGTGGGTTCCCGATGTGTGTATGTGTGTGTGTGTGTGTGTGTGTGTTCCCGATGTGTACCTCTGTATGTATATGTGTGTGTGAGTGAGTGGTGTGTTCCCAATGTGTAGGTCTGTACGTGTGTGTGTGTGTGTGTGTGTGTGGATGAGTGGTGTGTGTTCACGTGTGTGTGTGTTCCCAATGTGCATGTTTCTATGCATATGTGTGTGTGTGTGTGTGTGTGTGTGTGTGAGTGAGTGGTGTGTGTTCACGTGTGTATGTGTGTTCCCGATGTGTATGTCTGTATGTATGTGTGTGTGTACGAGTGAGTGATGTGTGTTCGTGTGTGTGTTCCCGATCTGTATGTATGTGTGTGTGTGTGTGTGTGTGTACGAGTGAGTGATGTGTGTTCGTGTGTGTGTGTTCCCGATCTTTACGTACGTGTGTGTGTGCATGGTGTGTGTTCATGTGAGTGAGTGCCGTCGTAGGGGTTCAATCCAGCCTACAGTGGACGGAGGTTCACCATGAGCGATGGAGGTAGCCAGCCCGACAGCCCACCGATCCAAGCTAACGGTGTGCGTTCAGACCCCCCCCCTGAAGGTGCTGGGACAGCACGGCTCCATCTCCAGGCCACACACTTGACATTGAGAAGCCATGACGCCGGACGTCCGCGGGGCATCAGTGTGTAAAGGAACGGCGCCTCAAAGCCGCTTAGATCCACGTACCCCCGGACTGGAAAGTCTCGGGGGATGTTTCCGTGACGACGCCAGGGGTCTGTTCTACGGGCTCTATGTCTCTGTTGTCCATAGGCCTACCTAGCGTGGGGCAGTGGCCATGGCATGCCCAGTCTACTCAGACTGTTTCTTCGTCTGAATACTGCATAATGGCTGTGTGTGTGTGTGTGTGTGTGTGTGTGTGTGTGTGTGTTCTAGGGGAATAAGAGCAATAGAAGGGGGGCAGTCATGTGGAACTTGGCCCTGATGCGGGGCGGCACGGAGATCTCCTCACACGGAATGAGTATGCCACTCACACTGCGCAAAAAGGGTGTGTGTGTGTGTGTGTGTGTGTGTGTGTGTGTGGGTGCGGGTGCGGGTGCGGTGCGGGTGAGTGTGTGCGTTCTGGTGGAGGGCGTGGCGGAATTTCACCCTGGGATGAAATCAAAGAGTGTGTGTGTGTGTGTGCGTGTGTGTGTGGCGTGTCTAGTGGAGCAGTGGTCCTATAGCTGGGTCTCAATTTCCAATGGTGTTCCACGTTACTCAAAGAGCACGACCAAACCCACCCTTAACGCCAACAAACTGTGTAAGACACCCGCACAGGTGTGTGTGTGTGTGTGTGTGTGTGTGTGTGTGTGTGTGTGTGTTCGTGAAAACAAAGATGAGTGCTGACTAGGGAACATTTCTGCCCGGCCGCACAGGTTGAATTTGCAATTAGAGTGCAGCGTTGGGTACCAGGATGTTAAAGACCCGCAGCGCCTAGGCTGGAGTGCAGCAACACCCACGCACACTCAGGGAGAGAACACACACACACTCAGTGAGAGAACACACACACATCCACACACACACACACACACACACACACACACACACACACACACACACACACACACACACACACACACACACACACAGACACACACAACACACACACACACACACACACACACACACACACACACAGAGAGACACACACACACACACACCCATGCAGAGAGAGAACACACACACACATCCACCCCCCCAAACACACACACACATCCACCCCCAACGCACCCCACCCCCCCCCACACACACCCACACACACAGAGAGAGAACACACACACTCAGGGAGAACACACACAAGACACAGAGGACACAGACACAAGAAACAACACATGCCCACACACACACACACACACACACACGCAGAACCGTGGCGCGACCAAATATTTGTTTCATCAAAGACGGAAGAGGGAGTGAGAGAGAGAGAGCGAGAGAGAGAGCGAGAGAGAGAGCGAGAGAGGGGGAGAGAGGGGGAGAGAGGGAGAGGGAGAGAGAGAGAGAGAGAGGCATAGTGGAGGGGGAGATGTCTTTGGTCTAGGCTCTCACTTACACACTCTGCTCTCTCCTGGAGGAAGAGAAGGCACTCAGCTCTGACCAATTACAGGAGGCAGCCAGGAAAACAAGACGCTAGCGTGCGCGCACACGCACACACACACACACACACACACGAGCGCTAAACAAAGAGTCAAAACTACCATTCGTCAAGCTCCAGCAACTTCACACAAGCTACTAGGGAATATTTAACGCTTCAAATATTCTTAGGCCACCTTGCTGTGGCTGTGGTAGGCGTGTGGTAGTAGTAGTAGTGTGCGTGTGTGTGTGTGTGTGTCCTCCTCACCTTTGTGCTGGCGTCCGTGGCTGTGATAGGAGCGGGGCTGGTAGTAGTGTGTGCGTGTGTGTGTGTGTGTGTGTGTGTGTCCTCCTCACCTTTGTGCTGGCGTCCGTGGCTGTGGTAGGAGCGGGGCTGGTAGTAGTGTGTGTGTGTGTGTGTGTGTGTGTGTCCTCCTCACCTTTGTGCTGGCGTCCGTGGCTGTGGTAGGAGCGGGGCTGGTAGTAGTGTGTGTGTGTGTGTGTGTGTGTGTGTGTGTGTGTGTGTGTGTGTGTCCTCCTCACCTTTGTGCTGGCGTCCGTGGCTGTG
>JAPMUY010008607.1:5000-12500 GCA_026901105.3 Galaxias olidus | reverse complement strand
AAGGAATAAGGTTACATCTCCTCCACATCTGGTTTTCAGGGAAAGCCTTGTAACCAGGAACATTAAAAGTGGGGCGCCCGCACGACCGGCCTGCCGCCAGCCCCGGGACGCGTCCTCTCCCACCACAGTACCTACAAGGCCCAGATCAGTCCCGGGGAACCAGCGCCGTCCGGTTCTGCTTTGGTACTCGGGTGTAGAAATACCCGGTGATGATTCACGATCACAAGGAACAGACAGCCCTGAGCCAAACCTCTGACTGGAAGTGTGTCTCTTTATGGACTAGCGGCGTTCCGGTCAGCGGACGCAAGCGGAGGAGCTTTCACTTTTGTCTTCCACTATTCCGTGACTGCGGGGCCGGGAGTTCCTTGAAATCCCTGGGCCGTGCCAGAACATTCCGGGAGGCGACGGGAGACGGGCCTTGTTCCTGCGTCTGCGTGCACTATTCCCAAGTCAATCCAAGGAGGAAGGCCAATCCGGGATTGACCTGGGAAGCCATGCTTTGGCTAACGCTAGGCTAGGCTGTTGAGTGTCTCAACCACTGAACGAACATGCATGGGGATCCATTACAATCACGTTGTTCTTTTATGCATATGGTTATGTAGCAGAGGAGTGACTCACACACCACATGCTATTCACGGAAGACACACACACACACACACACACACACACACAGGATGAACCATGACCGGTGATTAATGACTATACTTCCTTCTCATTCCGTAATCTTCTTCGGAGCTCGCTTTGTACCCTTCCCTCCCTCTCACTCTCTCTCTCTCTACCTCTCTACCTCTCTCTCTGGGTGGTTGTGTGGAGGAGTTACCAGCTGTCAGCGGGATAGCATCTCAGACACCTGTTCCCCTGTCTTCCTCTCCTCTCTCTCTCTCCTCCACGTACCTCTTATCTTTAAGACAGGTCTGCGCAGAGCAAATTAGACCAGCTAAATGAAGCCCTGCACGCGCAAGAGCTAGCCGAGGGGAAGGAAAGTGTGTGTGTGTGTGTGTGTGTGTGTGTGTGTGAGTGAGGCATTAAAAGAGGAGAATGAGGTGGAAACATCTTGATAACGGTGCTTTCCCTGACTGGGTAAGTGCCTTAGTATGTTGGACACACACACACACACACACACACACGCAGATTAGAACAGACAGCATGCGTCTCAAGGGCGAAAGAGAGGCTGGAAAAGAAAGTAGGGATCGAGAGATTAGGAGGAGTGATCTAAGAGGCCAATACAAAGAGGTGGAGAGGTGGGGCAGGGTTACATTAGGAGGGGTGGAGGGGTGGAGCAGGGTTACATAAGGAGAGGTGGAGGGGTGGAGCAGGGTTACATTAGGAGGGGTGGAGGGGTGGAGCAGGGTTACATTAGGAGGGGTGGAGGGGTGGAGCAGGGTTACATTAGGAGGGGTGGAGGGATGGAGCAGGGTTACATTAGGAGGGGTAGAGGGGTGGAGCAGGGTTACATTAGGAGGGGTGGAGGGATGGAGGTGGAGCAGGGTTACATTACATTAGGAGGGGTGGAGCAGGGTTACATTAGGAGGGGTGGAGGGATGGAGGGGTGGAGCAGGGTTACATTAGGAGGGGTGGAGGGGTGGAGCAGGGTTACATTAGGAGGAGTGGAGGGGTGGAGCAGGGTTACATTAGGAGGGGTGGAGGGATGGAGGGGTGGAGCAGGGTTACATTAGGAGGGATGGAGCGGTGGAGCAGGGTTACATTAGGAGGGGTGGAGGGAGGGAGCAGGGTGACATTAGGAGAGGTGGAGGGGTGGAGCAGGGTTACATTAGGAGGGGTGGAGGGGTGGAGCAGGGTTACATTAGGAGGGATGGAGCAGGGTTACATTAGGAGGGATGGAGGGGTGGAGCAGGGTTACATTAGGAGAGGTGGAGGGATGGAGGGGTGGAGCAGGGTTACATTAGGAGGGGTGGAGGGGTGGAGCAGGGTTACATTAGGAGGGGTGGAGCAGGGTTACATTTGGAGAGGTGGAGGGATGGAGCAGGGTCACATTAGGAGGGGTGGAGGGGTGGAGCAGGGTTACATTAGGAGGGGTGGAGCAGGGTTACATTAGGAGGGGTGGAGGGGTGGAGCAGGGTTACAGTAGGAGGGGTGGAGGGGTGGAGCAGGGTTACATTAGGAGGGGTGGAGGGGTGGAGCAGGGTTACATTAGGAGGGATGGAGCAGGGTTACATTAGGAGGGGTGGAGGGGTGGAGGGATGGAGCAGGGTTACATTAGGAGGGGTGGAGGGGTGGAGCAGGGTTACATTAGGAGGGGTGGAGGGATGGAGCAGCGTTACATTAGGAGAGGTGGAGCAGGGTTACATTAGGAGAGGTGGAGGGGTGGAGCAGGGTTACATTAGGAGGGGTGGAGCAGGGTTACATTATGTAGCCCTTTTAGGTGGAGGATGTTAAGGAGGTTCATGGTGATGTAAGAAGTAGCACAGAGTACATAGAGGGTTGTGGGATATAAACTGAACACACCCACACACACACACACACACTCTCTGCCTTTCTCTTTTGCTGTCCTTTTACTTATTCTCTTTCTTCTCTCTCTCTTTCTCAGTCTCTTGCTTTATTATTCTCTCTCTCGATACCCATCAGTCTCTCTCCTTCCCTCCCTCCCTCCCTCCCTCCCTCCCTCCCTCTCTCCCTCCCTCCCCCGACGTGACAGCACTCATCTATTTATACAGGCCTTTTGATGGCCTTTAGAAAGAGCACACTCCGCTCCTCCCTCGCCCCCCTCCTCCCCCTCGTCCGTGGTGGAGTGGGAAACCTTTTCCGGGTGGGGGTGTGTGTGTGGAAGGTGGGGGGGGGGGGGGCGCTGTGTGTGTGTGTTGAGTCATCAGCGTTCAGACGGCGCCACTTACTTAGTGACACCCGGACCGAACCTCCCTTTGATAGAGCCCGCTTTGGACTGTCACTCAAAACGTCGGTGGCGCCGTCTCTTCTCCGGGAGGAAACCTGCTTTGGCGGTGCCTCCGTGTGTGTGACGGTGTGTGTATGTGTGTGTGTGTGTGTGTGTGTGTGTGTGTGTGTGCGTGTCCCGCGCCCCTCACCAGCAAGCTGAAGTGGACTTTGAACCCCGGCTTGGCCACGAAGTAGTCGTCCGACTTGAAGGTGACCTTGAGCGTGTTGGTCTTGGAGGTGAGGCGGGGGGGCGCCCGCTGGCCACACCAGCGGCCCCAGATGATGGTGCGGCTCTCGGAGATGTCCTCCACCTCCACAAAGTCGTACCTGCAGGCAGGCAGGGAGGGAGGGAGGGAGGGAGGGATGAGGGGGGAGGGAAGGAGAGAGGGAGAGGAGTGAGGAGAGAAGGAAGAGGAGGACAGGGATGTTGTAAAGGAGAAAGGGAAGAGAGGGAAGAGAGCAAAAAAGGAAGTGAGGAATGGACAAGGGATGAAGGGATGAACAGACAAATAGATAAAGGGAGAGGCAAAGAGTGAAACGTTTCTTTTTTAGAAGGGTGGAGTGAGGCATATAAATGAGTTGGAACCACCGTCCTCCCCGGATGTGCTGAGTACCAGCGGAGGTAACCCTCGCTCCGCGGCGGCCCAGCAGAGGGCCTCGACACTGGGCTAGAAACCTGGGGAGCCCGGGCCTCCAATCTGGCTCCACCACAACCATCACTGATGACTCGGCCGTGGGCGAAGAGGGATTTCAGGACCGGGCCAAACTTCTCCCTCTCCCCACCGTTTCCCCCATCCCTCTCTGTCTCCCTCTTTTCTCGTTGTCCCCCTGTTCTGTCTGTAACAAAGTGCTTACAAAGACCGCCGCATTGCATATAGGATGAAATCATCTGTTCTTACCCATCAAACCCTCAAGGACAAAGCAAACACTTTCCTGCCAGGGGAAAGCAAACTTCCCCCCCATCCCTCGCTCCCTCTGCCTCTCCATCCCTCCCTCCCTCCCTCCCTCCCTCCCTCCCTCCCTCCCTCCATCCTTACTTCTAAAGCCCTCCCCCCTCTTTTAGCTCTCCTTAATCTCGCTCCCTCCCTCCCTCCTCGTCCCGGGGGGCATCGATACCAAAGTTTTCAGGAGTGCTAACTCGGCAGAACAGCTCAGAGCCCTTCATCCCGCCTCCCCCGGCTGCTCCGAGAGACGGCGGTCCTCCCCCACTCTGCCTCCCCCCACTCTGCCTTGCCCCCCCCGACTCAGACCGATAACCGTTGCTGTCCTGCTCTCTGTGATGGTGAAACGTTCCTCTCTGCTCTCCTTTTCTGTCCAGCCCCCCCCCGCGTCGCTCCTCACCTGCAGGCGTCATTCTCGGGCTCCTCCAATCCGAAGTGGCCGTCAAACTCCAGGTGGATGCGGGTGTTGGGCGGCGACAGCAGTTTCCATGACAACAGCAGGTTGCGCGGGTAGGCGTTGGGGAAGCGGGGGCTCTGGATGGTGCCGCCCGCCGACGTTACCATGACGACGTCCTCTTTCCGGTACAAGTCTGTGAGGCGATCGCTGTTTGTTAGCAGGTTACAACTGGTGTCAGTTAGTCTGTTCAACCTCTGGAACAGCACACACACACACACACAGGCTTACACACACACACACACACACACACTGACTCAGACACAGGCTTACACACACACACACACACACACACACACACAGAAGGCTTACACAAATACAAAAGGTGATGCCTTTAGGAACTTTTTAAAGAAAGAAAGAAAGAAAGAACGGTATTAAAAGTAGAACCAAGAAAACCAAAGCCTTTGAAAAGAGTTGCAATGTTCTCCAATTACGATTCAAAGGGACAAAATGAGGATGGAAACGAAACGCAGAAAGGAAACATGGTTCCGAAATTGCTTCAGAAAACTTACAACTTCTGCCCTAAAAGACTTCCTGAAAGAAGTCCTCAAGAAGTCCTCGAAAGATTTAACCGAATCAGCTTTGTTCCATGATGTTTTTTACCATTATACTTTAGAAAGGAAAAAAGCCTAAATTAAGTGGGATTGTGAGTGGTGCCAAGTGAAAATGGGGAGGTTGGCTGAGGAGAACAATTTCTACATTTCCCCTCCTATCATTCCCTGCTGCTCCATTTCTCCTCTTGCTTTCAAAACACTCCGCTATGTCATTTGGTGCAGTTAAAAAATTGGAAAATGTACTTGAAATAATGTGAACTCACGCTAACAAGGTAACACATAATACATTTGGACTCTACACTGCCAACCAGGTAGAGCTCTCCCACCCACCAACAAACCCACCCACCCACCCACCCACGCACGCACGCACGCACGCACGCACGCACACGCACACACTATTCAATAGTCTCTTCAGAATTGGCTCCGGTACTAGCTTTCCAGTTCTGTCAAATTGACCGCTTTAAGTAATTGTGTTTATTCCTGTCTTCACATACGCAACTTTTCACTCAGTCAAGTTGAGACTCTTTATGGTATTTGGAAATGAAACATTTTGTCGTGCCGTACGAGATCGCCGCCCCCCCCCCCCTCCTCCTCCTCCCTCCTCCTTCCTCGCTGCCCTCTCCTACCTGTCGCCTTAGTAACGCGCTCCCTCGCACTTTCTAAATGAGTGATGTGACGCATACAGCTCCGGTCGCCATAGCGATGTTAATGACACATATAAGATACAGCCCGGCGACCGGAGTGGAAATAGCAATTTGGTTATGCAGAGAAATGTGTGTGTGTGTGTGTGTGTGTGTGTGTGTGTGTGTGTGTGTGTGTGTGTGTCAAGTCAAGTCATGCATGCAGTTCTGAAAAGGATCCATTTCCATATAAAGTAGGAGCTGACGTCACCACGGACCCGGTTCTCCATCATACCCCAGAGGCTCCTTTAGGTCCGCTCAGTACCACCCCCGGACACTCCAATGTCTTACCTCAAAGCTTTTAAGGGACTCTTATTTTGAAATGGTTCAAAAAAGGAAACGGGTGGCCTACATTCGCCGCTCTTCACTCCACTCTTCCCCTCAACCCCTTAACGTTCTGTTGGACTGCAGGGAGAGGCATTAGGGTGGCTCACCCACTAGCCATGGATCTCAGGACTGGACAGAACTGCACTCCACAGGCCACGTCAACTCCTTAATGCTCTCTGTACATGAGAATGCCTCTCTGTATAGCAATCAGGCTGCAGATCTTTCCCCATGCCTGGACTGGGCAAAGCGTCTAACTTTAGCCCAGGTGAACTGATGTGGTATTGTCTGTGTGTGTGTGTGTGTGTGTGTGTGTGTGTGTGTGTGTGCGTGTGTGGTTCGACAAGAAGTCAGTATATACGACAGTTTTAACCAACAAAACCTTTTGTTGACCTGACCTTTCCACACAGACACAAACAGACGCTGCCTGACACACACACACACACACACAGACACACACACACAGCTCATGGTGTGTTTTGGTCTTCACAAAAACACACACAGAGGTTACAAGTGAAGGAGCAGTGAAAGGTCAACACACACACACACACACACACACACACACACACACACACACACACACACACACACACACACACACACACACACACACACAAACACACAGGTAAGCACTGTGTCGGCATGAAAAAACAATGGAGGATATGAGGAGGATTGGAGCCTGCTGATGTGTGTTTAAAGTGAAGAAACGAACATGCGCGCGCACACGTGCACACACACACGCACACACACACACACACACGTCAAACCTCCAGTGACCTTACTCGGCGAGAGCTCCTGACACAGAACTGACAATTACCTCACGACCGGGCAAACAAGGCAGCCAGACCTCCAATCAAGTGAGAGGAAGAATGCCAACACACAGACACACACACACACACACACACACACACACACACACACACACACACACACACACACACACACACACACACACACACACACACACACACAGCAGTTGTTTGCATTCGGAAAGAGATGCTGAAGGAAAGAGAATAGAGTAGCCCTTAGCAGAGCAGAGCTGTCTGACCATTTGTCTCTGCCTGCCTGCCTGTCTTACTATCTATCTGCCTGTCTTACTATCTATCTGCCTGTCTGTCTGTCTGCCTGCCTGCCTGCCTGCCTGCCTGCCTGCCTGCCTGCCAACTAAAAGGAGCCCCCCCCCCCATCACTGTATTATGTACACAGTATAATGTATTCATCACTGTATAACGTATTCATCACTCTACAATGTATTCATCACTGTATAACGTATTCATCACTCTACAATGTATTCATCACTGTATAACGTATTCATCACTCTACAATGTATTCATCACTGTATAACGTATTC
The DNA here is from genome assembly GCA_026901105.3 of Galaxias olidus. Taxonomy (NCBI): domain Eukaryota; kingdom Metazoa; phylum Chordata; class Actinopteri; order Galaxiiformes; family Galaxiidae; genus Galaxias; species Galaxias olidus. The sequence continues at coordinate 5,304 of JAPMUY010008607.1, read as the reverse complement.
ATCACTCTACAATGTATTCATCACTGTATAACGTCATGACCACGGAGCTCCAGGTAGACTTTGTGGAGAGTCAAGTCTCCTCAGACAGACGCGCGGTGTCCATCAACCCTGATCATATTAGCACTCTCAGGATGACTCAGACAGCTCCAATTAGACACCCCACGCTAACACACCCACACACACACACAACTTTGAACGCGCATCAAATTATACACGCAACACTTGGACACCACACACACACACACACACACACACACACACAATGTATGAACTCTCAGGTTGAATTATCCACACCGCCTTGTCT
>JAPMUY010008606.1:22500-72356 GCA_026901105.3 Galaxias olidus | reverse complement strand
CACTTTCGTTCGTTGACCTTATGGAGATTCCGGCAGTCTGCGCCCAGGACCCATAGACAGCACCTCAGGCACACACACAAACAGACGGACAGACAAACACAAACAAGAACACCAAGGCTCATTCGGATGGCGTCGCCGCTGACAGGATCGGTGACACGCTGACAGCTAGAGGGTCAAAGGTCACAGCCAAAGCACAGCTAGGACAGACACGGAGACCCTGATACGCTACAGGGGAAAATAGTTTGGGGAGTGTGTGGGAGTGGGACACACACACACTCACCCTCTCTCTCCCCGGCGGTCAGGTCGGTCATCCTCAGGACGTGTCGCCTTGGCAACAGCAGCGTCTGGAAAGGCCAGGTGGCCCAGTAGGGGACCACGGCCAACCAATCAGGGCTCTGCACCACCACGCGCTCCTTTCAGAGGGGAGAGGGAGAGAGACAGAGCAAGCGAAGATAGGGAGAAAAAGAGAAGGAGAGAGAGAGAGAAACGAAGAGAGGGAGAGGTAAAGTTGTGTTACTCTGCTCAGACCTCAGGCTGTTGTGTTGCTATGGAGGCAACCTTGTGTCGCTTGGAGCTCCTGTTACGGCAATATTTCACAACTGGAGAAACAAAAGTACACACTCACACACACACACACACACACGCGCGCACTGTCCCGGCGCCGGTGCGGGCCAAGCTCATTAAACATTAAAGTCAATAGCATCGCCAAGACATCATCACTCCAGCCATGCTTATTAAAGATGCAATTACCCCGCCGCATTGTCATGGTTTCCCTAGGTTTTTTAATTGCCGTTGCCAAAAGCCGAGAGCTGTTCCCCGTCCCCAAACTTCACTTCCCTCACGTGCCCACTCATGACCGTCTCGGCCAATGTTCCTCTGTCCCCTTGTGGTTTTTTTGGGATACCATCCTCTCTGTTTCTCCTCCTCCGCTCTCCCCCTCTGCTCTCTCTCTATATATCTCTTTCTCTATCTCTCTCTCAACATCTTCTTTGGTCTCTGGCTGCTCAGTCATTGCTGTACGACGGTCCTTTGGTTATTTCCTGCTTTTCTTGTTGTTCTTTTATGGAAACCTTGTGCAGGGCTATTGGGATCTGAGCGCACACCAACATTACTCCCCCCTTCCAATAGTAAACACCATAAACACAAAGCACTTATGAAAAGGCAGAGCGAGCTCTGTTATTCAAACCAACGGCAGCTACAGGGCCATTGGTGGAGCTGGAAGAATAGTCGGGCGAGCACACACAAACACACACAGTCAATGCACATACATTTTTGCACACATATCTAGATACACAGAGAGTCACACACACCACACACACACACACACACACACACACACACACACACACACACACACAGAACCACAGCCAGAGAAACACACAGAGAGAAAGACACACACATCCACCGGGTAATTCTGTCTGGTAATGTTAGTGAACATGAGTGCGAAGGCAAGCTCTGGAGACCTCCGCTTACAAAAGACAGTGTGGGGAAATACGGGGCAGAAAGTGTGTGCGTGTGTGTGTGTGTGTGTGTGTGTGTGTGTGTGCGCATGGGCCGTGGCTTTGACCATCAGACTAATGAGGTTGGCTTTGAACACGGCAGGACAAAACTATGCAAATGACAGTCCGCCAGGGCAAATGCGATAGGTTGGCCACGGAGGGCGGGTTAGCATAAAGTGTGTGTGTGTGTGTGTGTGTGTGTGTGTGCGCGCTCATTTCTCACAGGAAGATTTGAAAAAAGATCAACCGTAGCATAGCACAAAGCTGCAGCGCAGCACTGCACATTCAGAAGGTGTGTGTGTGTGTGTGTTGGGGGGAGGGGGGGCAGTGCCTCACCTCAGGAGGACTATTAGGAGACTGCGGGATCTGAGATCAACACGACACGCTGTCACCGACCACAGCAGGCATACTCATGACTGCTCTATCCATCTCTCTGCCCCCCCTCCCTCTCTCCCTCTCTATCCATCTCTCTATCCCTCCCTCCCTCCCTCCCTCCCTCCCTCCATACCTCTCCTTGTATCAGCCTGTGCCGCTGTGTCCTTGAACCCTCTTTTTCTTTCCTTCCCGCGCTCCCTCTCTCTCTCTCCTTCTTCTCTCCGTGAAGAGAAAGGCTACATTTTCACCCCCGTCTCCAAACATTTCCTCATCTTCACCGGAGCCCATCATCATCACCATGGCCATCAAGCCCTCTCTCCCTCTCTCCCTCTCTCCACGCGCTCCTCGCAGTCAATGATCTTTAAACAGCTATTCCACACTTCCATTACCGCCGGCCAATTAGCCCCGGAGCAGCGAGAGAAGCCACTTCGGCGCTCCCCGCGAGATCCCATCACAGACGCGCACACAGCGCCCGGCCCGTAGCTTAATGGCTTCTCTTCATTAAACTCTACCTAAGTACCAATCAACAACAACAGGCTTATTTAATGAACATAGCTATTCCTTGCTTTGTTTGTTTGCGTGCTGTTTTTTTCTTTTTTTGTTTTGTCCTGAAATTGAAGCTAGTAAGGATCTTTTTTCTCGGAAACCGTGGAAACTGAATGGAGTCCGTCCGTTGGCAGTCCGCTGCGGCGTCGCTATGAACTCTGGGAAGGTTGATGCTGGCTGGTTTACACCCTCCAGAGGGGTCGGAGATCGTAGGGAAGGAGTGTGGTGCTGAAAGTGTGAATGAGAAACCCACTAAGGGGGTCAAAGGAGGACACAGAACAAGGAAAACCACACACACACACACACAGACAGACAGACAGACACACAGAACACGGCTATAATGTCTGATCCTCTAAAAGGTCTCTCCTCTAGAGAGGCTTGTAATGTAGCATATCCAGTTGTTCTCTTTTTCAGATCTTACATCTGCAAACGCACGCACGCACGGACGCACGCACGCACGCACACACACACACACACACATGCACTAACTCCCCCGATACATTACTGCACTGTCTCAGTCAGCAACAGTCATCTCCCCTCTCTGTCTCTCTCTGTTTCTCTCTCTCTTTGCTTTTCTTTCTCTCTCTATGTTCTCCTCTGCGTCTTCATTTCTCTGGAGAACACTGAAACTTTCCTCCGTAGTCGGTGCCACCACGCAGCTCTCTGAGGACCCCTTCAAAGAGCGCACGTGGACACACATGAGCGCCACAACACGTTTAAACACACACACACACACACACACACACACACACACACCTCGCCCAGCTCCTTTCCCCACACAGGCCACGGACTAAGGAAGGGGAGGTTGTTCCATCTCTTTGGAGACACGATCCGGTCGCGTGACTATCAGACAGACACATTCCACCTCCTGGTAAAAAAAAGAGTCACAAACGCTAACACGTCAACCCCCCCCCCCGCCGCAAACGGCCATTTGGTGTGTGCCTATGGTGACCAGGTGGAGGACCATGTGACCCTACAGGAAAGGGATCCTCCGGGAGGGGAGGAGTCCCTCCTAACGATTGAAGTGGCTTGGAACAAAGGAAGCGCGAGGGCAGGCAGACCTCCACCTGGCTCCCCACCGCAGCGCCATGGCTTATCAGACCACGTCTCCTCTGGGCTTCACACGCTCTGGCCTCACACTCAGGGCGCCACACACAGACACCACCACGCACTCGCGGCCAGCCGAGAAAGTTGAAGAACCTCTCTCGTTTTCACCTGACAACTTTTTGGCAGGCCTTAACTGAGATAGAAAATTCTAGGTTTAATTGGCATGGTTCTGGGTGTGTGTGTGTGTGTGTGTGTGTGTGAGAGAGAGAGAGAGAGAGAGAGAGAGAGGGGGGCTAAGAGGCTGATGAATTGCGCTAAGTGACAGAATGTGTCTGGTTAGCGGCCGACTAAAGATAGCGAGCGAGTGTGTGTGTGTGTGTGTGTGTGTGTGTGTGTGTGTGTGTGTGTTGGGCAGGGCCACCGAGCCAGCCGGCTCATACTAATAGACCTGTTTCTATTACTCAGAGCCCAATAAAAACGTCCCTCCGCTGCTGGAATACTGATGCATATCAGCAGCCTACTACTGACTCCATCATACGGCATTACCTTCAAAAGGTCCATCGCCTTTTCTCTCTCTATCGCTCCCTAACTTTCCGCCTCTCGCTCCCATTGGCTTTAACCTCTTCAAAGGGAAAGCTGATAGTTAGTTCTTAGAGAGGAGAGGGAATTAAACCCGTTAGTCAATCAGTCAATCAGTCAGTCAGTCAGTCAGTCAGTCAGTCAGTCAGTCAGTCAGTCAGTCAGTCAGCCTATACGAATCAAAACATTAAGTAGTGGTCTTTCCCTAGTGACACTGGCGGGAGCGCTCGCATTTTGAACGATTACGCCATTAAAAGGAGCAGACTCTTTTGGTGCTGGCTTCACGACCAGAGTGTGTGCATGCGTGCGTGTACATGTGTGCCAGCTACCATGGTGACAGCAGCGCGGAATCCGCTCATTGAGAAAACGACCGGAACAGTCCTGTGAATGCGGACGTCAACGACAAAGCCATGAGCGGACACGCTCTTTAGCTCGTCCACCATTACGCCGAAATAACCCTTAAACCATGCAGCGTCACCACGCGCATATACGCCGATAGCATGGCAAAGCAACTACGACATCGGAGCTCAACGCTGGCACATAAACGGCATGGAGTAGATAACACATTGGGTTCAACAGGGAAGGGAAAGTGTCGGCAGCCGCTGTCAGCAGCAGTACGCATGCCCCAGACAAAGTGTTATGGGGAGGCAGCAGTACGCATACCCCAGACAAAGTGTTATGGGGAGGCTGGTGCGCCGGCTAGCCTGCCAACATCAGCCCCCGCTCTGTCTGTCAGGTCCGGGCTATTGGAGTCTGCTCCTGCTCCAAGGACCCAGACGGATGTGGGGCTGTTAAATGCAGGCTCACACAACCTGTCCGCCACTGAAACACTGGCTACGTGGGGGTCTGCAGTGTCTGCATGGGAACCGTGTGTGTGCGTGTGTGTGTGTGTGTGTGTGTGGACTATATGCGCGCGTGTGTAGATAATATGCATGTTTGTGTGTGTGTGTGTGTGTGTGTGTGTGTGTGTGTGGACTTTATGCGCGCGTGTGTAGATAATATGCATGTTTGTGTGTGTGTGTGTGTGTGTGTGTCTGAATGACACGAGACCATCCCATTTCATTTTCAAACCTTTCCCCTGTCTTTCTTGTGAGTTACATACATTTAATATATATCTTATCCGTGCCTCGCCCTACTCCTTCCCTTGCATTGGTTGTCAGTACAATGTGATTGACAGGCTGGAGAGGATGTATCTTCAAACAACCATTGAAATCGGTCCCAATTAACAACAATGGAGTCCATCGGTTCCACGCCTTAGTTACCGGGGCAGCAATTCGGTTGCCACCGTGCCGAGATAAACTCCGAGCCGAGACAGGAAAGGCGATCCCAATAGGATTAACTCGGCTAAGCTTCCAAATGAGGTGTGACGCTGTATTAAAACAGCATTGTCTCAGGGTTGAGGGGTATTTGTAATCTCGTCTGACTTAAGTCGCCCTGAGCCCTGGGCGTTGGGGGAAGGCGCTGCGGCGTGGAGGTGAGTCCCCAGGATGAGCACTCCTTTCCCCAGGAAAGCTGGAGCTGTGCGCCACGGAGCTAACGACGAGTTAGCACACACGCTTAATGGGCTGCACGCTGGATGGACCTGGCTGTCGCTGCCGGTTAGGTCTGGGGGTCCGCTACGCATGCTAATTGTGTCTATGGGAGGGTTGGGGAGGGGTCACACACACAAACAATTACACACACACAAACACAGTTAGACAGGCCGGCCAGAGGGTTGGGGTTGGGCTAGGGTCTCTCTCTCTCTCTCTCTCTCTCTCTCTCTCTCTCTCTCTCTCTCTCTCTCTCTCTCTCTCTCTCTCTCTCTCTCTCTCTCTCTCTCTCTCTCTCTCTCTCTCTCTCTCTCTCTCTCTCTCTCTCTCTCTCTCTCTCTCTCTCTCTCTCTCTCTCTCTCTCTCTCTCTCTCTCTCTCTCTCTCCCTCTCTCTCTCTCTCTCTCTCTCTCTCTCTCTCTCTCTCTCTCTCTCTCTCTCTCTCTCACACACACACACACACACACACGGGCAGGCATGTTACCAAACACATGCACGCACACACACACACACACACACGACACCCTGGCAAGCGAGCGCTCTCCCTCCATTATGGTAATGAGCATCACTGCTGTCCAATCACACGCTCCACTGACAAAACGTGGGAGAAGGAGGGAGTGAGAAAACGGAGAGCGAGAGAGCGAGGACAATTCTGGGTGTCAATGGGATTTGGCCGATGGTGACAGCGTGCGTGACGGCGAGAAGAGGCTGGCGCCAGGGGCGCTCACAGCCGATTCGCTACGAGCCCTCCCGGCAGAGCCAATTAAATCAAAGTTCCACTCCCCGGCAAGTATAAGGTTTGGGTTAGAGGGCATACCTGTCTGTCAGCCTCCTGCCGGGCGTACTGCAGAAGAAGAGGCTCGCCGTGCTTCTTCATGTGTTCTCTCTGGCAGCGGTCCGACAGCGCCGGCTCGTTCGGCAGGAAGTTGCTGGCCCACACCTGTGACATCACAGGAAGAGGAGGAAGTGACAGTGGGATTAGACCTGTGTGTGAGGACTCTATATGTCTCCCCTATTCACTATGGAGAACACTATCCAAGTGGTCAGTTGGTGAAATAATAACATTTCCAACACCAGCTCAGCTCATTGGGTCATCAACTCACCACTAGATTTAAGAAATTAATGTTGCGTAAACAGATCATGTTCTAATTTTACGCCATATTGTGAGGGTAATTTGATTGATCTAACAGCAGTAGCTAGTATTCAAATGAGCTGCTGTCGCCGATGTCAATAAAGCACACCTAAAGTCCAGTTTGCCTCACTTTGGCACAAGACAAGTTTAAATCCCAATTTTTTTTTTTTTTTTTTACATTGGCTAGATAGCTGCTTATCAAGCGACATAGCATCAGCATATTGTAGCTTTTCTTGCACTTAACAGGCTTTGGCTAGCTTGCCTGAAAACCACCAAATATATTACATTAAATTAGTCAACGCAACATCGTCTCTCAGAAGATGGCTTTGGTAACGTTCCCGGTAAACGGTAAAGGTGTTGTTTCACGGTACTTAGGTTGAGAGGTGCACTCCATGCTCCCAACATATAGTGTTGCTTTATGTGAAAGATTGCGTGGACTAGATAGGGAACTCTAGTTCCTGTTAAGAACTCGTACATCTGTCAAAATGGCTGACACCCTACATAGGCCATGACACGACGCTTGGGGAGAACACAGCCTAAGAACATCGGAAAAAGACAGGAAACGAAGGATGAGACGTAATGGCTGAAGTAGAAATGAAGAGATGCAATCAAGGTTGAATTCTGAGAGAAGGTACTCAAGATAAAGCAACCCTTCTTCAGACAGTCACACATGCCTCTGTTATATATATATCCTCCACCTTCTTGTTACACAACGTCATTCTGAACTTGGGACTTATACAATCTCCAGAAAGTTCTTCTTTGAATGGTGTGTGTTTTTCAGTGAGTGTGTGTATGTGTTTTGGGGTGTGTGTGTGTGTGTGTGTGTGTGTGCGTGCGTGTGTGTGTGTGTGTGTGTGTGTGTGTGTGTGTGTGTGTGTGTGTGTTTGTGTAGGAGGGTTAAAGTAGCACCGGCCAGATATCTCCTTGGCTGGCAATCAGTATCTGCTAGAGAGAGGGAGAGAGGGCGAGAGCAGGAGAGAGAAAGAGAAAGATGGTGAAAGAGAGAGACAGGGAGAGAGACAGAGAGAGAGAGATAAAGAAAGAGGCAGTGAGAGAAAGAGGGGACAGAGAGACAGTCAGATCCTGAGAGAGCGGCATCGATCCTCTATACTTCCGTCGATCGTTCTGTGTCGTCGTCGTCCCCCCCCCGTCTCTTTTTGATCTGCTCCCCGGCCGTACCATCCCTGTGCCAGGCGCCGTGCAAATACTAAATACCTTCTCCGTGCTCTCATCAAAGGGCCGGATTTTAACGAGGTTTCTCTTCTTTACGAGGCCGAGATAAATTAGAGGTGCAGCGAAAGAGCGAGGCGGATGGAATGAGGAACGGAGGGAGGCGGACTGTGGACGGGCGAGCGGAGGCGGGCTCCGTTTCCGGCGACCGGCCTCTCCCCCTTGCCCTCTTCCAGAGGAACCGGCAGAAGATGCTCGCCGGCCGCCCTCTGCTGCTGCTGCCGTGTCGACGATGGAGCCCTTATCTTATCACAGGGACCACGCGGAGACGGAACTATTTGGCCACGCAGGCCTCGCCAAGAGCACGAGTGTAAGAGTCAGCCACTAATGGAACACAGACACGGGCGCGCACAGAAAAAAAAGGACTTACATAAACACACACACACACACACACACACACACACCATGTAACGGTTCAGGTAGGGAGAGGAGTAGGCAGGAGGGAGCCGCATGCAGCCTGCCTTTCATCACACAGGCAGAACGAGCCGGGTCAGCCAACCAGCCATGATGGTAAAACCCTTTGGCAGTATCTCCTGACACAATAAAAGTCCTCCCCTGACAGCCAAGACACAGCCCATCTTAGAAACACCAAGACACAGCCCATCTTAGAAACACCAAGACACAGCCCATCTTAGAAACACCAAGACACAGCCCATCTTAGAAACACCAAGACAAAGCACATTTTCTCTGGCCTCCCCCCCGCCCCCCTGATAGCACGTTGCCAAATCAAATCCCCCCACCCCTGCCTGATGGAAGAGGCCGGCGGACATCACTGCTGTGCTCCTAGCTTCAGCACAACGGACGGATCTGGGACCAAGCGCAACTTTGACTGTGTGTCCGTCTGTGTGTGTGTGTGTGTGTGTGTGTGTGTGTGTGTGTGTGTGTGTGTGACAGAGTACTCATACTAGGCTTTCATTAGGCTCCAGAGACTACCACTTGAAAGAAAAAAAACACTTAACAGGGCATCCCAATTACCAGGAGTGCGCGCCAAGCACACATAATCGCGATAGGAATCGTGGCGTCACGGTCGCGGGCCATCCATTCCAAACGACCGTACGGGAGAAAGCCAAACTCTACGGCGGCCCCTACGAGTGCCCGACCTCGGTCTGTCGACTAATGGGAGAGGAGCGCTGCTCACTCCGCCTAACACGAGCACTCTGGAGGCCCCGCGTGCGGCTCCCGCTTTATGGCAACTCATAACCCACGCTGTAACTCACAATGACCCTACGCTTGAGGACCCGCATGGCCGTGGGGCGCGTGGTGTGTTTCTGTGTGCGTGTGAACCTACGTGCCTGTGTGTGTATGGGTAGTATGGCTAGTAGAAGGGTAGTGCGCGCACGCATGAGGCTGGTTAGGGACATTCCTTGTGAGATGAGAATCACCTTACTGGCGCTAAATTAATAATGCAAAACAACAGAGCTGTTCCACTTCATTACTCATCCAGCGGGCGTGTGTGTGTGTGTGTGAGTGTACGCGTGCGTGTGCATGTGCGCGTGGCATTAAATATTTAGACACAGCTCAGCGACTCTCCCCCGTGGACTCCATGTACCTTCATATGGTAGCAAATTCAATTCATTAAGCCGCTGCAGGAATAGATGACAAACATGTGTGTTATGAGGGGAACCTTCAGAGATGTGACAGGGTGTCATGGGATGGCTCCGACCGGCACTCCCGTGAACCCCTTCCAGAGGGACGCTGAGTTGAGGGACATCCTGGTCCCTCACGGATTTTACTGGAGAAGGGTTCCTCTCAGCAGATACACAACGCTGGGTGTGGGGCCCCCTTAAACCTCATTCAAAAGACTGGCAAGGCTTTTTCCGGCTGTCCCGAAATGTGTTTCTCTAACAATATGTATCGTTCATAAATATTGACCTCCGTCTGATCTGCATCTATCAAACGGCATATCCCCAGCACGGTACTCCAGGTTCATTTTGAGTAGGTCTGCCGGCAGAGAGGGGAACGCAGCCAAGTACGATTATTAGCCAAATGAAATACAAATGTACTCGGAATCATCCAGACAAATGATGCGATGCCTTGGCAGAGCTAGTTCAGGCAGGCAACTCAGACACAGCATTTATCCACGTCACATCACTCAGCCAGTCGCACACGCTCAATAGTTTAACACGGTTTATTTCAACTGCAGTACACTCACCACACTGCTCCTACAATTGCTTGCTCACTGCTGCACCACACTATGCACCTGTTCTTGCTGCTGCCCACCTCCATCCCAGCTTCCACCCATTTAGGGTCTGTTGCACAGTATCCGATCGGGGGTTCCGCAGATATCTGCTCCCTACCAATGGTTGATTGTTTAGTGATTGTATAAGACCCCGGGCGGGGAAGCTATCAGAGCAGCAGACCCTTGATGCCGTACTTCAATGTATTACCATGTATTGTAATGTACTGTTCAACCCATCATAAGTTGTTCTGACTGAAATTACTATTGGGGTCGTAAATCAGGTAATTTCAATCAATTTACACTAGGCAAAACTGTGATTTGTTTGTGCTATGTTGCCTTAAAAGAAAATGATGCTTTTGCCCAACACCTAGCCCAAAGTAACCTCTGCAGTAATCAGAGGATCTGGCCCTGGTGTGAAGTCGAGGTGGAGGAAGATGAGGAGGAGGAAGAGGAGAAGATGAATTACAGATAGAAAGAGGAGGCATGGGGGTACTCATTTAAAACCTCTCAACCGCTCCGCTCAGTCTGGGAGGCAGATAACTTCAGTGTGACTCTCCTGTCCTGTCAACTCCCTCCCCAACTGTGTGTGTGTGTGTGTGTGTGTGTGTGTGTGTGTGTGTGTGTGTGTGTGTGTGTGTGTGTGTGTGTGTGTGTGTGTGTGTGTGTGTGTGTGTGTGTGTGTGTGATATTGAAGGCAGCAGTCCTGTAACCACCAAACGCCCCAGGTCTACCAACACTCCCCTCTCCTCCCCTCTCCTCTCCCCTCCCCTCCTCTCCCCTCCCCTCCCCTCCCCTCCCCTCCTCTCCCCTCCCCTCCCCTCCCCTCCCCTCCCCTCTCCTCTCCTCTCCTCTCCTTTCCTGGTAGCAGCATCAATAGCAATGAGAGAGAGGCAGCACTTTGCCGGTGGCCTGGAGCTGGAGTGGAGAGCGACAGGTACTTTACTCGACACACACACAAACAGTCCAATTTCACTCTCACTGTGACAGAACCCTGCAGGCACACACACGACGCATTCACAAACACACACCATCATGCATGCACACACACACATACACACAATCACACATGCACACACCGAATCACACTTTCGGAAGAAAATCATTGGGTAATAGAGTGTCTGTCTCATGCATTGCCTTTTCTGCCCATGTCCAAATTTCTCATCCTTTTCGGGCCCAACACTGGCCCCCTCACGCCCCCCCCCCCGTCCCCCCCGTCCCCCCCGTCCCCCCGTTCCCTCAGCCCAGTCCAAAGAATCAAGCGGAGCGGAAGCTTTCACAAACGCTGTCAACTCGGCCAATTGAACCGAAGGACGTTGGCGGCGCGCTATAGATGAGACGAGAGGGGGGCAGGACCCCCGTGGAAGGTGCTAATTAAAACAGCCTCTCCTCAGCCATTAGCCCACATCAATGGACGGAGAGGAGAAGAAAGAGAAAGCAAAGAGGGAGGGCGCCCTCGTCTTAGGAGCCAGGGCAAGACGGAGCCCTTTGGATTTCAGAGGAGACTCAATCAGGCGGAGGAGGAGAACGCGCTAGGATGAGACGCCTGGGAAGGCCCTGATGTTTCCCTCTTAGGCCGCGAACACACTCTGCTGTTAGATAAAGAGGAAGTTGAAAATCCAAATCGAGATAAACATCAAGCCCCTTGAAAACGTCCCGGACTAACTAATACATGTGGACAAGGTCGAGAGAAGACGGACAGCGAGTCAGAGAGAGAGAGAGACAGAAAAAGACAGAGACAGAGCTATAGAAATAGAGAGCGCAAGAGACAGTGAGAGAAAGTGACAGAGGGCAAAAGTGCCAGTGAAAGCAGGAGAGAGAGAGAGACAAAAGTATGCCGGGAGGGATGAGGGGAGGACTTAAGGATATCAGTGTGGCCTCTCCATCTCTCCGTCCCCTTTGGCATGGCGTAACCCGATTCCTTCACTCGTACGCGAGAGCCACCCTCGGATTCCGTTTCAACTCCTTGGGTGCTTGGTGAGCAGCCTCTCCGGAACGTTCCCTCGCGTGTACGGCCGCACCGCGGTGCCATTCACTATACCCTGCGTCCGTCCGTCCGTCCGTCCGTCCGTCCGTCCGTCCGTCCGTCCGTCCGTGTGTGTGTGTGTGTGTGTGTTGAGGTCATGTGGTTGTTTACTCATTATGAAAACGTGCTGCCGCTAGAGTCAGTTGCCTAGGGAACCAGGCCGCAGACGGCGACAGGGGGTCTTCCCGGGGCTTCCTGCTTCTAAAACACAGCGCCGCGTGAGCTGGGAGAACACCCCCGGGAACATGCCGGCCCCCTGAAACAGACGAGCGCCTTATTCCTCCCGGACAGAGTTTGTCCTGAGGTCAGAGGGGGAGGAGAGAGAGAGCGCAGCAGACAGAGAGAGAGAGAGGCATTGGACTAACACGCACCATTTTAAGTATAGAATCGCTATCGATATTAATGTCAGATTTGGCCTGTTTCCCGGACATAGATTAAGCCTAGTCCTAGACTAAATCCCACTGTCAATGGAGATTGTTCATTGAAAATGTTTGTTTTTTTCTTCAGTCTAGGACTTGCCTTACTCTACGTCCGGGAAAACCAGACCTCTATTTGGGAACGATAACAGGACAATTTTCAGAAGAAAGGCCTTTCGGTAACCGCTGCTATGGCGACGTCTTGGCCAGTCGTCCTGTGAGAGATGGCAGGCTGCATCACCTAACAGGGAGAAAGAGCGGGTAGGAGTCCCGGTGTGAAGGGGAGAACACACAGCAGGCTGGCGTGCTCGGGACCGTCACATGGCGTTCCCCTGGGAACGAGGGCATCATATGAGCTCACGTTACACGCTGTAGAAGTGTTCCATTCTGCTCAGCCAGACACAGTGGCTCCTGGGGGGAAGAGTATGAATCATAACATCACAGATATCCTCCTCCTCCTCCTCCTCCTCCTCCTCCTCCTCCTCCTCCTCCTCCTCCTCCTCCTCGGGCACGGAGCATGGGTGGCTGCCGTCAGAAAAGGTTGAACGGCAGCTGCCGTTGGCTTCCTTAAATAGACGGGCTGTTAATTCGCCGGGCAAGGGCACCCACACACACCTCGTTACCAGCCCACAGGATGAGATGGAACGGGATTCAAAATAATATCAAAAGAACAAGGGTACGGCATATTGAATATCACCAAGTAGAACAGCGCAGATAAAGTATAACTTTGAACGTTATTAAAAAAAAAAAGGTAACAGAAATGTAACAGCAACAGAACAGAATAAAAAATAGAATAGAATAGAATAGAATGCAACTTCCCATGTGGTCTTCTTCACTGTCGCAAGCCTCGCATGAAATCGCATTCAAGTTATGTTGGAGTCTTGACCAGCGGCTGGGCTTCAATCATGCGAGTGTGCTGCAGCGAGTTGGAGCCCATGGCCGTTCACGCGCCTCGACGATGTTATGTCAGCGCACAGTGGGGGCCTGAGGGGAGGGCAGGGCGCACGTTGGCTGGAGGAAGCCACGGACGTTATCGAACTATATAATAAACGCTATGAATTACAGATTCTGGATCGGTGCCTTTACAAAGAGACGGCCGAATCGATAGCGGTGCTCGTCGGAGGTCCTCTACTGCCCCCTAGGGGAATAGTGGAGACACTGCGGCGCCTGCTGGGTGGAGGAGCGAGCCCAGCAACACACACACCCCGGTGCACTTTCCACAGTCCAGAATAGTGCATGGGGCTCCGCTAAAAAGGTTCAAGACAGGCCGGATAAAGAGAGCCTCTGGAAAAGAACACCTGTCCAAGAAAGAGCGAGAGAGAAAAGAAGAGAGGGAGAGAAAAGAAGAGCAGGAGAGAGCGTCCGCCACCCTCTGACACACCTCGCATCGAGTCATCGCTGCATAGTTTAGAGCCGTTCACACACTCCGTCCCTGTCCGCCACACACTCCGTCCCTGTCCGCCACACACTCCGTCCCTGTCCGCCACACACTCCGTCCCTGTCCGCCACACACTCCGTCCCTGTCCGCCACACACTCCGTCCCTGTACGCCACACACTCCGTCCCTGTCCGCCACACACTCCGTCCCTGTCCGCCACACACTCCGTCCCTGTCCGCCACACACTCCGTCCCTGTCCGCCACACACTCCGTCCCTGTCCGCCACACACTCCGTCCCTGTCCGCCACACACTCCGTCCCTGTACGCCACACACTCCGTCCCTGTCCGCCACACACTCCGTCCCTGTACGCCACACACTCCGTCTATGTCTGTCACACACTCCGTCCCTGTACGCCACACACTCCGTCCCTGTCCGTCACACACTCCGTCCCTGTCTGCCACACACTCCGTCTATGTCCGCCACACACTCCGTCATGTCTTCACAGCCCACCGTTTCCCATATCTCCCTTCCCTTCTCTTCCTCTCTTAGACACGCATGCTCATCCCAGAGCTCATCATCCTCCGGACGTCACAGAGGGAGCTACAGTAGAGTGTATCAGGCATCTTTCACTCTCTCTCTCCATTGTCTCTTCTCTCTCCTCGCAGTCTAATTGGAGTCCACAGTACTGGTAAAAATGACCTTTATTACATGGAAGAACACACCCACACACACACTAGCAAGCATGCCTCGCACACACACATGCACACACACACACACACAGTATATCAGAAGACATACATAGCTAACATGCCTCGTACACACATGAACACACACACACACGCGCACGCACACGCACACACACACACACACACACACACACACGGTGGGAGCAGGCAAACGGTGAAAGGCCATTAAGGGGTGCTGTCCAGATGGTGAAGAGAGGGCGGTAATTGGGCCGGTGGTGGGGGGGCGCAGGGGGCTACGGGGGACGGCAGGGCTAGGCAAGGCTCAACACGGGGTTAATACTTTATCACCTCCTACTTTCTCCATGCGTCCGGAGGCCATCGAGTCGTCCCAAATGGGCCAACCAGCCGACAGCTTTAATTTAATGCTCCGTGGTCAAGCATATGAGCCTTGTCAGACTTTGGAGTGTTCTGCCAGAGGGTTTATGTGTGCGTGTGCGTGCGTGCGTGTGCGCGTGTGTGTAAGAGCAATCACCTGACAGTGAGGGTGAGGGTTGGAGCATCCCATCATGGCTCCTTTATTTTCAAAGATCTGAAACACACATAACGGACATTTTAGAAACAGTACACACACACACACACACACACACACACACACACACAGACAGACTGAAGCACCCCTCGGGTGTGACTTAGCTCATTGACCTTGACCGGGAACGCTGAACAGGACTTCTCTAACCAGGACTTTGTCGTGTAACACAGCTCCAACACACGCTGGGAGGCGGGGGGGTAACATCCTGCTAAGAGGTGTAAGTGCTTCCTCTCACCGTCCCTATGTTACGATGTGAGGGTCTGAGACGCTAGCGTAAACACACATACACACACACACACACTCATACATACTCAGACGCTCACACACTCACACACAGACAGACTGAAGCACCCCTCGGGTGTGACTTAGGTGGAGGAGACAGGATCTAGAGGAGACAGTGGACTTGATAAATATTGACCTGGGATAAGGGACGTGCCCAGGAGGGCAACCAGAGGATACTGACTAAAGCTAGGTAATAACTGAACACGGCGCTATGTAGTAACAGAGTACTGAACACAGCTATGTAGTAACAGAGAACTGAACACAGCTATGTAGTAACAGAGAACTGAACACAGCTATGTAGTAACAGAGTACTGAACACAGCTATGTAGTAACAGAGTACTGAACACAGCTATGTAGTAACAGAGTACTGAACACAGCTATGTAGTAACAGAGTACTGAACACAGCTATGTCGTAACAGAGAATTGAACACAGCTATGTAGTAACAGAGAAATGAACACAGCTATGTAGTAACGGAGTACTGAACACAGCTATGTAGTAACAGAGAACTGAACACAGCTATGTAGTAACAGAGAACTGAACACAGCTATGTAGTAACAGAGACCTGAACACAGCTATGTAGTAACAGAGACCTGAACACAGCTATAGAGTTCAGCACACTGAATGGAGCAATATGAAAAAAAACAGACTTCTGAATTTAGTTATGTAAAAACAGACTTCTGAATGTAATGTAGGAATGTAAAAAGCGTATTCGAAAAAAGCCGGGTCAAAAATGTTCCCCCTAAACAAAAAAAAACAAAAAAATAGAAAAAAGAAAAGAAAAAGAACCCACTACAGCCATTTCCAAAGCCGCGTTCTGAATACAGCCAGTTCCAAAACAAAGAAATGATCACACAGCCAAACACGTTTTGAATAGAGCCAACTCTGCAGAGAGCAGCACCGTATAAAGCCACGTACACAGAAAGAGTTGTGAAATGAGCCATGTCAAAACAGAGTACTGCATGGTCCCATAAAAGGCAGACTGTAAATACAGTTTAGTCTATAAAGTTTGACCTTGAATAGCTTACCTGCACCCAGGGGTAGGTGGAGCCTAGATCTTCAATGAGATCCGCCCACTTGTCAATCACCTTGACGATCTCTTCCCGTTTCATGAGGGGGAGGGTCACGTCCGACCAGGGATGGAAACACATGACCTTACTGGAAGGAAGCGTGGGGAGGGGGGACAGGTCGTAAGAGAGTGAGATAAAATGAGAGAGAGAGCCAGAGAGCGAGAGAAAGAGAGAGAGAGAGAGACAGTGACAGTGACAGAGAGAGAGAGAGAGCACCAGTGTTCAGAGTTGGCTAAGGTGCTTTACTGCACTTCTCCAGCCCATTCATTTTACAAGACTCTCTGGGACATTACACAGCCTATCTGCCACGTTATCAATAAAAGATCTGGCCTTCCTAATACACTATTCAGCCTGGTTATGGAGGGAACATGATTATTTTAATAGATCGTGTGGAAAATGTTTAGTACCCAACGAGAGAAGGCTCCCCCAACTTCTCCGTCGGAGGGTTTATGAATTGAATATGACTTGGTATATGTCTGAATGTTATCTTTCCGGGGGGGGTGGGGTGGGGTGGGCCTCTAGGCGAGCGAAAGGACTTGGGTTGGTGAATTATACATGAGCAGAAGACAAGGCTGTGCGCTGAACTTCGTGTCCGTGCGCCTCCATTAGGCAAAACCCAGATCAGCCTGAGAGGAGTGTATAAGAGCTGGCTGACGTGACAGAGGTCTATATGAAAAACCCTGTAACTTGTGAGGAGTGACTCTCTCAGTCACCACTGGCTGCCATGACACCTTCCAATTGGGATGTTGAGCGCTTCATAGCACTGAAACTGCTCATGTTAAGGTTTTAAATGACATCTGTCTATGCACGGACTCTGGCAAGTTTTCTGTCTTGGTGTTATTGGATCTTAGCACTGCACTTGAAACGGTTGACCGTTAAATACTTTTTAAGATTTGAAAAGTGTGTTGGACTGTTTGAATTGGCTTTAAAGTGGTTTAACGACGCTCAAATATACATCGCTTTTTCACCAAATGACAACTGTGCAATAGAATCACGGTGTCAGAGCATTGATTAAGTCAATGACTGAATGTGCCAGAAAAAAATAACAAGACTCAGAGGACTCGTGTCCTTACACAACTCAGAAAAACATATTCATATGCTTCATATGTTCTCCATTACTTTACAATGCATTTTTCCTTCTTAGCAATTTTACATCTCTTATTACCATCGTTTTTATTTAGTCCCTTGTATTATTGTTGTTTATTTTATTTTTACAGGGTAGTCTGACTGAGACTAAGTCTGTTTTGCAGCAGCATCCTGTTCAAGGAACCGAATGAAAAATAAAACAAGGTAGGTTTATGCCTTATGTAAAGCACATTGAATTGCCTATGGTTATGAAATGTGCTGTAAAAATAAATTAGATTGGATTTGTAAAAATCAATAATTTTTCGAGTATCCGAATAGGAATAATTGAATTGCATCACCGACCAGCCCATCTGAAGAGATACTGAGGAGGCCTCAGTGAGGCCAGAAAAACAAGTGCTGTGATTATTAAATCATGACATGAATTATTTGCTACAACCAGGGAAATGTTATTACAAAAGTAAAATAAAGGCAACTAAAAGATGAGGTGCCCACACATACACGCAAAACAGGATCTGTTCTTATTCATGTTCACATTTATATATTTTTTCATTTCTCTGCCACAACATTGCTCACCTGTAAAATGTATGCCATGTGTGGAAGGCTTCAAACCAATACATGGAGCCATAAGCTGTCTCTGCTACACGTACTCAACAGGGCCCACGTAACAGGCACGCAGGCACACGCAAACACAAATCTTACAATTGGCTTTTCCCCTACCCCTTAAGCGCTATCCTTACCCCCCAACTCATTAACCTTTTCACCACATCCACTCATGCCTCCGAACCCCATGTCCACTGAGAAAGTAAGCTCACCGGCTAAGGTGCACACATTGACATCGGCAAAATCGCCTTTAGTATTCCCATTATCTTTCTTGCTGACAATATTCAATACACACAAACACAAATGACAATGAAAGCCAAACACCAAGTCCCTCAACCGTGTAACGCTCCAGGCAATTCCTTTGCTATGCTGAACTGATGAGCACCGTGCAAACGTTGGTTTTCACAATGCTCAGATATTGATTGTAGATATTGCTTACATTACTCAACTGACAAATAGGAAACCTGTCTGGGGTATTGACTAACTCCCAACGATGCTTGTTGGCATCCTTCGAGTGTAACTGGCACAAGTCGTTATTAATCTTATAGCGCCATCTGCTGGTAATGTCCCAGAGCCAGCCGTGGTCAATTGACATGGAGAAAAGTGCCTGTTGGTGTGAGTATCCAATAATAATATGACACGGATTAGCGGAAGGGCTTACCAAACACCTCTGGCAGCTTTGGACTGGAACAGAGGGTGCTGCTCAGACCCTATGGTGGAGATCAAGACAGCCAGGTTAAAGTTAATGTGTTATAGGAAGCCATGCCACCCCTGTGATCGGTGAGTGTACAGTGCATATTACACACATACATGTATACATACATAAATAAAGTCACACATACCTGGACCTGGAGCATCTGGCTGCAGAGCGGGGAAGTCATTGTCAAACACATAAGTGCTGTCATAATGTGGGTTAACCTGGGAATACAGAGACATATGAGAGAGAAAAGAGAGGATGAGGGAAACAAAGAGAGAGAGAGAAATTAAAGTGGCGAGAGAGAGAGAGAGAGAGAGAGAGAGAGAGAGAGAGAGAGAGAGAGAGAGAGAGAGAGAGAGAGAGAAAGAAAGCATGAGAGACAGTGAGTCCTCAATCGAACACGAAAAATATTCAGAGGAGCATATCTTACTTAACCATAGGAGAATGTCTACATCTGTTGGTGTACATCCGGAGTGTTCTTTTTCATGGCTCGACCCTCACCTGTCCATTAGCCCGTGTGTTCCCCGGACAGAGTGGGTTGGACGGGTCGTGTCTGGGTGTGTGATCCTCCGAGGCCTTCTCCAGCTGGCCAGCCCAGGGCCTCTTCATACGATGGGCTGACACCAGGACCCACGAGTCCCGCAGGGGGTTGTAGCGCAGGTGCTGGTGCTCTAAAGATAAAGAGGAAAAGAAAGAGGTATAAAGAATGCATGTTTGAAAATGCGAACTTCACAGATGTTTGTGTTCGCAGCTATGCAAACCCCTCATGAGAGGGGAAGAGGGGCAGGGAGGAGGTAGGAAGCACAGGGATGTGATCACGTAGGCTAGAGAGGGGCACGAACACACAAACAGGCAGGCAGACACACATACGAAAACGCTGCTAAGGTTCGGTGCAACTCGTGATTTAGTTCCTGCTGAGGGAATTTGCTGAACAAGCAGATATTATAAAATGCTGGTGGGGCTATTGCAGGCATACAAGATTTAATTCTGATAAGTGTACAGTCAAAATTTACGGAGCTCTTTAAAGGCCATCGTGGGGAGAAAAACGTTTTGCGTTTTCTTCGTAATGGTTTTTCCTTCTCTCACAATAGTTGCTGCCTTGCAAAACTTTCGGATAACCACGTGAAAATGTGTTTCATGTATCTATAAACACTGTGAAAAAGATACCGAGCAAATTGCGATAGTACAAAACTATTGCGAGACCCAAAACAACTTGCGAGTGAAAACAGTAAACATTTCGCATTTTTTGTATGTTCGCCACTGCTCCAGCACAGATCTAACGTTAACTGAATGGTAAGCAAATATACCAAACATAAACTGTCACGAGTTGCACCTAACAGAATTGGCACATGACAGAGGTAGCATTACATTTGATAGCTAGCAGTGGTTATGTGTCTGTTTCTGAATTAACGCCGAAGCCCTACCTTTTGGATCAAAACAGTGATCATCTCTGCCGCTCATTATACTAGCAGTCGATAATGTGATAATAAAAAGGCACTGTTATTTACGAGACTTCTTGCATTACCGTTAGTGAGTTTAGTTGGTAGTTAGGTATAAGTGCACATCTGTCAAAACTCACAACTCCACCGCCTGCTTCTTCTCTCCTGTTGGCTGGCAGAGAGAAAGCGGGATTGGTTGCCATGTTTGATCGCAACATTAAAAACATGAGGGACGACATGGCACCCGCATTAATTTCACTTTTTCCAAATATGTAAAATATAATATTGATGAATTCAAATATTATCACTTGTGAAATATTTTTTTCTCTTGTAATTTATGATATGTCTATGGTATGGTAGCAGTGTTGGATTTAAGATTTTTGGCAACCCATGATCAGAGACTCAAATCGGCACGTCATTGGCTATAATCCGGTGTCCCTCCCCCACCAAACCAGGAAGAAAGAACAAAAACACGCCTCATCTGCCCATGTTTACAACTTTATAGTCCACATGTAGCTGAACTTGTGTGTTTGATCATTGTTTATACCTTTTATTTCTTAAAAATGTCATTGATAACCAAAGTCTTGAAAGTCATCGTGTTGGCTGGAGTGTTCGTGTTAACAGTACTATGTTTAAAGCATTGGATGGCCTCAAAGCAGTATGTTTTCAACAAGGAAGACGTTGCCAAACTGGCCAAGCGATATGCAGGTAGGCTAAGTAATATCAAATTACTTCTTCTAACCTCCGAAGCAACAGATTGAATCGTACTTATTTAGTTTTATGCAGGTACCTATTGTTTATGCATGTTCTAAGCATTTCACTTAAAACTCCATCAAGATATAGGCTGTATTGATTTTCACTCAAATTTAGCCCTGGCTATGCCCCATTTTAAAGATACCATATCGCACTTCAGGTAACCAGTATTTGCAGTGTCGCAACTCACTCGTAAAGATTGTAAAGTTGCAAAGACATCTCGCTGGAGTCCTGTAGCTTAGTATTTTAACTCTCCATCTCCTCTCACCATTCAGGCCAGGACCACGACCAGGCCTTCGCCAAGGTGGTGGTTGAGCTGAGGAAGAAGTACCCGGGTCACATCCTGCCTGACGAGGACCTCCAGTGGGTGTTTGTCAATGCCGGGGGCTGGATGGGCTCCATGTGTCTGCTCCACGCCTCTCTCACGGAGTACGTGCTGCTGTTCGGCACCGCTGTGGACACAGGAGGACACTCGGGTAAAGACAAAAGAAACAGACTGTGACAGACTGAGAAACGGCTGTGTTTGTTAACTCAGCAGCCGGACAAATTGGGACTGGGTCTGCCTTAGCCCTTTGTAGTTCTCCGTATTTGCATTGTTGTATTCAGAGTGGCTACGTCATTGATCTAATCCTAAATAATATTTTTGTTGTTTTGTCTAACTCTTTCAGGTCGGTACTGGGCTGAGATTTCGGACACCATCATCTCTGGGACCTTCCGACAGTGGAAGGAGGGGACCACCAAGAGTGAAATGTACTACCCTGGTAAGAAACACCTAAATACAGGCATACATCCATATAGATACAGACTGAGATACAGTATATATATGTATTTTCCAGGACAAGTTTGCATCCACTTTTTACTTTTCTCGTTATATTATGTGTGTGTGTGTGTGTGTGTGTGTGTGTGTGTTCCAGGCGACACAATCGTGCATCCCGCTGGCGAGGCTACGTCGGTACAATGGAGCGCCGGCACATGGATGGTGGAGTACGGCCGGGGATTCATCCCCTCCACGCTGGGCTTTGCCCTGGCTGACACCCTCTTCAGCACTCAGGACCTCCTCACCATGTTCTACACCGTCCACGTCTACGCCAAAGGCATGCTACTAGAGGCCAACACACTGCTGACCGAGGCAGGGTTCTTCTAAGCCCTGACCCCTGACCTACAACCCTTTGAGGGTAGTAGTCACTACCTATGTCGGGGTCATCGTGACAGAGCACCCAATCCAACAAGTAATGAGACTGATTTTGACTGAATTCAACATCTGACCGGTCCACTTGGAATACACACTATAGGGTAATGAGACACTATAGGGTACTGAGGAATTTAATTCAATCAAATGAAAGTGATTTACAGTATGGGATAAATGTTTTTAGTTTTTTTTCTAGGCGATGACGCACACTGGCAAAAGGCTGGAGGTATTTCTTCGACAATAACGCAGTAGAGTAGTACATAGTAAAAGCCCTGCAAGCAAGCACACGTCCCTTGGTCCTCCCAGCACCTTGGCTAAATTACGTCCATTTATCTCACTGTTAAGAGTTACCTTGGCTTCAAGTCCATGTTTGCCTGCACCCGAGGGAAGTTCCTCCACCACCCCTCCACCCCTTCCTCCTTTTTTTAACTGCCCCAAAACCTGCACTTTTGAACGTGTCTGTTTTTTGTGTGTAGTTAATGTAGATTGTGAATGGATGTATCTCGTAAATTTAAGCATATGCCCGTTCATGGTAGTTTAGGAGGGCACCTGGGAGGGGCTTTCCATTTTTGTACTTGGCTGCCGTGGAGTCAATGGATCGTGGACCGTTATCTTCTATACATATCAATTATTTTACTGAAAGCAACAAAACTAAAAAGGAATCATTTTCACACATGGCAAATGTACTGTAAACAGAAGATTAATTAATGTACACTGTTGTTTAATGATCATTAATGTTATCTGTGAACGATTGAAAGTCACTACTGACTACATAAAAATAAATAGTTTTCGAGGAGAATGTAACTTTCTATTCATTTTCTGATACTTTTTTTATCCAGGACCAAGACACGTTTTAAATAAAACTGCAATTGAAAATAAATAAAAAAAACAGTGACCACTGAATACCATGCAAAATTACACACGATTTATAATTCGACTCATAGATGGTCGTATCCCCTACAAATGCGGTATTTGAAATACCGGTTTATTTTATTTGATGTTTTGTTTTGTTTTTTTTTGGGGGGGGGGGGGGGGGGGGGGGGGCAAATGTAATTGTATGTACATGAAAAAGTTAAATAAGTAAATGTTATCAATAACAAGTCCCCACAAAACTTGCGGACCAGCCAGGCTTTGTGCGCGCATCGGCACCGCAGTATCGTCATCACACAGTACTGCAGTCACCTCAGTACAGCACAACAGGTTAGTTAGAAATGCAATAGCAAGTTCGCTAACGACATAAACCACTGTGGTTGCCGCTTTCCCCTTTTCTTCCACAATGGAGCTTTCATATCAAGCAATTAAAACGGCAAACCAAGCAAGGGAGGCGGTAAGTAAACACTGATTTGTTTGTTATACTTAGCTAGCTTGCTTTTGATTCATTAGTTGATTTTAAGGCTAGCTAACGTTAAAGTTAGCTACTTAAGTTATTGACGTGCTAGTAAGACAACGAAACTTTTATTAAATTAAATTCAGCTGAGCTGAGTGGTTTGTTAACTCGAGTCTTGAAAGACATTTGCCTCTAATCAAAGTATTACTTGTAACTAAGAAGGTTACCTAAATATGTTGGATAACTGCCCAGTAGCTTGCATTGACTTTAGCTAATATGTCACGCACCACCACCACTGTGTGTTACTTTACTTTAGTGAGACAGCGTCGACTGGTTGCCAGGGTAATGTTTACTTCCAGGAAGTTGTCTTGTTTTTGGCGCCCTCTTTTGGACACAAATAAGCATTACATTTAAACGTCTGCGCTTTGTAGTGGTCTGACTGGTATAATAAATGATTAAGCTAATAGTATTGCTTTTACAAACAGGATGAGCTAAGAACAGAGACCCGGAAGAAAAACCTACTCATTCTAATTTATCATCACCTCATGAACCAGGGGTGAGTGCATTCTGTCTTCACTTAGTATTGAATGCCATCACCTTGACTCTCCAGGAGGAATAGAGTGAGGAGAGCAGCCATCTGCCCAGCTATCAAGCGTTTACTGGTGTCAATCACTCTAGCTTGTCTCTCTTCTTGAATGGAGCATATATAACGTAGTGAAATGAAAGTCTACAGACAGTAACCACTATCTCTTTGTCCGTGTTTGGTGCATCTTTTGGTTTGTCTATAGTTACATGGACGCGGCGGTAGCCCTGGATCAGGAGGCCAATGTGGGCCTCAGGAGGTTTGAGGTGTGCGATAACGTGGACTTGGACACGGTCCTGATGGAGTACGAGAGCTACTACTACATCAAGTTCCAGAAGCAGCCCAAACTTACCCGAAAAGTAGCAGAGCCAAGTGAGTAGCAGGGCCATCCTCTGGGGCGGGCAGTAGGTGAAGTTGTCCTGGCCCTTGTCCATACGGTAGGCGTAGAAATAATCATAGACTTTGGTAGCAGGACCAGAGCTTCATTCTCTGTCCCTGCTCCCTAGGATTCTTGAAGAAGGCTCGGTAAATATTGGTTGAATTTTAAAATAAATGTATTACGTTAAAGATAGGGTTATTTGTTGATAGAAGATAAGTTGGTAGATGACAAAACTAGATATACTCACCTGCTACCTCTGCTGTATCAGATTTTTTTTTGTTTCTTCAGTTGAAGGGAGACTCGTGAGAAGCGGCAGAAGTGGCAAAAAGAGGTGGGTGTGTGTGTCTTCTTTAAACAAATAAGATAACGCAACTTTACTGCAAACTACTACCGTAGATATTGTTACTCTTTGATAACAAATGCGATGTTTGTTTTCAATCCGAGCCTGACCGTGAGGATGTCCGTCTTTCTCAGGCACTCCCACACGGGAGTCCAGCCCCTCCCAAAGATAAGCCCCTCCTGCAGGCCTCCTTCCAGGCCGAGGGCCGAACCCATCAAGAATTCCATCAAAACCTCCGGTGTAATGAAGTTACCGATGGTTCTGATGACATTATGTTTTCTAACATGTGGCCTAAGCCTTTTGACGTGTCATGCCTCTCCCTGTGTGCGTCGACTAGGAGGGCGGTGGGTCTTCTCCTCTGGAGAGCTCAGACTTCGGCCTCAACGTCTCGCCCATCAGCCGCGTCGGGGCGTCGGGGGAGGGAGCTGTACCCAAGAAGGTACCTCACCCAAAACAACACACAGCCACGTTCAGTGTACAAAAGGGTGTTATGCAGAATGGAACAAATAGTTGTGGTGAAATTCAATATCAACCAGTATAGACAGTTTTTTTTCAGTTAATTGTGTCTTTTAAAGTTCAGTCGCAACCTTCAGTAGAGATGTAATGACCTCTAACTCGAGCACCGTTGTGGGTGCACCAATCACCCTGTCTTGTTGTGGTTGTTGTTTGATGTTGACCTCTCAGGGTCAGCTGATCGACTACAGAAGTCTAATCCAAGACGCCATTAAAGGAGCGGGTAACGACTACACCGCTCTGAACGGCCAGCCTGACCCCATGGTAACCAACGCCACAACTGCACATGGTCACCGTGGAAACACTGTCCCACGCTGTCCTTATCAACCTGACTTGTCTTGCTGTGTCTTGCTGTGTCTTGGCTGATCGTAGGAGCGTCTCCTCAAACCGCTGAGTTCCTTCTCTGGGATGAACGCCGAGATGAAGGAGCTGGCAGCCATCATTAGCAGGGTAAGAATGGGAGACATTACTTTTGTTTGAGTTTGAGTGCAGAATGTGAGGTGTTACAGCCATTGCTTAGAGGATGAATGAGCTCAGGCTTAAACATGCCATCTGCTCTACTCAAGACTTACACTAGAGAGCAGCAAAGAGCTTTTTTAAATGAAATGATCTATAAGTCTTGCATTGTGTGTGTGTGTGTGTGTGTGCGTGCTCTGCAGGACATTTATCTACACAACCCTAACGTTTGCTGGGAGGACATTATGGGCCTGGAGGACGCCAAGCGATTAGTGAAAGAAGCTGTTGTATACCCCATTAAGGTAGAGCCGAACTGAGATCCGTGTGTGTGTGTGTGCGTGTGTGTGTGTGTGTGTGTGTGTGTGTGTGTGTTGAGTGGCATAGTATTTTAGCCTGTGCGCTCGTCTTCGATTGTGAATATTTCCCACCTAAAGGGACGAGGGAATCACGGGCAGGATGTTTTGTTAGGGTGACACTAAATCCATAGAGAATACTGACTCATCTCTTTACACACACAAACACACATAGGCATCATCTCTCCTCATAGAGGTGACGATAACAACAACAACTATGTGTGTCAACGTCGTGACATACAAGAGATTGGCATTTCAGTGATATTTCTATGATCGTTAACGCATAAGGCTACACACAACAATGCCTCACTGACTGCACTGTGAACTGTATCGACCGCCATCATCTTTAGGTGAAGGGTCTGGGTCTACTGTCCACACACACATTCGACCACGCTTTAAAACATCATTCGAATCATAATATTGTGCACATATGCTTATGTTTCACAATTGTCCCCCATTTCCCATCTGCCCTGTCTTCAGTATCCTCAGCTGTTCACAGGCATCCTGTCACCATGGAAGGGTTTGCTGTTGTACGGCCCTCCAGGTAAAACTTACTCTGAATGTACAGTGTAGCTGTCAATCAGCTGTACACTTTTACCGACTCACCTGCCAAGTTCTGCCTCGATTGTGAACAAAATCTGTCTCATCTGTATACCCTCTTGTCTCTCCTCATAAACACACACACACACACACACCAGGTACAGGTAAGACGTTACTGGCCAAGGCCGTGGCTACAGAGTGTAACACTACGTTCTTTAACATCTCCGCCTCCAGCATCGTCAGCAAGTGGAGAGGAGACTCTGAGAAACTAGTCAGGGTGAGTCGCTCCCTTTCACTCAACTGACTCTCTCACTGATTCACTCACAAACTGACTCAAACACTCACTGATTCACTCACTCACTGACTCACTAACTCACTCACTCACTGATTCACTCATGAACACTCAGTGGTTCACTCACTGACTGACTCACTCACTCACTAACTAACACTCACTTAACTGACTCAAACACTCACTCACCCAAAAGACTCATTCAGTCACTGACTCAATGACTCCCTGACTCTCTCACTCACACAGCAGCAAACTCCTGAGTGCCTGGTGTTTAGATCGTTAATGGAAGTCTGTGTGCACAGGTGCTCTTTGAGTTAGCTCGTCACCACGCACCTTCCACCATCTTCCTGGACGAGTTGGAGTCTGTGATGGGACAGAGAGGAACGGGTCAGGGGTATGTGAGGCGTGTGTGTGTAACCTCACAGAGGTTGTGTGTGAGCGCCGCCGTAAACAGTCTGCTGCTGAAAACTCTGTGTCGCCCTCCAGAGGAGAGCACGAGGGCAGCAGGAGGATGAAGACCGAGCTGCTGGTGCAGATGGACGGCCTGGCCCGCTCCAGTGACCTGGTGTTTGTCCTGGCTGCCTCCAACCTGCCCTGGTGAGACACACACACACACACACACACACACGTATGCATAGGAGCATACACAAGGATTGAAACACTCGCTGTATAATGTACCGAGGCCCCTTCTCTGTATGTATTGCTCATTATCTGTCGATCCATTGTTTCCTTTCTCATGAAAAGAGTTTACTTTGCAACTTGGAAAAAAGAAGTTGATAAAGCGTTTCACTCACTCAATCGCTTCCTCCTATCTGTCAGGGAGTTGGACCATGCGATGCTGAGGCGCTTGGAGAAGAGGATTCTGGTTGGTCTACCTTCAGAGCCCGCCCGCCAAGCTATGATTTCTCATTGGCTGCCTCCTCTCAGCTGCACTGGCGGAGGGGTGGAGCTCAAAACGGAACTGAACTATAAAAGGCTTTCAGAGGTACCTCATATAATGAACCTGTTTCTTCAGTTCAAATCTTAGAATCATTAAAGATGAAGAATCATGTTTTCTATTTGTCCTTCTGCCCGATCAAACTAGAAAAGGAGGGTAGGACAGGTGTGTTCTGTATTAACGAGGATATGTTTTTCAATTTGTGTGTGTGTGTCAGGCAATGGAGGGGTACTCGGGTTCCGACATCCGGCTGGTGTGTAAGGAGGCCGCCATGAGACCCGTCCGCAAAATCTTTGACGCCTTGGAGTCGCACCAAGAGGGTGAGACCCACATTCACACAACTAGAGAGCTTCCACTGGCAATGGTCTGACAGCCAATCTCATTTGGGCTAGGACTGCTACTCAACAGTGAGCAGACATGGATGTTAGGTATTGTCACAGGCAGGTTTAGCAGACATGGATGTTAGGTATTGTCATAGGCAGGTTTAACAGACATGGATAATAATAATAATAATACATTGAATTTATAAGGCGCCTTTCAAGGCACTCAAGGTCGCCGTACAGTAATATAAAAAACAGTTCTCATAAAAATAATAAAAATAAATAAATAAATAAAATAAGATCAAAATAAGTAGTATACAATTAAAAAGGCATTGGAGCCTGCAATCAAGCATTAAAAAGCATCACGTGGGACAGTAAGCCAGCCTAAACAAATGGGTTTTGAGGTGGTTTTGGAAACAGGAAATTGATGTTAGGTATTGTCATAGGCAGGTTTAGCAGACATGGATGTTAGGTATTGTCACAGGCAGGTTTAGCAGACACGGATGTTAGGTATTGTCACAGGCAGGTTTAGCAGACATGGATGTTAGGTATTGTCACAGGCAGGTTTAGCAGACATGGATGTTAGGTATTGTCACAGGCAGGTTTAGCAGACATGGATGTTAGGTATTGTCATAGGCAGGTTTAACACAGTAGAATTGATGCTACTATACTGTCTTTGTCCCAATCCACAG
Organism: Galaxias olidus; assembly: GCA_026901105.3. Classification (NCBI taxonomy): domain Eukaryota; kingdom Metazoa; phylum Chordata; class Actinopteri; order Galaxiiformes; family Galaxiidae; genus Galaxias; species Galaxias olidus. The sequence goes on along the minus strand of JAPMUY010008606.1, from coordinate 43,306 downwards.
GACGTGCCGTCCTGCCAGCCATCCAGCTGGAAACCGTGACGACGCCCGACTTTCTGGACGTGCTGGCTCACAGCAAACCCTCGGCCCGTAACCTCACCAAGCGATACACCGCCTGGGAGAAAGAGTACGAGTCTGTCTGACACACGCACGCACCGAACTGTAGGACACACACTGCCTTTGTGACGTTTCATTAACCCTCCCACTGAGAAATGTGGCTGGATTTGACATCTCATCCTCGGTTTGAGAGGCAGGAATGTCCTGATCCACTGCCGTCAACACCACCAACCTGTTTCTACCACAAAGACACGTCTTTCCCTGTATATGTAGCGAAAGGCACTGTTTTAGAGTAGCAACTCCTGTGAGGCTATGCAGTACCTGTTACTATTTTGTATCTCTGAAAAAGGACAATAAAAAGTTGTGGAATAATTTTGTGTGATTTTTTTTTTATTTAAACAACTTTGGATTCGTGATCCGTTCGATGTCAGACCGCATATGTAAGTGTTGCGTTAGCAGTTCACACTTTCTTTTTTCCATCATAATTAAGCCGTATGTACAATGACATGCAGGACAAATAAATTGGACGCAACAAATGTAATCTTTGCTCATAGTGCCTGTTATCTCCTTTAAGTGCTGCTACATGTAGTTACCCTATTCTCAGATACTGGAAACTCATTCTTCAATATTTACATTTCAAACCAGTGTATCAGACTTTTTGTTATAAGATGTTGCCTGTCAGAGGAGAAGGAGGATTGGTAGATGTTAAGAGAGGGGACCCGTGAGCGGGTTTGGCTCGGGAACAGGCAGGCTGGAGGGGGTCCTCATAGCAGGTTTTGGAGGATGTGGTCCACTGCCTCTGGGAAGCTGTCACAGGTCAGGTGTGGAGGAGGGTCAATCTTACCCTCATCTCCGTCCCTATATTTACCTGGGGAGAACAGAACACACATCGGGGATTTACAACCCGTGCGCACTAAAGTAGGACAGACAAATGAAGAGTAAAGAACAAATGGAAACGTGTTTGAGGAGGAAAGAAAGAGACTCACCCGTCCTGACAAGAATCCCCTTCATTCCTACATTCTGAGCCCCGCCCACGTCATCTCTGGCGTCCTATTGGATCAGAACCAACGTAACGTCACAAACTTGGACGAAGAATGGAATGACTCCAACTACTAAGTACTTCTATATAAAATAAACATAAGTTAACAGTGCCAATTCGAACACACAAGAATGAACAATCAGTGTACTGACGTCTCCGATCATCACGGCCTCTTCGGGGCCACAGCCCAGGTCGGCCAGGGCCTGGAGGAAGAAGGTCCGCTCCGGCTTGCCCACCACCGTGGCCTTGGTGTCTGTGGCGTACTCCAGGCTCGCCACGAAGGGCCCGGGGCCCAGCGCCAGCCCGTCGCCACGCTTGTAGTAGCGGGCCTTGTGAATCGCAATGAGTTGAGCCCCTTCCAGAACCAGTCTGAGAGGGAGAGGTAAGTGTTGGTAATTCTTGGCAATTCTTCTTTTTCAGTCCATAAAGAAGGAAAGCCATGTGACGGACTGAGGGTGATAGAGATACAGTCAAAGAGTGGGAAAACGATGGGTTTGGGCTATTATCTAAAAGTGTCTGGGGGTGACGAGAAGTAGAGAGGTGGCTCGGCATACTACCTGAAAGCCTTGTTCAGTGTCTGGTAGTTGAAGTGGTCAGGAGCTAGTCCAATCACCACGGCATTAGGGGCGGAACAGTCTATACCTAGAGGTGACAGAGCAAGTGGTTGTCGAAACCTCTCACACAAAAATGCACGCACACACACACACACACACACACACACAAATACAAACTTATATTTTTGGACGCAGTCAAGGTCACTGTTGCCCAAGCACATCTCCTCACCAAGAGAAAAACACACCCCCACAACCGGACACACTACCTTTGAAGTCCTCCAACGCGCTGTCCTCCACCAGCAGCAGGGGGCGATATTGCTTCTGCTCCAGCAGGCTCCGCGCCGCGCTCAGCGAGGTGAAGATCTCCTTCTCCTCAAGGTCAAAGTGGAGTCTCTGCAGTCTCTCTAGGAGAACTCTCTTACATTCTTTGGTTGTGTTGGTTACAAACTTAACTGCCACGGAGGCCTGCCGTAACCTGCCGTAGAGGGGATAAAAAACCCACAGGGAAGGCAAATGTTTTTAAAGGGCCCATAATGTAGACAATCATACATTTTTGTGCGCTTCCTTGGTGTGTATGAAGCACATTAAAAACAATTTGAACAAAAAAGAAATATATTGTCTTTTAAAATCATTATTTTAAGGTGACTCTTTCTTCCCTTCCAACTTGCATGCCGTTTTCAGTGGTGAACGCAAGTTTATGCTCATTTATCATTCATATCCCTAGCCAATAACATAACTCAGCTGAGCAATGGGCGTAAACTCGCGTTCACCACTGAAAACGGCAAGTGAGGGAACAAAGAGGCAGCTTATAATAATGATTGAAAAATAAAATATATTACATCTACCCTGTTTTACAATCTTTGATTGACTTGGATTTTCTATGTCACAAATCGCTGCAATTCAGAACATCTTGTAAAACTGGGTAGATGTGTTGTCAGAGGTGAACTAGAGAATATGTACAAGGCACAGATTTAACTTTTTCATGGTGTTGGTACAATCCCTCTGAGTGATAAAACAATGCTAGAAAAATAAATATTCAAAATCTTACATTAGGGTCCCTAAATAAAAGCTAAATGGTTTACCCAAAAGCTCCAGGAATGAGTGTGTGCCTTACATGAAGTGTCCAACAAGGCTATGAGTAGGAACCATTTAAAGGTGTGTGGGGTGTAGGGCACTACAGGTGAACTATGAAAACCTTTACACATTTTATTAAGTAACCTAGTATGCCGCAGTGGTAAGCAGTCAAAAACTAAGTATGGGAACATGGCACAGAGACTATGAAAGGGACCTTAGAGTACAGTGGACCAGGAACGGTTTTGGCCATATGGTTGTGTGGTGCATGCTGACCTTTTCAGAGCCTCTTGTGCCCCTGGGACGGCTGTGTCTTCAGTGTGAAGAGTTCCACTCAGGTCAATCAGGACAGCCTTCAGAGCGCGTCTGCTGCCCGCCATTCTGACCCACAACTGACAACATACCAAATGGCACATTATAGATTACACTGGGATAGTGAAATAAAAGCCAGAGGCCAATTCGGCATAATCCATAAGCTTGCTGTAGCACCATTTATTTAGCATTCACACAGTATCTCAGTGCAGGAAGGAGAGGTATTGGTGTCAGTCACCGATTTGGTCTTTTACTTACGCTCTCAACAGACATCAGAAAGGCCTGTAGCCAATCTAAGACCAGCTCTACTCCAATGTTATCTGAGAGGTATTGTGAATAGAGGGGCTAGAGGTCCAAACATCATGAAAGGCTATGGACAAGTAACAACAGGTAGTGAAACCAGCCAGGCCAACCGTTACCTAAATTCAAGCAATTAACGTAAGCTCTCGAAATAATGCCTTTCTCCAAAATGTGCTTATAGTTACATAAGAGCTGTCATTATTATTGCTGATTATGGATCCATCTTGTCTAAATCGCCCATGACAACCCACCCAGTTTTATCAAATGATGTTGCCTATGGTTATGATATTGATCTCCTATTATTTAGATATGGCTGGATTTCTCTGTCATGTAGTTATCGATGTAAGAGCACAATTAATGCTCTTATCATTTAACAACACACACGCCATGGCTTAAATACACAGGCTGTGCTCTAGCTGTATTATAAACATCCACAGAGATGGCTGATCTGCTCCCTGTATTTGAAATAATTTTAGGGTTTTACTGTTATACTTAAAGCTTGTGCCAACTAAGAGTAGTTATCTAACACAGCAAGCTTGCAGTGGAGCCAGAGGCAGAGCTCTGACTCGCCTGGTTAATGCTGCAAGCCTGCAAACCATCAACAAAAAAGTCGGTAACTGATTACCTGTTTTTGCAGCCAAATACCAGCACTCTAGTCTAGGTTGTACTTTTTACATTGTATAGTTAGTCGCCATATGCCTGCTAGTCATGTGCTGCGCACACACAAGTAAGTTAACTGTTCAGCACAGCAGAAGAGGTAACGTTCAAGCAAGCTAACAGAGGGACCGCCGTGTGGCAAATCAACGTCAATATGTCAAGGGCTACCATAGAGGCAAACACATATCGCATATAGAATCTGTACAGTAGATGAGTTTAATAATTCTATGATAAGAGTAACGTTAAAGCAAATGCCAGACAAGAAACTATCAACCTTTTTGACCAACTGACTGTGTTGACGTCCTACCTTGTTGGTGCGTAAACTATTGGACTGGCTGTTCGAGTGCGCCCTCTGTATGAAGGAAAGGAGCGCGCACGCTTTCTCTCGAATTAACATCCAAAAAAACAATCATCCTCTGTTGCATCGCCGTTGCCCCACCACTCACCATTTAAGAGGGTTATATCAGCTTAATCACTCATTAGAGTAAAAACATATGTATCCTATCGCAATAACAACTAGCAGATGTAACGCATTAACATGTATTATTGAGTAGGCTATTGGCACAGATTATATTGCATTCGGACAAAGATCCCTCCTGCAGTGCCAATCCACATACAATCAGAAAAGCCTCTTTCCAGATATTTATTCGGTAATTCCAGACGTTAAATCAAAATAATGGTGTCAAGTCTTTTAAAAACGTTTTTTTTTTTTTTTTTTTTTTTAACAGAAGCTTGCTGTCAAACACTTCTAAACAAAATGTGCAGGACTGGCTCTTACCAATATGTATCTTCAACAAATATTCATCAGTTATCCAAAGAATGAACCATATCTGAATAAGTATGTGTAGGACCTGTGACACCCCTCATCAATAGATAGACAACTCCCAGGGATGTAGCCTCAGCTTTCTGATCTCAGATCTAGCGCTGCTAATCGGAGATAAAAACTGTCTTTAGCACCTAAATCCCCTGATAAACATATGGCTTTAATGCCATCAAAGCTATTTCCTCCCTCTCTCTATTTGTTGTGTATTTATGATTGAATGACAGGAAGTAAAAGGGCATACAGTAGAGAGGGTGGCAATACAACACACACAACATGAAGATGTGTTTGTGCTGTTATAGTGGCTGGGGAATAAGTGAACCCTGACAGGTAAAGGAAAGAGAAAGGTCTTGCTACGTTAGTCTCTCTATTCTTTCTTTCTGAGGGAGATGGAGGATGAGCACATTGTTTAAAATACATTTGTATTTCTATTAAGTGTGTATTTGTACAATATTTAGACACATCATTTGAGCACTACTGTCATGCAAATATCACAGAAAATATATTTGGAATGTTCACAGCTAAAGCCAATGTTTAATACAAACAGTTTACATATTCATAAAGTTACAGATATAAAAGAGAGAGATAATTATCTCCTGGTGTGTAAATAGATGTACCCTATAGGTGTGCAATGCCATTGAACAATGTAGTGTTGTTACAACAACACGACAGGAACAATGTACGTGCATAACGTTCAGCAATGTAACAATGCCATTATAAGTTAAATACTAAATTGTAATTGATGAAGGAGTGAACAAAAAGATGAACATTTTCCTCAGAACAGTGAAACACTGCAGCACACATTGCGGTATAAAAGTCGATCAAATACAAAACATAAGACTATGAAGCACCATCATTGTGTGTGTGTGTGTGTGTGTGTGTGTGGACCATGTTTAGGTTACAGTTGTGCTCATCAAGTTGTTCATCAGCCAAACAGGAGCAGTAGGACAATGCTGACTGTATTCATCGCTATCAAAGGTACTGCAGGAAGAGGACAAATTAGATTTAGTGACAGAAAAAGCCAAGCAAACACTGGAGGACACACAAACACAAAAAGGATTGTATTTGGAACTCCAAAACGCTAGGGACAATATGCTAATAGTTTAAGACATCAAATGGGAAGGACGGTATTCTATATTTAAATGGATACAGATACTTTGGCTTGAAAAGCTTAAAAGGCTCCACGCATACACAACAGTTAATGTATCTCATGACATACCTCGCATCACTGTCCTAACTGCTCGGATTAGGGTCAAGAGCTGAGCTTTAATGTTGGGATCTTCGCCGAACCCTCCAACGTTCTGTTCCACGCCCCATCCGACTAGTGCAAAAATAATGAGACATAGACACTTGTCTAAGCACTAGCCAGCTTTACACACCTTACATAATCAGTGACAACGATCGCAGCATGTAAGACATAGCTAGACATGTGTCTTTGAAAAAGGCAAACCTAAACCAACAAAGAGGGCTAACTCCCTGTGGTAAATTATGCCAAATTGGCTTTTCTTAAATGGGAAGGGAACGTTAGCATGTCAACAAGGAAACCAGCGTTAGCCAGCTGTATTGCAACGTAGTCTTCTTCAGTCGGTTAGTGAAATTATGTCTTATTTTAAGTATTTACTTTGCACAACCATAACGTAATTGAAATAAGACAAATATGACTTACTTTTGCTAAGAAACCGCTCTTCATGTAAGACAGCGACGGCATTGACACATAATAGGGCCGTTTGGATTAGAGAGTACAGTGTAAATGCCATGCTGGCAGCGTCTTTCTTCCACTGCTCTTTGAGCCGTACGCGGATTACAATTGTCGTAGTACAGAACCCGTGCCATTTCAACGGGTAGTCCTAGGTTGAAGACGTTTAAGCCAAATTATATAGTTAGTAATTTATTAGTTTAAAAAAATTGCCGATATAGAAACATTGTATAAGATAAAAAACATATATATACAAAAATATATATTAATAAAAATATATTTAACAAAGCATTTAAAGCATAGTCACAGTCAATTCAAATCGAGTTCATGGATCTCAAAAGTAATGAAAGTAATTAATTCAAAGTAATTAACAAAAAAATCACGTTTGAATATTGTATAGACTTTTATTTTTATACACATAAATAGTAGAGAAACTACACAAGATATTTAAATACACTTTGCATTAACAGTTTGTAATAATAATATTATTTATTATTTCTTATCTATCCACCCATTGCATCTTCTGAATTACTTCAGGTTTTTTTTTATTTTATTTTATTTTTTTTACATGTTGTTAAACAGTATGCTCCTGTTTAGGGACTCTACCCAGGATCACAGTAGGATAAACAGACAAACACATTATGTTGAAGTTAAAATGATCGAACCGTTAAATCAAATCCATGTACAAGTTTAATAAACACTGGAGAAGGAGAAGGTCCATTAAGTCTTTTTGTTTGTTTATACGTTTTCCTGTTTGTCGTTTGAGCTTCACAACAGCCTCCAGGGGAAAATCGCTCTTGATAATTCAGAATTCCACTCTCAGTGGAATCCGCCCTTCAAAAAGCCAAACACTTTCCTTTAAGGGCAAAGTATCATCGGGAGGCTTGTATTCAGCCTTTGGAAGAGAAGCCCTGATTCCCCTGATAATCCACTAAAGTCTGGGGTCTGGATGGATTTGAAGTCATTGCTCATCCTTCAGTTAGTCTTATCAATAGACCTTACAAATAAAATCCCTTTGGGATACAGACATTGTCAGTAAAGGTACAGGGTTCTCTTGGGGAATTTTAAACGTGTGTACAGGGTTCACATGATTCAGTTTTCATTCATAGTTGTTTACATATATACAGTTGGGCACACATTGCCACCAGCCAAGTCAACTATTGTCTGGAACCATAAATGCTACCTACATACAGTTACTGTGCGTCTCTGCTTTGGGATGTGCTTAGAGCTGGAAAGGTGAAGGGTCAGGTAAGAGCCTGCCCTTCATTCTTGTGGTTCTCAGTGTGAGTCTTTAGGGTAGGCATAGGTACCATCTGTATACGAGGTCACTTATGTTGTGGTGGATTTTCTTTTTACACTTATTTTGTGGTCCGTATCCGGTTTTCAGTCTTGATACATTTTTTTTCTAGCTTTGCCCGCCCCCCCCAAGAGTCACAGAAACTCAGGGTGTTGTTCTGCTGGTTTTGCCGTGTCGTTATGGTTTAGCTCTTGTTGAGGTGCATGTTCTTCTCTTTACGAAGCATGTTCGCATAAGGGATCTGCGGAGCAAGCAAACCATAATGAGGTTTATGGAACCAGGAAAACAGACAACTACCTTATCAATATGAGATATAAACGTTCCACAATTAAATATATGGAATGTATATAATTATCAGGGTGACAATGTGACAGTAATGGATAACAAAAAGACTTGGATTAAAGCAACAACAAAGTAGTCAGCTTTTGAATATAAGTCCAATGTTGTTTCTATAAGATCTGTAATGTTACAGGCCAATCCATCTGCACGTTCTAGACAGATCAGTCATTTCCGACATCTGTCCTCCATCATCCAACTGTGACTGTGTGTGTATCTAGTGTGTGTGTGTGTGTGTGTGTGTGTGTGTGTGTGTGTGTATCTACAGTGTGTGTGTGTGTGTGTGTGTGTGTATGCACGATTTGTATGCATGTGTTTGAGAGAGAGAGAGACCAGTGTATGAAAGATAAACACAGTCTGTCAGCCTGTCTCAAAGATGCTGAAATGATTGATGCACTAGCTCTGTGACTGCTACCAACTCCCTCAGCCATGAAAGACAAACCAGATGACTGTGTTTCTGTTTGTTAACCCTGATGATCAGACAATCATCAGACACAACAAGACTCTGCGAAACCTAACCTAGCAGACCACAGGTCCACCCACTTAACTTGAGGGAGTTTATGCCCTGAGTCTGATCTTTTGTGATTTAACATGGAAGGTTTTGTGCATTTTTTATGTACTTATCAAATGGATGTTATGATCAATAGCGTTATAATTAAAATGAATGTAAGTGTAAGTCAATCTCACCATCTGTAACTGTTGAACCATCTCTTCCCTGTATGCAAGCTCTCTTTTCATCTGGTCTTGGAAATTATCTGAAACAACAAATAGAAGATCAATTAATTAATAACAATTAGAGCAGCCTACCTACAAGTCATGCATGCAAACATGCCAAAATAATGTGTTTTCATCATCTTAATTATTTGCTAAAACTCAGTAATATTTGTGATAGTTATAGCAAGACAACAACGTTGTACAAAATACAGAGTGAGAGATTGGAACAGTCAAGTTTGAGGAGAAGAGATTAAGGGAGAGATAAAAAGAAAAAAAAACAGATGTGACTTACGGAACATGGGGAATGGAGAATTGCCTTTGAGAGCGTGGAACTCCTGCTCCAGTCTTCTCCTTAGATCAATCTGCTCCAGCAGCACTTTCTGCAGCTCCTCTGAGGATGGAAAGAAACAGCGAAGGACAAAAAAGGTAAGCAGGAGAAACATGAACAGGTGTGTGCATCCTCTGTTACATTTGTAATATCTGCCTAAAGCCTTTTTATAGTAACACATTTTCATATCTGTACCTTTCTCCATGTTCTCTACATCCTTCTTCAATGTCACGGGAGATGCTGTTTCTTGAGTTTGATCACCTGAAAATTAAATACAAAACCGGTTGAGTGTGATTTATTCAAAATGCTAAATCAGGAACTCATGCTGGGTGGCTGCAATTTACACAAGCAACACTAGATGTCACTCTAATTGCATGTCATTTCAATAAACTCAGAATCAGGGATTTTCACACGCAATGATTGTAAGTCTAATGTGTTACTTTCCACTTACAAACAACGGTGTTATTTTGATTGGATTGGGTAGTGTTTGTTTTTCAGTATTAAATGCTGTTCATAATCATGAAAATGTATTTGTGCAATATTGAGACACTTTGAATAATGTCAAATGACAGAAACGATTCAATTATTAATACTTTATAAATTATGTTGGTATTAGTATCAACCAGTAATTTTAACATAATCTAATAGGCATTCCTTCCATAAGGCTGTGGCAGAAAACCGTCCCTCAGCAGAAGCTATGTTTATCTGAGTTTTGAATTCACACTGCTTCTGCAACTTTTTCTTCTCCGCCTTGGTTTTTTCATTCTGACCGTCCTCCCCCTCTAAACAAATCAATTCTGTGTCAACAACATCCCAATTATCCAGTGTTTTCCCCGGGAATTTACACAGAAATTCCAGAAAACAAAAACGAAGACGTCTGTATGTGTGCCATTGTGTGAGCGTCTTTGTGTGTGTGTGTGTGTGTGTGTGTGTGTGTGTGTGTGTGTGTGTGTGTGTGTGTGTATGTGTGTGTGTGTGTTTACATTTATATCATAGTTGTGACAATGAGGCAAATGGAAAGCCTCAAATGAAGCGATCCAACACACTTGATGTGCATAATCTCCCCCCCCCCCCCCCCCCCCCCCTTCTAGCCTCTCCTTCCCTCAGCCTTTCCTTTCTAGTCATCTTAATGTCTTGGATCCTTAAGCCCCCGATGCTTCTCTCATTTAGAGCAGCAGCGAGAGCGGTACCTCGCTCCACTCCTCTTTTCTCTCTCTCTCTCTCTCTTTCTACCCCCTCGCTCTCCTTCATTCTCCTTTTTTCCTCCCGTCCCTTTCTCTCTCCACTCTCTCCTTTCCCTCGTTCCTCTCTTCTCTCTGTCTCATTTGACAAGCAAATTTGCAGACAGTGCCTGAGGATAACAACCTCGTTTGACAGTCAATTAACCGTGAATAGTCAAAGCCAAGGCGGTTTGCATTACATAAATGGAAAATTAGATTATTTTTCTCCCAAGAAACAGAAGTGAGTTAAAGACAGTGGCAGGGCCTCGGCGGAATCAAGCGTTCTAATCACGTCTCCAACAGCCCAGGGAGACGGAGGGGCAATCAGGGAAAAGGTGGTCTCATTTAATTTGTTTTGTGTAATTTTTTGAAATACATTATACATTATGTGAGGGGATCATTACGATGAGGGGAGAGAGAGAGAGGGGGGGGGGGGCAAGATGATATAAATGTTGGCGCAGATGTCATAAAGCACTCTGAATGGCTCCCTGATAGAAATAAAAAGGCAATAAGGCCTGATCCTTTAGAACAGGAGGCTTTTGCGCAGAGAAAAAAAAAAAGGCAATTATATCCCCGTGCTGTTTTGGAGATGGAGATTGCCACCATGGCTGCGTGGCGCTGGCTGTCCTGTAGAACTCTAATGGTTCTCCTCAGAATATCATCCCGACGATGACGATGGGATGCAACGAGAGGCGGAACAGCTCTCTGGGGGTTTTGTCGTGCATGTTTTCTTTTTTTACCTCGTGTCTTTATGGATTCGCATTAATCCCTGAACTCTCATCTGTGATGAGGAGGTGGTTTATTTTATGTCTTTGTATTTATTTTTTTCACAATGACTTTGTTTTTTGGAGACAAGGTGTGTCTGTATTCGCCTGTCTAAGGTTCTTGCAATTTCTATAAGCCACAATTATTAGAAGTGGTGTAGTCTTTTTTTATATCATGTTAATTTAGTGTGTCAGGTTTTACATTCATTTTTATTGGGGGGGGTCTTGGTGGACCACAGAAAAAAAAACGTCTCTTTCAAACCCAACAGTGAAACTTGAGAAACACACCTGGACTTTCTCTCCAGTACTCTGGTCCAGAGGTCTCACTCTCCGACACTAAGAAACTGCTCTGGTCTTTGTTTTCCTCTAGAAGGAGCGAGATAGAGAGAGAGTAAGGCCCATTAGTTGGTTCCTCAGTCCCACGGTAATGTCCCAACTAGGTGCAGAACACGCTTATTGAGATGGAAAGACAGGGAGACGGAGGGATAGACAGTGGGAGGAAGGAGATGAGAGGAGGAAATGGAACGTCGCAGAGATAGTCCTCTCGAGGGGAAACAAAGATACTATTAAACCACTCAACTAAACAAAGATATTTTACTCACCAGAGCTGCTGGAGTTGTCTTTGGTCGCGTAAGCAGGAAGTCCATCGTCTCTGCTTTTATGAACCTGCACAGAGACGGGGAGAAGGGAGCGCAGGTCAGGGACTGACTCCACGTCTGCAGTGTATGTTCATAAACTGCTTTCCGAAGACCTGTGTGATGTGTACCCTGCATCAACAGACATGTCGCTGTGTATACATAAACTTCTCTTTCCAATTCTCAATCCATATGTTTATTTATTAAGTCAAACTATTCCTCTGTATTTTTATTTGTGTCTCTGTTCTCTTCTCTTTGCCACCAATATTCTCTCTCTTTCTCCCTCCCTCTCTCTCTCTCTCTCTCTCTCTCTCTCTCTCTCTCTCTCTCTCTCTCTGAATCTCTCTGGGTAATGTGATGTCACCTGGTTAAAGATTAGAATGTGCTAAGAGGCAGGAATGACAGAGGGACAGAGAAAACAAGCCTGTCCATTAAACAATGCAAGGCTCAGTCTATTAGCTGGGATCAAAGCGGGGTGAATGTTCCATTCCTACAGGGAGTTCCTCCTATCAATCTGATTATGCAGATCACATCAGTGCTGCCTACAGCGCCATTTAAATAATAATTAGCTAAAGTGGCCAAGGGGGATATTTACGTTTTTGTAGGCCGGCTCTTCGCGCGGAGGGTGTGTGGGGCTGGGGACTGGGAGGCTGACAGGGGGAGAGGCGGGCAGGCTGGGCGTATCCTGCCCCAGCTCTGAAGGAGGTCTGCTGGGGTACACGCTCCCCCTCTCCTTCCCTCTCTCCTCTGCACTGTCCGCGAGGGCCGATAGGAGCAGTGTCTGAGTCTGTGAGGTTCTGCTAAAGTTCTCCTCCTCCTCCAGCTTGGACTCCACATCCACCTCTCCCTCCTCCTCGCTCTCCCCTCCGTCTCCCTCCCCTTCTCCCCCGCTCTCGCTGCCGTAGCTACAGCTGCTGGCAGGCGACAGGCGCTGGCGCTCCGAGGACGCCCCGAAGTCCTCCGCGGGCGCGGCGTTGCCGTGGAGCTTGGCAATGCTCTCGGCGTCCTTGACGACGGGCCGGAAGGCGGAGTGGTAGCTGGACTTCCGGTTCTGGAGGGTGGGGGCATCCAGCAGCTTCAGCCAGCCCTCTGAGGTCACCGAGCGCAGGTCAGAGGTCACCGCCGGGCATTCCGGGTCGAACAGGCCAGACCTGGGCGCCGCACCGCTCCCTAGGCCGCCCACTCCAGCGCCAGGCTCTGAGGGGTCCGACAGGTCCAGGAAGGCCTGCCGGAGAGAAGGGTTGTCTGCCAGCGTGGACAGGGCGCTGGGCTGGGGCTGGAGGTATGTAGGTACGGGTATCCCTCCTGCCGCGCGGGGGGGCCAGAACATGCAGAAGGGAGGGTAGAAGGCGTCTTTGCGACCCGGCCACAGCAGACCTGACAGCCCCGGCCCCTTCGGACCTCCGGCCACCTCGCCATCGTCCTTCTTCTGCGGGCACAGGCCGAAGGCGGGGAACGAGTAGGGCGAGGGGAAGAGCGAGGCGGGCGGAAACTTCTGCAGCATCCCGAAGCCTTTACTGGGCACGGGGATGACCGGGTAGCTACGGGGCACCTTGCGGGGCGACAGGCTGTTCCCGTCCATGTCCTCGTCGTCCTCAAAACGAGCCCTCTTCTGCGCGCCCATCTCGGAGCCCATCATGTGCGGCAGGCCGGGCCCCTGGAGGCCCTTGGTGGGGCCCATGGAGTGGCAGCTGGGCGTCCCGGGCAGGGCCCTCTTCCTGCTGCCGCCGTTGAACATGGCCTTGACGTCCTCCCAGGCGAACGCCAGGTCGTCGGGCGGCGTCTTGTCCGACAGCTTGAGGTGGCGGCGCCAGGAGTTGAAGTTGGCGGCGTCGGGCTGCGTGTACTTGGCCTCGGGCGTGCGGTGCGAGTGGAAGATGAACTTGTTGGGTGAGAAGTACATGTTGCAGTAGGAGCACTTGATGCACTTGGCCCGCGAGCTGTTGTAGCGCGCCGGGATGAAGTTGCCGCGGCAGCCCCAGGCGCACTCGTGTGACACGTCGAAGGCAAAGTTGTCGGGCAGCTTGGGCGGGTTGTTCTCGCCCAGGAAGGACTTGCAGAGGCGCTCGGCCTCGCGCTTGGTGATCATGCCGCAGCGGCGCGACGAGATGGGCATGGCGCCGGCGCGCCGCAGGATCTCCAGCTGGACGGGGGTGCACTGGACGCAGGTGATGCCCAGCGCCACCCGCCGGTTGTGGATCTCGTTGTAGCTGTAGTGCTTGAGGAGGGTGTTGGAGATCTGGGCCAGGCACAGGCGCTCCTGGTGGTCGATGACCAGGGACACGATGGGCACGCCGTACAGCACCACGCTGCCCACCTGGTTGGGCTTCAGCGGGGAGGACGAGGGCGGCGAGCCCGACAGGGGGGACATGGAGGAGTGGAGGTGCGGGGGGCGCGGCGGGGTCAGGGGCTCCTGTTGGTAGGAGCTGGGCGCTGTCGTCATGGTGATGTCGCTATGGCAGGAGAGCAGGGTTGTGTCCATGCCTCGGGGGTGAGGGTCTGGAGGTTTTGGTGTGGAGGTCGCAAGACAAAGGTCAGACTGGGAACAGAAGGAGAAGAGACTGTCATTGTCACAGGGCGACTGGTCTGAATGAACAAATAGCACATTTCATCACACATGATTTAACTGTAAAATGAAAGAGAACGTGGATACAACAACACGTGTAGTAAATAAATGCTGAATATATAGACTGCCTAAAGTATTTGTTTTATCTATAAAAGAACATTGTCAATTCATGAGATGCAGAGTCTAAAACAGTTTTTATTGCGAAAACGAATAAGTATACTCATCAGTAGATTGAGACAATAAAAATTCACAATGAGAGATAACACTAATAAACCAGAATAATACATTGCTAAGGTATAATAATATATTTATTTTTCTGTGATGTTATGTGGTTTTCTGTAAAAAAAATAAAAATACAAATAAAAAAGGGACAAAAAGGATTCAGAGATAAAGCAATCGCTGTCGATATATTTGCATCAGACTTGGGTGATACAGTGTTGTATTCATCTATGTATGACTGCCTACCCGCATTAAAAAAAAGTTTTTTGAACAACCTACATTTGAGTGACTTAAACAATAAATACAAAATAAATATTTAAATATATTTTAATTGCAATTATAGTGTTAAAAAGTAAGTAATACGGCATGCAGGCAATTGTTCTTATTATTTTAATCCTGCATTTAAATTTGTTATTATAGTTGTTATTATATATTTTCTCTGAATAATAATTTATACGAATGTAGCACGACATTGAATTGCAATAAAAATTACAAGATTTCACTTTCACAAAAATTTTTCGCCACTGTCTTTTTAAATCTTTAAACATTTTTAAATATATGTTTATTTCTAAGATGTATAATATTTGTTTAACATCATTTCATAGACTGTTATTTTTAGCGCGTTGTTTATAACAAGTTATCGGTTTTGTTGTTGTAAAACTGTTAAGCCTAGTTGTGTTCAATAGGCCTAAATTACCACATTGTGATTAAGATCATATACTAAATAATGTTCAGCATCGAAAACAAAAAGCAGCCTTACCGGAGTGCGCGAATCCACCAAATGTTACCGTAATAAAAACATCCCCTCTTTCAAATAAACAGTTGACTAGTTTGACTATTTCATAGAAAACATATCAAAGGCAAGCAAAACTATTACAGTCTAAATTAAGTCCCAATTATATACATATATATATATATATATATATATATATATAAAATAACTTCTGTGCGATAGTCTATTGTAGTTGTAAGTGAACGGCGTGCGAGATGTAACTGCTGTGCAAGTCGGCTTGATTCGGTTTAAGAGACACGCCGTCTAATCTCTCTCGCGCCGCCGGTGCTAGTTGATTGGCGTAGCTCAGCCCCTCTCTGCGTGCTGCCTTTCAACCAATGACGTCTCGCTAACTGCCACTCAACACTCTGAAGAGACAACTAACCGCAACCGAACACACGAGTCCTATCGCCTGGCCTGGGGGCGGAAAACACGCACGCGGAGCCGGGATTCAGAAAGGAATATCTGAATGGGCGACACTCAACAGATCAGCACTTTCCTAATAAGATTCAATAGAAATATGGAGAAAACGAAAAATGTTACTCTGTCAGACAGGGCTACAGTGCGTTTCTAATTTCGAATGTAAAACTTAACAATTATGCTCATTTTGGGCCTAAAAATGCATGCTAATGTATATAGCCACAAAATGGCATAAAAACTTTAACTGAACAACTAAACTTCAATATATTAACCATAGACAATTGCTTGTTTTATTGATTGGTTTGTTCATAGTGTCATCATTGTAGAAAGTTAGCTACAAAATCGGACAATAGCTATACCAATAGAACTGCACCAATTAAAGTATTGAAATAAATCATAATAGTAAAATATGTATTATTTATACTTTGTTACTGTCAAATTCCAAAGATTGCTGCATTGATTTCCTAATTCAAAAGGGATAAACTTTATTTTGAATTGAATACACATATTTTAGTCGCTGCTATACATTTAGCATAGATATATTCTTTAAAAACGTGGACTTTATGGATTTGTGGCGTACAATTAAGTCAAATGCAGGCCAATAAAGAAAAATAGGAATAATGTTATTTACTACAGGAAACAAGTGAAAGCTGAAATTGAATAATATGTTTTGAAATGTCATCTAAGAAATGTCGTTTTTTGTGTATTGTCAATAAGAATATGGCGTTAATTATATAATAGGTATATACTTAAATATGGCAGTCCTACATTTTAAGAGATTAAAATCAACTTGGCCATTTACACACAAAAAAATGCTGGATCGTTTTCAGGACCTTGTGTGTGCGTGTGTTTTTGTGTTTGCGCGCGTGTGTGTGTGTGTGTGTGTGTGTGTGTGTGTGTGTGCGTGCGTGCGTGCGTGCGTGCGTGCGTGTGTGTGTGTGTGTGTGTGTGTGTGTGTGTGTGTGTGTGTGCGCGCGCGCGTGCATGGGCAAGCATTTGTATACGTGTGCGACAGCAGAGAGCGTGAGCCCCATCTGCGCCTCTTTAAACCAATTTAGATGTCACCTAGCGCTTTGTCTCGTGTTTGCAAGAGAGGACTAGGCTCTATGGACAGGCGCAAGCTAAACGCGATCCATATTGAAATAGAAAAAATATCAACAGTGGAGTGTAAAAAAAATGGACGAAAAATAAAGAAAAATAAAATATTCTTTTTAAATAAAAGGTGGTACACACGATGAATCCATGTGTGATCAATATAATATAATATGTTTTTGCCAATTTGTTGATCTAAATCTCAAGCAGGCCTAGCCAATATCTTTATTAAACTTTTCGAAACACTTTATATTGATTACCTACATGTCTATTAGAAATATAACAAGAAATAATTATAATGTGTGGGCAGACCAAATTTCAAACTTTATCCCAAAGCCAAAAACGTTATTTACACTCACATAAACTAAATAAATTCGGACCCTAAATCAGGCCATTGGTGACTTTCTTGATACACAATGGGCTGATATGAGCCTATTCGGAATTCATTTCACATTTGCAGGACGTCACTTCAGAGCAGCAGTCGTCCTACTGTGAACTTAATCATGCGTTTTAAAAAAGAATTGCGTGTGTGACCTTTGGAGGCCAAATAGAGAAAACAAACTAAATCGTTATAAATTAAAAGCTACAAGACTAAGTGAGACAGAGACATTTAACATCAAATCAGTCAACAATGAAACAGCCCCGGGTGAGTGATTATCATATTGAAATTCATCATCCTCCCATGTCTTTAAAAATCTAAGCTGAGATCACCCCTCTCATGGACCATATTGCTTAGAATGTAGGCTGTCACACCATTTAGCCCATTTTCTTCGCCCGTAAGAGTCGTTGAATACCCCACGTGTTTACAACAACAAAATAGGACTATATACACATTTATTTGTAATAGTAGCCGTTTAAAGACAGAAAAAAAATATGTCTCTACCCGTATGACCTGGTTTAAATCCTTATTTAATATTGAGGTATTCTACTAAATTAAAAAGCGTATGTGTGTCATTTAATCAGGACAATTGTTCATCTGTAAAGCGTGGCGATTAACACTCGAACGTTCTTACCTAAATAACACCCAATAAAAGATTTAAAGATTTACTTTAGATTCCATTCTATCTTGATTGAGTGATTATTGAGAAAGTGGTGCATGTGAGCCCAATCTGGGTATGCATGTCATGTGCGTGTGTGTGTTAAAATGGGTTTGGTTGAAAGCTCTAAGGCACGACCTCAAAGAGGCCCAACGTTTGTGGTGAGGACAGGATGATCACTATTGTAGCGTGAATTAGTGAATAGGCCTACATGTCCGTGTCAGTATAATGTAGCTGTGCCACTGCAAGCAGCGGAGAGGAGTTATCTAGTTCTACTGTTGCGTTTCCTGAAGCTATTGGCTAACATCATATATGTCCATATTTTATGCCCCTATTTTGATGTTCTTAAAAGTAATTATTTATTTATTCACCACATATCCAGATGGTTTATACTAAGCAAATATTTAATGTTGTGAATGAGGAACAATTTCGACTCTCATTTCCGACACAAAATTGTTGCTAAACCTAATAATCTTTTTTAAGACTGGACAGCTAGTGAAACATGACAACGCACATCTCTTATATCATGAAGAACAGCAGAACTTTGTTCATTCTCGACATCTCTGTGAACGGAACAACACACAGCTGTGCATTCCAATATTTGCATGACAGAACAATACAATCATAAGCAATAATTACATGTAATTAAAAAGGATTAAAATGGATAAAGATTCTTTTGTCTCAGTCAAAATGATAATTCGACCAGCTTTACTGACAGCCTCCCAGGTCGTAATTAAGGCTGTACCCGACATGAATGACCCCGGAACACAAGCAAAGTTCTGGACGTTATTTTAAGTGGAATAACTAATGAAGCACTAAGCTAAATCAATTAGGCATGGACAGACAGTTGGGCGCTATAAGGAAAGGGCCTGGAAGGTTCGAGGCCACATAAGATCATCAGCGGAGACAGAAAGAGATGAGGGGGGAAGGGGTCCTGGAGGGCCAGAGTTTATAATGGAAGCTGCTGATTTCACGTCACTCAATTCTTGTTGACACGAGTCGGAAGTTAAACACCAGCAATCTTTGACCTCTACATATAGTGCCAATGAAAATTAATTACATGAAATATGATTCATAGCCAACATGATTGCATATCCTATTTTCCCAATATTAATTAATTATTTCTTAAAATATGCATTTTTAATAGTTAGAATTGTTCAATCTGCAACCATTTTAAGTAGGCTATTTGTGCATTTCACGTTAGTTTTAAGTGCATCAGCAAAGTAGGCTATACCGTGTCTGCCCAATGACAATCATACGAACACAGAATTTAACGCTTTTTATAATGGAAAGTTAATCATCAACGTCCAGTCCTTAAGGCAAAATTAAACCATTTGCTAAATATGTAATTTATCATTTAGGAAATTGCTATGCATTTCAGATGTAAACGAAATTTAGATATCAAACGAAGACATCTTTACAGAGTTCTCTGAATGTTCCAAACGAGTCACCTTACCTGTACCTGGTGAATGTAGGAATTCGGATGGAATTTTGGCTCGCAGGTAGTGAGTTAACCCGTCCTCTCCTTCTCCGGAATCTTACTCGCACTGTCTCCGTTCCTATTTTCCGTCGTTTTCCAAATGATTGTGTATTTTTTACGGCAGTTTTACTTAGGATCCTATCAAACATGAGATCTGAGAATAGAAACAATATCTGATCGCCTTAACTTGCGTTCGGTCTTCAAGTCGTCAATGGGAAACAAATGTCACAACCAGCATGCGCAAAAGAGCGGGACGTGAACCGTGCGTACGGCAGCCTATGGGTAAACGAAACAGGCAGGTATGCTACTATGTAGGTGGGTTACTGTCTGCAATTACTCTGGGCTCGCTCTGGCAACAGGAGGTGCGCGGTAGACACATAGACTAT
Source organism: Galaxias olidus (assembly GCA_026901105.3). Lineage (NCBI taxonomy): Eukaryota > Metazoa > Chordata > Actinopteri > Galaxiiformes > Galaxiidae > Galaxias > Galaxias olidus. The sequence continues at coordinate 23,537 of JAPMUY010008606.1, read as the reverse complement.
TATTTTGCGGCCAATACAATCATTCCGCTCCCCGCGGGGGTCAAAGCGACAAAATCGAGCCTCTACTTTGGCTCAGCGGGAGAAGACAACTGCATGGGATGATCTCAGATATCTGAACTTAATTTCCTTACCCGGGTTATTTTGTTGGTAATGTAGTTTATTGGATCTTTGTGATGTAAAATTATATTACTATCACTATCATGTGAACGAATGCAAATTGTCTGTGTGCAGCCCTATACGTGTCCCCCCCCCCCCCCCCCCCAACCCATTGCAATAAATGTTCACAAAAAAACATGTTTGTGCTGTCTGCTTTGCAAAATCTGTAGTCTCTTATATACATTACCAGGTAGTTTTATTGTGTTTGGATAAGTCCTATCTATACGTGATGGTATTGTTGGCCACTCCCTACAGGCCTATAGAAAGTCCATTGATTTAGCTAGGTTAAAGTTGAAGAATAACCTATATTAAACTTTGTGTTTTAAAGCTGATAGTTTGAATGTTTTTTCCAATGAAAATTGTATCTACAATGGTCACTTTCTGTGCTGAGAAAACTCTGTTTGTGTTAATTCAGGTGTAGTGTCTGCTTTACAGGGGTAGCTTTCTGAGAGGGCTGGCCCATAGAGTTTACCTTGAACACACCAGTCATGCTCCACGGTCTGGCCTGTAATAAGTTTTGCACTTATGGCTCAGCAGAGAAAACTGAAAGGATGGAATAAAAGGCAAAGGAGAAAAGAGAGAGAGAATGAGAGATTCTGTAACGAGGACAGCGTTGTTTCTCAGTACTTAGCTTCTCTTTGGAGTGTGCGTTGGTGCCGCGTACTGGAAACATGTGTGCGTGTGCACGTTAGCGTGTGTGTGTTTGCATTTGCTATTAACGTGCATGCTTGTGTAAGTGTGTGTTAATGTAAATGTTAGAGCAGGCAGGAAACGGAGCAAACTGCCTCTTCATTATTGATGAGAGGTTAATCGGCTGCTTAATCACCTCCGTTTGCTGTGGTCAGGACAAACAGGCTTAATGAACCAGCCAAGAGCTCTTT
>JAPMUY010008606.1:7500-12500 GCA_026901105.3 Galaxias olidus | reverse complement strand
CACCCTTTCTTTTCTCTCTACCACCCACCTAACCCTTTCTTTTCTCTTTTTTCCCCTCCACCCACCCTCATACCTTCTCTCCATCAGCCCCCTCAGTGGGATCCAAACCATGACCCTGCTCTCTGATATTAAAAGTAGACAAAGCTTCATCACATCCTGTATTTACACGGTCATCAGTGGGAGTAACCCTCCACAGTGTGGAGAAGCCCTAGAGGTCGTTCCCAAGCACCCGCCAGTGTGTGTGTGTGTGTGTGTGTGTGTGTGTGTGCGTGCGTGCGTGCGTGCGTGCGTGCGTGCGTGCGTGCGTGCGTGCGTGCGTGCGTGCGTGCGTGCGTGCGTGCGTGTGTGTGTGTGTGTGTGTGTGAGTGTGTGTGTGTTTCTGCGTGCTCTCCTTGATTAAACCTCACTCTTCTCAAAGCCCTTTCATCCCATTTGGCCCTTTTCAATAACTGTAACTGTGCTTTTTAATACCAAGTGATGGTAAGTAAAAACAACCTTGGACTAATGTCTTCCAGATTAAATACATATTTTAGAGCTTATGGTGCTCCTGCTCTGTCCCCAGAGCACACACACACACACACACACACACACACACACACACACACACACACACACACACACACACACACACACACACACACACACACACACACACACACACACACCATGCTTTCCAGGGTTTAAAAAAGGCCCAGTGTCTACCGCCGGCCCCCATTACCTAAATGAGCAGGCTAAGATGCTTAGGCGTTATTTACACAAAGGAGAAGAGAGGATTAGGGATCCGTCTGGCCACTGTCTTCCCCGAGTCTACATCTCTCCTCTTCCTGTCTGCTCTTACCCTCTCTCTCTCTCTCTCTCTCTCTCTCTCTCTCTCTCTCTCTCTCTCTCTCTCTCTCTCTCTCTCACACTTTCTCTTTATGTCAACCCTCACAGTCTCAGTGTTCAGAAACTCACCCTTTCCTTTAACTGGAGTGGGTTGGCTAAGCTTTCACTGTTAGCATAACTTTCCCTGTTATTCATTCCCAAAACATGTGTGAGTCTGTGTGTATTTGTGTGTGTGTGCGTGTGTGTGTGTGTGTGTGTGTGTGTGTGTGTGTGCTTCTGGGGGGGGGGCTCTCTCTCTCTCTCTCTCTCTCTCTCTCTCTCTCTTTCTTTATCTCCGTCTCTCCATCTCTCTTACTTTCTCTTCCTCTCTCTCCCTCTCTCTCTCTCTCTTTCTTTATCTCTGACTTAGTATCTCTCTCTCTGTCTCACTCTCTCTCGCTCTCTCTCTCCTTCTTTCTCTGTCTCTCCCCCTCTCTCTACTTCTTTCTCTGTTTTCCTGTTCTGGTTGCGTTCCCCTGGTTCTCTTGTAATTACAGCGTCCGTTAGAGGAGAGCCACTGAGGTCCAGCGGTGTTCATCAGTGTTGGGAGCCACTTGTCTCCTGAACGCTGCAGTTCAGAAAGGCTGAGACTAAGTTGTTTACCTGCACGCTCGCCAAGGGACCCACTTCCCCCTCCTTCTTAATTGGCCGCTATTAGCTAATTTACATATTAGATTAACATATTCCTGTGTGTCTCTTTACCACCCTGTTCACAATTCACCTCTTTCTGAGTAAGAGTGCGTGTGCGAGGGAGAATTGTGTGTGTGTGAGTTGTGTGTGTGTGTGTGTGTGTGTGTGTGTGTGTGTGTGTGTGTGTGTGTGTAAAGTGTGTGTGCACACGGCGGTGAGTGTTGTCAGTGCAGGCAGTGCATCATTGACCTTTTTCGTGGGCTAACTGACGCATTCAGTCAGTCTGTCAGTGAGTCCCTGATTGGCTCATTTAAATACCGCTCAGGTGTAATTGGCTGGCAAATTAAACTGTCATTATTGGACAGGCAGGGAGCAGGCAGGACAGGAGTGACAGGACAAGATGGCCGACGTCCCCTCGGGAGGCACAGTGATGGGGACCCCGTACGTATGTACACAGCAGCGCGGGCCGCAGAGCGTTTGACACATGCACACACACACACACACATGGGACAGCTCGCATAATAGGGGCCTGCATGCAATGTCACACTCATGTAAACACACACACACACACACACACACACACACTATCAAACTCGTGCAAAGACACAAGGTCAAATGAAAAAACTGAAACCACGAGGCCAAAAGTAGGACTATGAAAGCAGTCAAGATAAAGACGTTCAAAGAGAATTCCACCAAGAGACTGAGGCCCTTTGATGAATTGTTGCCTTACCCACTGACTTCAACGAGCACATGGTAACCAAACGCTCTACACCTCCTTTGGACTTGACTTCTTCTGCTAGAGACAACATCCGGACGACTCAGACTTTGTGTGTGTGTGTGTGTGTGTGTGTGTGTGTGTGTGTGTGTGTGTATGCTTGGGCGTATGTTTGTGGGTGTGTGTGCTCGTGTGTGTGTTCATGTGTGTCCATGTGTGTCCGTGTGTGTGCTGACACGGCGCTGCCATAAAGCTGATGGATGGACATCAAGCAGCGGTTCCCCAGGTGAACTTTGAACTGCGGCCCGGTGGAGGGCCCATCTGCCCCGGCCACTAAGAGGATCTCTCTGCCCTGGAAGCTGACCTGTGAGCTCCCTGGTCAACGCTGAGAGGCTCGAGGCTCTGGGGACGCACTCTCTCTCTCTCTCTCTCTCTCTCTCTCTCTCTCTCTCTCTCTGTGTGTGTGTGTGTGCGAGAGAGGTGGAGAGAGAGAGGGAGTGTGTCTGTGAGGGAGAGATATAGATAGAGACAGAAATTCAGATGGAGAGAGTTAGAAGTAGAGAGAGAGAGAGAGAGGGAGGGGGGGGGGAACTGGAGAGACAGAGAGAGTGAGCTGTGTGTGTGGGGGGGGGGGATTAGAGTGTGTATATCTGTGTATTCACATTATTTTTATGACCTCATCAATAGATGGTGAATATTGCTCCATTGCCCGCGGCCACTACTCATATATTCAGATGATATCTGATAGGGTCCATCTGTAACACTAGAGTCATAATAATAAAGTCCAATGAATGCTGCAGTGCTTAGAGAGAGAAAAAAACTCCAAGAGAATAAATCTTTAGACAGCGAAGAGAGCAGAACAGGGCGCTCAATATTATCATTGGATGAATGCAATAGAATTGAAGTTATGAATGTGCCGTTTTTTATCAAAAATATTGCAGGTTTGGTTATGTCAAAATAAAGGCATGGCAGTTTTGGGATTCTGAATATGCTAATTCCTGTGCTAATGGCATTGGCTGTAGTGTTTTTAAGGTTAGCTTAGGGCAACCCATAAAGACGTTTCATATTGTTATGATGTGTGAGATAGATTAGAAACTAAAACGTTGTATAGCATTACAGCTAACATCTAATGGTGACTGTACTGTACTGTCTTAAAGAACTAATAGCTAATGGCCCTGGGCTACGAAACACAACTAGTAAAGGTTATGGTCATATAGCAGGGTACTGTAGGGCTGAAAGCTAATGACACTGGACTACTGTACCATCTGTCTGGAGACACAGGTCAAAAGGAGATATTGCATGCCCTCTCACACACACACACACACACACACACACACACACACACACACACACACACACACACACGTAGCCATACGTAGTCTCTCTCCCTCTTCAAGCTGTCTCTCTCTTTTTGCTCTCTCTCTCTCTCTCTCTCTCTCTCTCTCTCTCTCTCTCTCTCTCTCTCTCTCTCTCTCTCTCTCTCTCTCTCTCTCTCTCTCTCTCTCTCACACTTTCTCTTTATGTCAACCCTCACAGTCTCAGTGTTCAGAAACTCACCCTTTCCTTTTTGATCTTTCTCTCTCCCTCTCCCTCCATGTAAGTTAGTCTGGAGTGGGTTGGCTAAGCTTTCACTGTTAGCATAACTTTCCCTGTTATTCATTCCCAAAACATGTGTGAGTCTGTGTGTATTTTTGTGTGTGTGCGTGTGTGTGTGTGTGTGTGTGTGTGTGTGTGTGTGTGTGTGTGTGCTTCTGGGGGGGGGGGGGGGGCTAGGAGAGATTGGTGACTTAAAGAGAAGGGGGGTGGTGGGGGCGGGGGGGAGGAGGGGGGGGGGGTTGTGGTTGCTGCAAATGGATACATCTCCCTTGGCGCACTTTGAATGTGTGTGTGTGTGTGTGCGCCTGCCTCCCTTGTTGTGACATCATATATGAATGTCATGACTGAGCGTCAGTAAATTGTGCGGCGCGGCCCCGCGTGTCGATATCCCGGTTCAAGGCGACACGCCGGATCAATAGCCGGCGACAGGAGCCATCCGCAGAATTTACAGCGCTGTAATTGGCTGCAAAGCGGCGGCGGCTGCTGTAACCTTCACGCCGCGCCGGCCCCAGCCCGCCCCACACACACACACATTTACACAAATTCACACACGCACACACACACACACACACACACTCACACATCGCCGCACAGTGGCTTCAGACAGACAGACGATAATGGATTTCTCTTTTCTTTCGTTCTGAATGTTGGTGTTGTCTTTTTTGAGTGTTTAGTGTGAGTGACCGGGTGTGTCAGCTCTACAGAAAGAGAGAATGAGGCACCTGGTAGCAGGGTTAGTGGATCTGGACCACTTGCACATTTGTAGATGTAATATAGCGGCTATTTTGTTGTAGTGGTCGGCTAATTGTCAACAAGATTTCTCTTGCATGCCATGCAGCCTATGCCAACCACACAAAAACGCACACACACACACACACACACACACACACACACACACACACACACACACACACACACACACACACACACACACACACACACACACACACACACACACACACATGCAGACACACACGTACACACACAGACACATAAACCTTCTGGGAGTGTTGTATTGACCAGGAGAGAGTGCAATAGTGCAATAACAGATTCTTGAGAATATGTGCTAATATTAACTGCATTAAAGTATCGGGGACAAACAGGTTATCTCTCTTTGTGGCCTCCTCTGTCTCTCTTTGGAGTGCTGGTGTGCTCAGTGAAAATGCTGAGTCAATATGATGGTATTACTGTAACT
>JAPMUY010008606.1:0-2500 GCA_026901105.3 Galaxias olidus | reverse complement strand
GAATAAACAAACTGTGTACTCATCAGACTGTGTCTAACGACCCATGCTTACCCTGTCCACATTAAGAGCAAGGTTAAGGCTTTGAGACAACGGGCGCCAGGATGGACCTACTCCCTCACAGAGAGAGAGAGAAGGGGGGGGGGGGGGCATTTTGAAGGAGGAGGATTTTGTCTTCCCCCTGACAAAAGCTGCTGTATTTCCTTCTTTCTCTCCACTCATATACCCCTTGGACTATTCTCTATGTCCATCTTATCTTCAATCAGGGTCTCTGTTGGTTTTTCTCTTTTTCTTTCTGTGTCCCTCTCTCTGTCTCTCTCTCTCCCTCTTTCTTTCTTTGTTTTTTGAACACTGTGCACACTGTGCACCCTTCATTGTCTTCTTAGCTGAGGAGGCCAAACACACCTCTGTCATGATTTAAACTCACTGCTGTTTCTCTTTGTTTTCTATGAGTACCATTCAAATTACATATCAAAATAGTTTATTTGATATAGAATTAAAACATTGACACCTCATAAAGTAATACGATATCCAAATGATTTGATTTTCTTTTTGTTTTTGGGGTGAGGGGAGCTCAGTAAGGAATATTTTGTTCTGTGAGTAACTGTGTATGTTTGGATGAGAGAGGATGACAAATAACAGAGAAAAAGGCACAGAGCAGAACAACATGTGTTTCTATGACTGAATGCATTAAATCCACACACACACACACACACACACACACACACACACACACACACACACACACACACACACACACACACACACACACACACACACACATACACACACGCCCCCCAGACATCATTTAGTGAGTTCTGTTCAGAGAGTGTTTCGGATGTGTAACACTAGCCGGGGCAATGACAGTGGCGGAGGATGACAAACCACTGTCCAGGGGTCAGACTGTGAGTGTGTGAGTGTGTGTGTGTGTGTGTGTGTGTGTGTGTGTGTGTGTGTGTGTGTGTGTGTGTGTGTGTGTGTGTGTGTGTGTGTGTGTGTGTGTGTGACCCTAGGCACAGGGAGATGGATGGGCATTGGAACTCTCCTTCAGGGTGGAAGGCATGCTTATTTACACACAGCACCCTTAGGTGTGTGTGTGTGTGTGTGTGTGTGTGTGTGTGTGTGTGTCTGTGTGTGTGTGTCTGTGTGTGTGTGTGTGTGTGTGTACATCTGTTTTTGTTGTTGGCGGCATCATCACACACATCTACACACTCAATCTTACACCGACAGAATAGGAACTTTCTGTCTCCATTTTTACCTGAAACACACACACACACACACACACACACACACACACACACACACACACACACACACACACACACACACACACACACACACCAGGCATCATAAACCAAGCAAACACCATTATGATTCATTATCATTACTCAGTTTGACAAACACTGTGTTCTATATAAAAAAAATCCTTTCAATTCATATCAAAGTGTAAATACATATTTGATTTTATTAAAATGCATGAAAAATAGGGGGATGTTTCTATGCCTTAAGTTAATGGCACTGGGATGACTAACAACTGAAAGACTGGTGTCAACATGGGCTTAGAATTGTACCTGACGGCATCGATCCTTCAGCTTTAAAGTATGTTTGAATAAAACGTCCCGTTCTTTTTCAACGTGAAGGGAGCAATCGCTTTTACATCCCATTGATTTGGCCTTAAAATGTGAATAAACTTTGCATGTAGTTTACAGAAATGGAAATCCATGTTTGTATTTACCAGGCTAAAGTTGTGTGGTAAACTTGACAGTGATCAATCGGGCCACCCATTGACTGATCCGCGGCCTGTGCTGGAGTGTGTGCGCGCGCGCGCGTGTGTGTGTGGCGCCGGTCGCCACAGTATTGACAACCTGCTTCCCCGCGTCAGGGTATGGATGTAAGACGGAAAAGGCCATTCTCATTTAAGCTGATAAATAGCCCCGGGGATTATAATAGTGATTTATAAATCATAGCAGAGGCTTCGGCTACGTTCCAAACGCAGACTGATTGTGAAATTGATCTGAATCATTCGTTCGTTATTATAATGGTCATCAATAGCATCCCCATGGAATCGCGTGGACATTTAGATTTCTTTTTTCTTTCTTTGACAAAACACTTCCACGGCAATTTTCTGTTGTCGTGTCAATGGCCTTTAAAAGATTTGGATGGATCACGATCACTGGTTTGGTTCAATACCTTCCTCGAGACGCGTCCCGGTCAAATTCAAGAAACAGATATTTTCACTTTGCCGTTATTAAGCACATGATCATAAACAAAGGCACTCTAAATGCCATTATCATCATCCAGGTTTTCATGCATTTCTGGAGTGAATTCTCCAAAACGCTTGTCTCTATGATGTCGCTTCTAAACAACAGGTCCATTAACTACTGTTTGCTGCTACATTTCTATTTTTGTGTGTGTTTGCTTTTGAGTGAGAGTGTGTTTGAGTGTGTGTGTGTGTGTGTGTGTGTGTGTGTGTGTGTGTGTGTATCTGTGTGTGTTTGTGATT
>JAPMUY010008605.1:0-70490 GCA_026901105.3 Galaxias olidus | reverse complement strand
CTTCTTGGTGCGCAGGCCTAGTCCTAGGCCTCCGAGCACGCCTCTGCCATTTTGTCGTTGTACCAAACACATGAGTGCGCTGAGACTAGACCCACATAATTATCTGCTCACACATGTGAAGAGCGGCTAGCATATTACGAATGAGCAAGCTTTTAAGCTTTAAGGCTTTATGTTTAATACCGATTTGTATGCAGTTCATGATTTATATGTCAACACTGGTCCTGATCTGATTTCTTTTTACAGTGCAGCACGTTCATAAAAAATTATTTTAACAAAGAATGCAAATGTGAATTTTCTGTTGAATAGCTTACAAATTTTCTGAGGAGAGACCCATAACCCATACATAACCCATAAGTAACTAAAATCAGAATAGATATATCCATCATGAGCCTGCTTTAGGTGTGCAGGACACAACCCCAGATTATCCGGAAAACACCCCTTCTTGCATCCCCCATTCTTGTAGTCGTTAAGGTGCCGCTGCTGCTAGATTGGCAGTGCTGCTTCATAATAATTTCATGGCGGACATATACGATGACTAAGTAGCCTACTAACGTTTAGTTTTAGTTAATTTTTTATTCTCTAAGCTCGTTTGTACGGAAGCGCATTGCATTCACAAAAGAAAAAAAAAAATGTACATCTTATCTCGTAATTAGGGTGCCTACTTGCCACTGGTTTGCTCATGGAACCACTGCAAGCACGGTCACAGAAAGGTCAATATCAGCTGCTGTACCATTCAGGACAATTTAATATTAATAATCACTGGCTAGTGTGTCTGGCAGTCTGGCAGATAAGAAAGTTGGCTGTGTTTGCCGTTCTTCGTCTTTCTCGAACCAGCCTGAAACACAATAAAGGGCACGATTTGTGACATTTCAATTTCAGATGCACAGTGGAATGTTATGAAATATAAACGTGTAAAAACAACAGAGAAATTAAACAGTTCCACAGGTAACAAAAAGTACAGTCGTAAAACTGTTATCTATTATATAGTAGTCTATAGGCCTACTAGATGTCCGTATTGGAAGTATTAAGCCAGCTGATATTGATAACTTACCTTTCAGCTGTGCTCCGTGGTTCAACTTAGCAAAGCAGTGACAAGTAGGCCTATGTGGCGCCTATGATAGTTCTCGTGATTAAGAGATCTTTTCTCGTAATTACGAGATTCTTATCTGGAGATTTTTTCTAATTATTTATCTCATAATAACGAGATGTTATCTTGTTATAACGTGATCTTATCTCGTTATTACGAGATAATTATTTATCTTGTAATAACGAGATAATTATTTATCTAGTAATAACGAGATGTTATCTCATTATAACGTGATCTTATTTCGTTATTTCGAGATAAATAAAAATAAAAATGTGTAGCAGCAATGCGCCACCGTATGTTTGCACATGTATTCAATTAATTTAATCAGTATTAAAATTACTCAGACTATCCACAATGACAGTAGAGCTTAAACGAAGTGGATCGAGGGTCAGCCAAATAGCGCTGTGTAAAATTCTTCCTTTAATAGCTTGGGAATTATAACTTTATTGCATTCTTTTCTTCTTCACGTGCATTTCAACACACTATTAATCACCAGAATCATATTGTAGAAATACACTAGTTTATGGGAAATGGGCGATATTATGAAGGCACGGTTTATGCGGAATGGACAAATCAATTTTATTAGAATTAATTTTATGACAATGTAATGCAATATCTTCTATTCATCCTAACAGCTAACTGTATTTCCGAAACAAGATCTAGATCCACCATCGTTATTTCTCCAACACTTCAATAGGGCTACTGTAAATACGTATTATATAAATTGTTCCAGATAAGTTTATTTCTAACAAGACTGAACGATGAGCACTACAACCATACAGATGGAACATGTAGGCCTACTGCGCTCTCTGTTCATTTCAATGCATTGGTGCAAAACACCAATTAAAAATAATAAGAAAATTACACGTGAACCGATCATTTACACTCATCAGATACATGCACGCACACTATCTCTATTGTCTTGATAAACTTGCATGCTGACATGGCTTAGCGTATGACGTTCCATAATGCCAAAATTATATCTAGTGTTGCGTTGCCTTTGTATAATGCCTTTGTCGTCTTTTACGAATTGTTAGTTCACTACACAGTGTTGACAGTCAATGCGGCATGCCTTGTGGTTTGCATTGATTATTGTAAGCAGTTATTATTGTCGCGTCCCGCAGTTCTGAGAGACGACAGGACTAGAGGAATAAGCGATAGCAAGCTTTAATCAATAAAATAATCAATACAAAATAATAATGTCAAGAATACGATGAAATCAAAAGATATCAAAGGGCAACACCACGCTACACCAGTCTGCTGTCCCACACACACACACACACACACACACACACACACACACACACACACACACACACACACACACACACACACCGACCCAGTCTACCGAATGCCACCCATTGGGAGGGGTGTGCCCTCCTTTTATACAGCGGTAGAATACAAGATCATATGTCATCTGGATGGAGAGAAGTCATTGGTTTATACTTTAGACCCTCCCTTGTTGGTGCGCAGGCTCAGTCCTAACCCTCTAGGCACGCCTCTGCCATTGTGTCGTTGTATCAAATACAGGAGTGCGCTGTAAGAGAGGGGGAGAGAGTCTACCGAGATAGTAACACTGATCATTTACAGACCTTGAACAGATTGGAATGTTGTAGGATTGTCCTTTTAATACACAGCACACAATATATGTAATTAAGTGGTCTAATACACAGCATATAATACATGTAACTAAATGGTTTAATCTTAACATTATTTAAATAACACTCACTTCTTGATTTGCTACATTGCTAGTGAACATGAAACACCATGCAATTGTCGTTGGTAACAGCAACTATCCATGGCTAGGTGCTAATGGTAACTAGAAACTAGCTAACTCACTATGGAATAATTAGCGATACGGTGACGCCTTCACATATACTCACAGGCACATTCGTGCAGATGTCCTGAACTGTTGGCGCTGTGTTTTTGATATTAATGAGTTAGCTATCCCTCTTCTGACGCCCCTAACGAAGGACCAAGATGAATCATACCCTTGTGTATATTTCCGAATCATACCCATACTGCCATCTAGTGACCGCAATAAAATGTTGACTAATACATTTTATTGCGGTCACAAGATGACAGTATACAAAAGGGTATGATTCATCTTGGTCCTTCATTCCAGCTCCCCTCGAGTCTTACCCTCTTCCCATTCATTGTCTATGGGCAAATTAAGCATATAAAAGAGGAAACTAAAAAATAACTAGTGGCAGATTAATTAGCTGTGTACCAGCGCCGTCCGTGGCATCGAACTGACATTTTGACGTTGCAATGGAAGCGAAATAAACCGTACGTGCCGAAAAATGGGGCTAATAATAATTCGTACAATTACAATAGGTAACCGGCTGCTATAGCTGGCTACCTAATAATACTAACAATTACTTCAAGAGGACTGATCTGAAACGCAATTTTTTCATTCGTCCATAGACATTGTAATAATCAGCAGAAATGTTTTGATAATATGTTAAAATAAAAAAGTTGCTTATAGTTGCTTTAATGAGTCGATTCATTCAAATACTATATTTAAACATCTAAAATATATCTGGATATGTTTAAATATACCGAACCTTTATTTTGAAATACTCTGTTACGACAAGACCTACAGTACACAGGAAGTTGTCAATGTTTTCTTGTAAGTGCTATCTGGCTCATCTCGTAGCTTTGCTAGCCTATCTTTTTTAGTAATAGATTATTAAAGTTACAATGTCTGTGTAATATAACTAACATGGATAGTCCTGAAGTAACATTTACGTTGGCCTACATAGTCTTTGCGTTTTGCTTCGTATTTACGCCTAATGAATTCCGATCTGCTGGGTTTACCATTCAAAACCTTTTCTCAGGATGGCTTGGAAGTGAGGACGTTGGCTTCGTTCAATATCACGTCAGAAGAAGCAGTCTTACCTTACTGGTGCACTCCACACTTCCGTTTGGTAAATTGGCCTAACTATTAAGCTATGCAGAATAATTATCAGTCATCCTTTCAAACGAATAATATTAAGAGTGATAGCTGACATGATAGGTTTTAGAAAATTAAATATATATTATAATAATAATACGTTTATAATGAATGAGAGTGACGATAATATTGTGTAGCGGAGCCTGATTGTCTTGTTAGGTTGAAGCATATTTAATGTAGGCTATAGGCTACTGTTTCGTAAATACGGAAGTACTTTCAGAATGTTATGCTTGGTGACTTGAGACCTATATCATGCGCATGTCTCTCATGCATCATGAATTAAAAACCATACATAAAACTGTCCTTTTCCTACGGAACCCCTAAGATGCCATACATTCATAAACAGGGCTTGATATTAACTTTTTGAGGCACTTGTCCTTCGGACAAGCACATTTTCTTTTCACATGTACAGGCACAAAAGTCACTTGTCCATGTAAAAATTAGTTTCTGAATGTCTTACATCTTACTTAAGTTTATTTAATTTAGTTCACAAAAGAGACGTTAACGTTAAATAACCGCGGAAATTAAAGGTCTTTCATACAAGGTCATATAAGGTTCCTAACGACTCATTTCCCTGACGTTTAAACAGAAGTTTAGACTAGTCTAAAAGTAAGAAAACACTCCGAAAAACAGTCTAAATTGACCACCTTTCACAAGGTCACACAATGTCAGAAAAATATATTGCGTATAGGTAGGTACAAGTCAAGAGCCATTTGAAACCGTTCTATCAATCAATTCAATAATCAAATTGTATTTTAAATTTGCTGAAATGTGTGGCACTTGGCGCCATGCATTTTGGACATTGCACATTATTTATGATGGTTGTGCTCCAATCTGGATGTGATCATTTTGCGCCTGGAACTGTGTATTAGAACTCAGTATATTAAATTAATTGTCGGAAGCCTTTGCCTCCAACAAAGTTGAGTGGAAGCATATCCCGAACAGTCATTATGTGATGCGTCGTAAGAGGCAATCATATACTGTTATCGTTAAGTTTCATTATTATTATGTGATTGCGTCGTAAGATACTTGTATATATTGTTTCTACATTCTATGCCATGTACGGTGACCTTGGGTGTCTAGAAAGGCGCCTATTATTATAGGATTCTGACTCCGAGCTCTCAGTTTAAACCACAGATTGGATAAAATGATAAAATGACAATTAATTAAATCCCAATTCATGTTGTGGTGTAAATGCTATGTTATGAGATTTGCTGGTTTATTCGTTATGTGCAGTTCATTACTACGGAGTCCCAAAAGGAATATTTTTTTATCTTGTGCACACAAGATAATTATCTTGTGGGAACAAGTTATTTATCTTGTGCGCACAAGTTATTTTCTTACCCAAGATAATAATTTGTTCACACAAGATAAATAACTTATTCCCACAAGATAACTATCAACGCGTTGGAGAAAGTATATACTAGAAAAGTAAAAAAAAGTATAACTATCTTGTGTGCACAAGATAAGTAAGTTGTTCAGACAAGATAATTATCTTGTGCGCACAAGATAACAACTTGTGCTCAAGAAAATAACTGGTGTGCACAAGATAAAAAAAAAAAACTAAAAAAAACTTTTTTTTACTTTTCTAGTATATACTTTCTCCAACGCCTTGATGTTGTATGACACTGTCTGCTTATTAGTCTAATAATAGCCTATCAAAGGTGCTTTTAGGTGTAATTTGCCATCCCACGAAACCTATAACCGCCCCTCCCCAAGCTCGAACTTGTGTTTTACCGGTAGTAAAAAGTATTAGGCCTATGTGAATTACGCTAGGCTTTCTGTACACGTTGTTGAGCTATTATTTCGCCAAGTTCTTAGTTATGTGATGCGTCATTGATGACTAGTGAGCTGCCATGCGATGTCCATGTATGTAAACCTGCGGCGGCCGCTGTGATTTGCGTTTGATTCTGCGGCGAAGTGCGGCCAAACTAAAAGTTGAGAATAGTTGAAATTTCTGCGGCCAAATTGTGTAATTGTGGCCAAATAATAGCCACTGCCAATCAGTAAACGGAGTTCTGTGGCCAAAAATATCTTCCCACGTGAAATACATAAAACGGACAACGAAGCAATGGAGGATAAACTGATTGTGGCGATCTCAGCAACTACATACTGTACCACATTGTGTAATGCAGAACAAAAGAAGACTATATGGAATTGCAATTTTATGAAAAATGTCGAATGTTGAAATAAACTTTGGTGTCTAGTGCAGATATATATATATATAAACGTGAAGATTAAAAGCAGGTAACAATATCATTAATTTGTTTTTTAGGATGTTTTTCTTGCGTTGATGCGTTGTACCCATAAGAGAAAAATGTGTCAATGCTTTAAAAACTGATATCGTCCCAGCCGTGGTTAATTCTGATACAGCCTACATACAACCTTATTTTCATTTTCTAGACAATCAAAATACCAAAAAAAATGCACGGTTTCTAGGAAATGTCACCTTTTTCTAGGGCTGGGCGATTTTACGATTTCATCCATTCATTCGAATTATGAGTTAGCACGATGTGTATAAAGTCTGAATCCATACAATGGCGATTTAAACGAGGCACAATTGACATAGCAACGTTGAATTTATATATATATATATATATATATATATATATATATATATATATATATATATATATATAAAAAAGAAGTAAGTCTTTGAACGCAGACGTAACTCATTGCTTTAGTAAAGAGAATACTCATCTGCTGCATGCAGGAGTCGGCCCTACTATGTAAAAAATAAGCAAAATTGTGTGATCTGTGTTGCTGTGCTTTTAGTGACTCATGCTATCAAACACCTGATGTGCACACTCTCTCCAAGGTACAACTAAATTGGGTCTGGAGTGTAACGCTAATAGCATTGATTCATGATGCATTAGATAAAGTAATAAAATTGTACCAAAATTGTAATAAAAGATGCATAAAGTCAAAATTAGTAGGTATGTAGGCCTAATACAACTGTTGCTGCACGAGCGAAGAAGCGGGGAGCGTCGCATAACAACAAATACATGCGCAGTGAAAAGAATAGTTGAAAATTTTCAGATAAGTTTCCAATGTTCATGTTTACCAATCAAAAGCTGGGAACTACAGCGGAATATTTGTCTAAAAAGTATGTGCGTAAATCCAAGCAGAGCGTGTCCTTCGATCACAAACGTAGATTAGTCAGTGCGCAAGTTAAGCGTTTGATTTGTAAACGTGAACATTGGAAACATCTGAATATTGTAATTGTGGTTGTGAATATATTTTTTTGCACTCATCAAATGATGATTTACAAAAGTTGATACCTACGAATACAAATTGAGAGATGCTGTGTTTGGATGGCAAAAACACATTTGTGGATTATTTTTACGTACATGAATTGAGAGTTGTGTGTTTGTGGAATATATTCACGAACACAAATAGAGAGGTCTGTTTGTTTAATTTTGATAGAAATCTACCTCCATAAAATAAAGGGTACAATATTGGAAACTTGTACTCTGCAAACAACAAACCTGTTAAACAACTTGGTTATTTTATGACACGCTCCCAAGGTTAAAAATAAATTCTACAGCTCTAGAAAAAGGGCAGTTAGCCTTTTTTATTTTTTGCTCTTGGATGTGTGGTGCCCCGTGGCTCTTTGACGCTCGCCTATTTCACCTATGCCACGGACTGGACCTTCCTAGGTATGCTCGCATTTGTTCTGGCAAAGACGGTGCCAGATAATTGCTGTCTAAAATACTCTTAGAACTACTTTCGTAAATTACACAGTTGATCTCTTTGAAGGCTAATTAATCATGTTTTAATAAATATTCCCATTCAACATACATTTTATAAACACGATTTCAACAGCGTGCACTTTGGTTCAACTTGTTTATTCATAGCTGATACTTCATTTGAATTTACCTTGTTAAGAATTCATGTGGTTGACTTGGACAGAATGATGTATGACTTTATCTAAATCGATGTAGATTAAAAAAGGGAACAAATAAGACATACATAGGCAAACCTATAGTAGGTTGAACTAAATTGTCGCTACCTGGGTAGATATAGAATATCTATTCCAGATGAAAGCAAACTGACGTTGATAGTTTGGTCATTCGTTTTATATACTATGTTGAATAGACTGACTCTGTTTTATTATGTAGCTGATGCTTTATTATGTCCAGTATCACCACAATTGGATGACATCATTGAAACGTATTTTGTAGCTCAAAAAGCAAACGTGGAAGGTACTATTGGAATTTGGGCAATATCAGTTTATTTGCGGTAGTTAGCTGGCAATTGTCTGATATTTACGCTACCTAGCTTAATAGCCTGTGTGCTATAACATATCCCTTATATTTATGTATTTTGTTCTTTATAAAAAGTTGCAACAATTGCCCTCAGTAATGTGATGCCAACATCAGAGGCTATAACTGAAACCAAATGCTTTCTGTAGTTACTGGTCAATTTTTCATAGCTTTTTCCTTATCTCGCATGCAAAAATGTTATCACAGTGAAGTTGTCAGCACACAGATATGCTATGGTACAGTATTAAATCTTCATAAGAGTGGCTTTCATGCCAATACTACTTGCATAAATGTCAGTATAAAACTGCTACACATTGTTTTAGAATTAAAGCTCTTTTTGTTTGTTTTGTATGAAGATGCACGCCTACAGGTTATTAATTGCATCCGGGAATCATGTAAACACTAATTGGCACCTGATGAACGTAACTCGTGGTTTCAAGGGGGTCTTAGTGAGGAGTTTCTGAGTCTGGATCCACAGCATAATGTTCTAGTTGGATCGTGCTTTTATTCAGTTGTGTCATACAGGCTATTACATCGGCATGTGTATTGCGGCTCCAGAGAAGAACCTAGGCTATGTCCACCGTGTCAGTAAGGGCTGGCATGCCTTCCTCCTACTCTCCCTAACATCACAGCTGGTTAGCTTAGTGCTGGTCATCTACTGGTCGCATCATCGCTGGTCTAAGCACCCAATAAGCCGTTCTCTCCAGGCCTATGCTCTAGCCAACTCTGGTTGGGGTGCTGTGGCTGTGTCTGTCAACACAGAGTTCAGGCGCATCGATAAGTTTGCCACTGGTCCACCGGGTGCCAGAGTGGTGATTACAGACACTTGGATAATGAAGGTGACTACTTATTACGTCCATGTGGCGTTGCAGCATGACACCCACCTGACTGTGATTGAGTCAAAACAGCATCAGCTGTCTCCTGACTCAGCCACACCAGTGCAGATACTGACCCTGCAGGTGTGCAGCATCAATCCTGAGATCAAGCCTTTCAACATCAGGTACTGGAGCTCTGCATGGAACTTTTTTCATCTCACTCATAATAAATCAAATTATTCAATAGAAATTCTGTGAACGTATGTATTTCGTTGGTGACCATGTTGTGTGTTTAGGCTACTCTCGACAGAGTATGATGAACTGAAAGAGAAGCTGCATGCACCAATAAGGAATGCTGCCAATGTGTTGATCCACCAGACCATCAGTGATCTATTCCTGGATACATTTAAGAGCCAAGTGGAACTAAATCAGCCCTACCAGCTGCCAAGTGGACAGGTAAAGCTGCTTGAACTAGAATGTTTCTACACATTACTGCTAAACTACTAAGATAACAAGTGCAGTAGATGCATGTTCATCCTCCTGGAATTTGTTGATTGCGAAACGCTAAATGACGATACTATGTGTAAAATATTATGTTGGTATATGATGAAAAAGTTAAATGGGTTAAGCTTTAAGTTCAGCTCCAAAAATCAATTATCAAGTATCTATGGCTGTGTACGTTATGCATCTACACAGCAAATGTGATGACTGTGTACTTGGCAGAAAGAGGTATGTGCTTGTGGGCTTAAAAAAAAAACTAACATACTGTAGCACTACATTTTGACCAATACAACGTATTTTTGTGGATGACTTTTATAGGGATCTGTTACTGGTTATTAACTAATGCGCCAAGTTTAAAGCACGTGTTAATTTTGAAAATAATTTTTTATTTAGTTTTCGTCTTCGTCCTTACTGAAAGTTGTAGCTGCGTTAAAGTCAAATTTTCTTAATTTCATTTTGTTTAGTCTTAGTCAAGATTTTGTCAGTGGTAGTCAGTTTTCATTTAAGTCAAATATTCGTCAATAATTTAGTCCTGACTCCTAAGGGGACTTGTATGCAACCAACCACTTGAACAGTAGGATACACGCGGTGCCCTACGCAAGAGGGTTAACCGTAAAGCCTGGTTTATACTTCTGCGAGATCGTGTTAGCGAATGTAAACGTTCGTTTGGCACTTACGTTCGCACAGTAGTTTGCCTACATACTTCAACGTAAATTTAACGGGCCCACTAGGTGGCAGTGTCGAATTCAGTAATCCAGAATGTACAGACACGGAAACTTCTGTTCATGTCCCGCTAAAGTATAATCAGAGAGACCAATGGTTGCTCACTGCTTTTCATATTTTCTTATATCAAATCAAATCAAGTTTATTTATAGAAAACGTTTAAAACAAGCATAGCTGACCAAAGTGCTGTACAATAGCCTATATTCATATACAGTTTATCAAACAATACAGAAAACAGTTGTAACATAGGCTATAGCCTATATAAATGTACAATGTACAAGCTAAGTGCATAGAAAACCACTAATATGATTCTAATTCAAAATCAGCCTATCTGCTCCAGTTCATTGTGTCATCTACGTTTTAATTTGTTTGGATACAGCCAAAATATTACCGAATATCTACTTGCTTCCTACCCTGCTCAACCAATCAGCGATTGTTTGACGCACTGAGAAGACGCTTCGCGCGACAGGCTGTTAGGATTTGGGAGGATTTCCCGTCAACACGTCGGCGGGCCTCGTTGAGCTACGCTTTCCCAAAAACCCCTGCTCTTCGAAGCTACGCGGAACTGTTTACGTGTTGCTTCGCCGAAGTAAAAACCAGGCTTAACCCTATCCAGCCGGCACGCTGGAACAAAAGTTCAGAACAAAAGTTCCGATGACCAAATGATTAATTGCGCAGCCGGTGAATCACCTACTTTTATTCTGAAAAAAGCCGGATATAGCTGACAAATCCCGCTATCTACCTTGTCATTTGCTATGGGGTAAGTGGCGCGAAGATTTTATGTGATTGAATGCCCCGTCACTGAAAAAAAAATCACCACAGCTGAAGTGAAGCCAAAGGAGTTAACCCAGGAAACAGGACCAAAGCATCATATTTAACACTGCAAAGTGAAATTTGAGGCAATTTTTCGAGGTAAGACCTGTTATATTTAATGTTTAGTCAATTACATGACTTGAAAAACAAAAGTATGGTGGTATTTAGTCTTAATTTATCACAATAAATATTTTGTAAAAGTGTTTGTTTATCTAGCGTAATTAGCGTGAGTTGTCAAGCTCGACATCCCTGTTAATTTTATGACTGGATTTTGAGGTAAAAATGTCTGTGAAACTTGCCATATTTACTTCAGTTATTGAGTTAAACTATTAACGTTAAGCAAAATGGGTTTATTTTGTAAGAAGGTAGTCCTAACAGAGGTAGCTAGCTAACGTTTCTAAAATGGAGTGAGTGAGAGCAGAACGACAGGCTTGGTGACTTGACTAGGCTAGATCTATCTGGTCGACTTGTTTTTTTATTTTACAAGATCATCACTTTATAAATGCTTATTCAGATGGTTGGAAAATCATGTCAGAATATTGTTTATCAGGAACACTTTGCTAGGTTGTTGCTTGTTCACCAAAAAAGGAGCTAAAGCCTTTAGTAAAAGGCTCTATGGAAGAGAATATGATTGGGCTACAACTAAGACTGCTTTGACAGTGTGTATATTTGTGAAGTACACACAGGGAGTTTTTAATTTTTTTTATATTTTAGATGGACAGAGATTATGACAGCCTGCTCCAAACCCTCAAGAGGCTCATAGCAGAGGAGCTGTACCATTCCATAGTGGCATGACCTCTCAGGAGGAAGATCAACTGGAGGAGGAGGAGGAGCTGGGACCTGATCCCCAGGCGAAACCATCAACTAGGAATGTATGATTGTGGGTGTGTGTATAATATGTTAAATTCAAATTCTCACATTGCTAATACTCACAATAGACTAACTTTGTTACCCGCTATCATTTTGGATATGGCTACTCATTCTCGCACAGGTCCTAAGTCAGCTAGAAAGCATAAACGCTTCCCTGACTATCCTATCCTTCCTATTTTGATAAAGATAGACAGGCAATGAAACCTCTCTCTTTACACCTAGGCAACCTTACGGTATTGATTTAGATAGTGTGCGTCAGTCTGTGCGGTCTGCAACAAATGTATAGGTTTGAGGGAAATATCCCTGCATGGGGGGGTGGGGGTTGATCTCCATGCAAATTTCCCATCTCACACTCCTAAGCCTCTTGTGCCTACGTCATCAGTCCACTCAGCCCAAGCCCCTGAACTGCAGGAGTTACCCAAAAACGGCTGGTTATGCTATAGGACAAACAAAAAACAAAATAGTACTAAAGTAACTTGCGGTGCTCCAGAATGTAAAAGTAAAAGGCTCTCCTTTACTCTCGATAGGAACTGTTTCAAATCTTGGCACTCGGCCGAATGTGACCAGTTTCGCAAAGAGGAATACATTCTAAATCTGAGAGGTTTTCTGGTGTTTCTGCTCCCTCCATTCCTTGCCCCTCTTTTCTCTTATCTTTATGTCCACAGGTTTCTCTTTCTCTCCACAGGTCTTGTAATTGTTTAGGAATGCCATGGAATAAAATATATATTTCCTATTTATAAATCAATTTTAAAGTAATATTACTATGCCTAACCCTGTTATCTTAAGTATTCACTGTGTATCTATATAATACCAATAATAGTTGATTACTTTTATAATATTTATTTACATATAATTAATACGAATAATTTTCAATAGTTTTAAAAAACTATTTTTCCAGATTGTACTTTTTACCTTGCAGTGTCAAACGTTGTTAATTTAAATAAAGTGTGTGTTTAGTTGAACACATAAAATGTATATTTCAGTGGTTGTGTCTTGTTTATTTTCAGAAACATTCTTAATTTACTAATACTGTTGGCCATAAAGACTAAGACTAAGGAGGACTGGTGGTCTGAAATGTATCAATAGAATAACATTCTAAATTGTTGTTTCCTTTCTGCCGTTTTCACACTGATCACTAGAATGGTCATAACGTTTTTACAATAAATTATATATTTTATTTAATTGATGTTCCAAATTACGCAGGAAATTGTGAACATTTCATATGCTCAAATTCTTTCTCTGTCTTGCATTGAAAAAGGTGATAATCTGAGGTTTTTGATTTAGTTTGGCGAACAAATAATATTTTTTATTGAAATTGGTGTGCAAAAGCTTTTGGAGACAGGATGATTACTCTAAAACAATCATATATATATTTATATATATTGAAAGAACTATATCTTCTCTTCAATATGGTGTATAAACTTTAAATGTGTGATGTAATATGAAAACACAACAAAGGTTTGTGCATTGTAAGTCCATATTTTTTTACAGATTGGAATTTCGGAACTTTTGGGCTCAGGCTGGAAAGGGTTAACCTTGATGTTAACCGTAACTAGCTTATACAATCAAATATATATATATATATAGTTTATGCAATCTGGCTAAACAATAATGAATTTAGCACCGCTCTGAGGTGAGTGTCACTGCTTTCAAAGCGAGAGTAGGCACTATGACACGTAATCTTAAGTTTTCCTAATGTAATCTAATCAATCATATAATTTATATTTACCATTACCTTGGCAGTTGGCAGACAGGGTTTTAGCAGGATTTAGAACTCTCAGAAGGTTACTTTAGCTTGTTCAAATTATACCGTTGGGCTGGCTTTTGCGCGCGGACATGGAGACTCAGAGCAGGGGGAAATAATCATCAAATGAGAAAGATAAATGAAGGCAGGGAGAATTTGTTATGCAATTAAATTAATGGTTAAAAAGGAAAACAACAAATGCCTTGAGACGGCAACTTTGATCTAGGTTGTCCGCCTGAACAGAGCCAGTATTTCGTCTCGTCTGAATTCGTCAAGGTATAATGAACTAAGATTTTGTCTTAATTTTTGTCGTCAACGTTTCTTTCATTTACGTTGTTGTTACAATTTCTCATGAAAAAAAGGTCGTCAACAAATACCTTTAGTCAAAATTTTCGTTCACAAAATTAACACTGGTTTAAAGATAATAGAAAATGCTGTAACTTATATAAATATAATATTAATAGGATTCTTTAGCTCTTCGGGTCTAGCAACCAAGGTATTATGATCAAATTTGTTCACAGATAATTGCTGCAGACGTATTAGGATTGTTTATTTTTTCTACATGCAAAAAACTATTAAAATTAATATATCAACCTTTTCCACTTTTCTTGTCTTTTTAACCCCAGGAGTTAGAGCCATGTATGGGCTGCATGCAAATCCCTGCGGGTACTAAGCTACTTCGCTTGTGCCAAGAAGAGGGAGGTGAGGGCTCTTGCCAACAGTGCTACTGCCGACCCATGTGGTGCCTATCCTGCCTTGGCAGGTGGTTTGCCAGCCGACAGGACCAGCAGAGGCCGGGGACCTGGTTGGGCAGCAGGGTGCCATGTCCTACTTGTAGGGCCGAGTTCTGCATCCTGGATGTCGCTCTTGTCCAATAAGGCCCCAGCAGCACTGCAAAAGGCAATATCCGGCTGAAGGTTGCTTAATAATTCAGCAGCTGGGAGCATGTTCTGTGCTTGCATTGGATAACCTTGACTTAGATGTATATGTGTGTAACATAGGATCTTACAGTAAAATGTGTTTTGCCTACTGCCTTCCTTATTTTGTATCTTCAAAACTATCAAAAATGATTTAGAATAGATCAAACATTGTTTTATAATAGAAATTAGTAAAGAGTGTAGCAAAGGAGAAATACCATTACATACAAAAAACCTATGATCTTGTAAAGATCAGCCTGCCATGATGATAAGCTCCCTAACGTGCCTTCAACTTTCAAAGCTGCAGCAATATCGTATTATTTTACCTGTTCCACTGCTGCGATACAGAGTACATACCTATTGTGGTGTGGCTTTTACAACAAAGAACTTTCTTGATTATCAATCAATCAATGAATTGCCTTACTTTCCAAAAGGTCACCTCCTCTTCACAATCCACTGCAGTAACCCAACGATTAGCTTGGAGGAAGTTCTAAAAAGATTTGCCTCAGATTCAGTATCAACCTCATAACAGTTCCACAATAATCAACTGATTATGTATTAGAGACCTTTTATGAACGGCCAAACATTTAATATAAAAATGTGACCCTATGGTATTTATTGGAATAAAGATGAACCTACGTACTATATTACGTGAGAGTCTGTGATAATTTTCTGGATACATGTGTTGACAAATGTCAAAACAAAAGGAATGCAAATAAGCACCACCATTGCCTGGTACACAGACTTAAAGGAAGAGAGCATCAATTGTAGCTTTAAGCAAATTTAGCCAATTTGGCATACCCGCTAAACCGCTTATCCTTTGCAGGGTCGCGGGGGGGGGGCCTATCCCAGCCGACACAGGGCGAGAGGCAGGGTACACCCTGGATAGGCCACCAGTCTATCACAGGGCCGTCAACACTCACACCTACGGGCAATTTTGAGTCACCAATTAACCTGCATGTTTTTAGACTCCACACAGAAGTGGGATCAAGTGGGGATTGAACCCAGGACCTTCTTGCTGTGTGGTAACAGTGCTAACCACCGTGGCTGGAAAACCTCCAACGGGAGGCGCCCAGGAGGCATCCTAATCAGATGCCTGTACAACCTCATCTGGCTCCTTTCGACGTGAAGGAGCAGCGGCTCTACTCCGAGCTCCCTCCGGATGACCGAGCTCTTTACCCTATCCCTAAGGCTGAGCCCAGCCACCCTATGGAGGAAACACATTTCAGCCGCTTGTACTACCCAAAGCTCATGACCATAGGTGAGGGTTGGAACGTAGACCGACTTGTAAATCGCGAGTTTCGCCTTTCGGCTCAGCTCCTTCTTCACCACGACGGTCCGGTACAACGCCCGCATTACTGCTGATGCTGCACCAATCCGCCTGTCAATCTCACACTCCATTTTTCCCTCACTCGTGAACAAGAACCCGAGATACTTGAACTCCCTCGCTTGGGGCAGCAACTCAGTCCCAACCCGGAGAGAGAACTCCACCGTTTTCCGGCAGAGAACCATGGCCTCAGACTTGGGAGGTGCTGACTCTCATCCCGACCGCTCCAGTGCATGCTGAAGGTCACAGTCTGAAGAAGCCAACAGAACCACATCATCTGCAAAGAGCAGAGAAGCAATTCTGAGGTCCCCAAACTGGACACACTCCTCCCCCCGGCTACGCCTTGAGATTCTATCCAGGAAAATCACAAACAGAACCGGTGACAAGGGGCAGCCCTGGCGGAGTCCAACACCCACTGAAAACGTATTTGACTTTGTGCCGAGTATACGGACACAGCTCTCACTCTGGTTATATAGGGACCGAATGGCTCGTAGCAACAGCCCCGGTACCCCATACTCCCGCAGTACCCCCCACAGGACTCCCCAGGGGACACGATCGTAGGCCTTCTCCAAGTGCACAAAACACATGTAGACTGGATGGGCAAACTCCCATGCCCCCCCAAACAGCCCCGCAAGGGTAAAGAGTTGGTCCACTGTTCCATGACCAGGACGGAATCCTGTTAGTCAAAGTTACTTGTAGTCAATATTTAGCATATTTACAATAAAATTCTATTATGACTAAAGTATGCTTTTAATACACAAGCAGTACCTTTAAAATATGTTTCATAAAGTATTTCAAGTGTATTTACAATATGTTTCAGGTGTTAAGTACATTAGTGAAAATAATATGCTACCGAATCTGAACCAGGATTTTTTCGTTCTCCCATAGACATTACAATGTGCAATCAGAAGACACGTATTGATACCAAGCTAAGTTACCAATAGCTGCTTTAATGACACAAAGCAGAAACATATACAGTATATTCACAACTTTAGAAAAAGGTGTTAAAATAAGCTAAATAGAACAATGCTTCTCTTTTCCATGTTCTTTTACAATATAACATGTTTTATACAGAACAAATTGTCTACAGAAAAACAAAGAAACTTGTAAAAAGGTCAATTCAATCATTATTTCTCAAAATGACTACTAGTAAGCTTCCTGCTTATCAAGCCTGCAGGAACAGAGTAGAGAAAGATGATCTTCTTTTCAGGTGGTAAGTATCCCTGCAGAGCTGGCAGAAAGCACCTGCAGAAATAGGTAATAGGGATAGGTATAGGGATATCTCTCAGTTTAAAACACTTTTTTTTTTCTTTGCCATGCCGAGAGCGGATATAGAGGGGAGTGGCTCTGAGACGTCATTGCTCACCGTTAAGCCTTCTGGAGGTGTCGTGGACTCAATTAACGAAACATCCGGGACGGAGGGTGCCCAATTGAAAACCCCAATGACATATCTGCTCTCAAACCAAGCCCATTCTTAAATATTGTGTTTTGAAGTGCTCATCTTGGAGTATGGCATAATGGATATTATAACATCCTATCCTGTGTATACTGAAATTGCTGTAACTTTCGTTGTTGCACTACCTTCTAATCAGTGACCTGATTTCAGACACAGAGGTTCCAGGGAATTTCCCCATTCCAGTTTCTGAAAACAAAAAAAGAGAAGGTATTTACATTTAGGGAAAAACAAAGACTTAAGATTTTTCACATTAAAGAGAACCTATACATACCGATTACAGCATCCAACTCCTTAGCATCCAGTTTTTGTTTTGTGGATGTGGCTTTTCCTACAAAAAAAGATGTACTTCAGCATACTTTTAGTGTATTATTAGTTGTTCCAATTTAGCACACAAACACTACTTAAATTGTAATAAATGTATATTTAAGTGCATCTTTATTACACTTTAAGTATATGAAGTACAACTTTAGTAATAATTTGTTCCAAAATAGCATGAATTTAGATCAACTTAAGTACACTATACTTAGTATATTTAGTACAAAATAAGTATACTTTTTTTCACCTGGGAAGTCTATTTGAGTTAGGCTAGTCAACATTTGTGGAATAGCTATATTATGTTAAATACCTATGTTCTGGTATGCAGTCATTTTAATTTTGTATATATTTTATGAACAATGCAGTCTTGGATGTTTTAACAGCACTGGCATCTGTTGTAACATCCAACTATATAGATCTTCTCACTTCTAAGCGTCCCTCTTCACCACCAGATCTGGAAAATCATCTAAGAAAAAAGTTGAAACATTAGCATAACATTAGCTCGGTTAGCTACATAGCTAATGTTAGCAAAAGTACGATTCACAGAGCAAGCTAGAAAAGCTACATCAACGCATATTAAATGTATAAATGATGTGCCAGTGGGTGCTAAGAGATATGGTTAACTAATATTGGCTTTGAACTTCAGCATCTTTCTATAAGTTCTAGCTAACTACAGTAAAACTTACCTCCAAAGATCTGAATTTTCATCGCAATTGCTTGCCGAGGTTCTTTCCTTCTGGATAACAAAGACCACTCAATCCAGCCCTTTTCCGACTCAAGGTCTGGCAACATTTCTGTATTTTCTTTTATACACCTTTAAATTTCCAAAAACTTTCATAGATTTGTGACTCCTTGTCTTAGTAAGAAAAAATGGCAAGTGGACGTGGCACTGACTCAGTGTTGCCAACTATTTCCAAACGATGGTAGCTAGCATAAGCTCCAAAATTCATACCCTACTTTACATGTATATGACGTACTCATGTGCATAAAGTTTTGATGGGTGTGGGTTGGGAGAGGCCAAGTAGGCTACATAAAGAAATCTTTGTCCAGATCATCACAAGCTAACTACAGGGACATCGTGTGTTTGTATTAAAAAGACTCAAGAGTTGCACAAAAACTGGAGAAATTTGTTTGCTCTTTTGTAATTTTTAAAGTGTTATTTGACATTGCCATTTTAGAAAGAGATATCTCGAAGTGCGAGAAAGTTTCAGAGCTCTCAAGAGAACCATTGTCCATGTGACCATAGATACTCGCTCTCCCACTCCTGCCTGAAACACACACCCAGGCTCCCTGCACACTGTGTGTAGAGAGAGAGAGAACTACCCGCGCTGTATGGGAATAAATTCCAATTTAATAGATGTGTACATTTCTTGATATTTCCCTGAGGGTCTGAATAAGTCGGTAGATTTGTCGCTAATTGCTTTTTAGAAATAAAGTCACTAGGAAGGTCTGAAAAGTCGCTAAATCTAGCGACAAAGTTGCTATATTGGCAACACCAGCTAATCGGAGCTTGTGATTGGACACCCAGTATTGGAACTGTTTTGTTTCAAAATACTGCTCTGATCGGAGCCCTGTAATTGGCGCTCCTTACTG
Source organism: Galaxias olidus (assembly GCA_026901105.3). NCBI lineage: Eukaryota > Metazoa > Chordata > Actinopteri > Galaxiiformes > Galaxiidae > Galaxias > Galaxias olidus. The sequence goes on along the minus strand of JAPMUY010008605.1, from coordinate 51,108 downwards.
AAATGACCAATTTTTTTTAAATACAATAGTATGTTTCTATTATGTTTAAAATTATAAAATGTCTTAAGTATACTAAAGTACACCTTTAAATCAATAGTATTGTATACTTTCAAATATTTAATTGTAAGTATGCTTTATTTTAAATATACTTCATAAATAGTATATTCTTTTTTTAGATCAAATGTATTTAAAGTGTACTTTCAAATAATTCACTGTAAATATACTATATTTTATTATACTTTATTCAAAGTGTATTAAGATAAAATTTTAGACCAAATGTATTGTAAGTGTACTAACAAATAATTCACTGTAAGTATACTATATTATAATATACTTTTTGAAAGTGTATTAAAATACAATTTTAGATCAAATGTATTTTAAGTGTACTTTCAAATAATTCACTGTAAATATACTGTATTTTATTATACTTTATTCAAAGTGTATTAAAATACAATCCATTTGGTCTAAAATTGTAAGTGTACTAACAAATAATTCACTGTAAGTATACTATATTATAATATACTTTTTGAAAGTGTATTAAAATACAGTTTTAGATCAAATGTATTTTAAGTGTACTTACAAAAAGTAACATTATAATGTGCTTTTGAGTAGTGCTAGAAGAGGAAAGTATACTTTTAACATGCTTTTTAAATCTGTAGTATACTTTTAATACAAAAAGTACACTTATTTCTAAATGACTCCAAACCTTTGAGTGGCAGTGTATACATGTACATATATACAGTATTTACACACACCTATTTATCAATGTATTCACTAATACAAAATAACATTGGAATACATACCAATAAACATTATTACAATAAAAAGTACAATAACTATTTTTGAAAGTTATTTAGAGCTTGTGAGATTGCAAAAAGAACACAGATTGGGTTCCCACACCTTTTCTCTCATTGAATACAGAAATGTGAGTTGGAGGGCCAAAAAAAGTTATATGCATATGTAGAGTACTTAAAGATCACTTCCTTAAAATAGTAGGACAATATTATGATGATGAAGATATAACCTCACACAAACTTTACCTGGGCAGTCATTTTACAGTAAGTGCTTACAAACCACTAATTACCAAGTCCACCTTCAGTTTACTTGACCAACAAATTACCGATACAGTAAAAAACAAAGCAGTATTTTCACGTAATTGCTTGGCAAGCTTATTTCATCTGTCCAGTTGCGGTTATGAATCTACAAGAGCTGAATACGACGATTTATGGCCTCACTGCAATAATGAACCAGTCTTCTTAAGTGATTCAATGGGCTCAACAGCTTTAGAAATGTCAACCGTTTTAGTTGTCAACAGGACTTCACTTACCACAGACATTGTACTTATTAATAACAGCAGGAATTGTAAGTGGCTTTAGCTAAACTTGACCAACGTTACTTATAATGTAGTTAAACGGAACGCTTGTTACGGTATGGGTCCGTGTACCTAAGTTTCAGTTGATTTTCCTTTACAGTTCAGCGGGACGTTTCATAATTTCAGGTCGTTGTACCATTCCTATATTCTAAATGCCTGTTGAACTTTACATAAGGATCTTGAGTTGTGTTAGTTAGGGGAGGCGACCGTGACTGAACAGTGTACTCATTAATGACTACCTCCCCGTTAAGTGCATGGTATGTGTCCACCATTATATTATTGTGGGTAGAACCGTTACTTGGTGAACAAAAGGCCATAAATTCAAATCCCACCTGGGAACACCACCACTAGTGTGCACTTGAGCAAGGCACTTAATCCAAAATTGCGGACTGTTTATCGTTTATTACTGTCCCTGTAATCTCACTCTGGATAAAAGCATCTGCTAAATGACGAAAATGTATGTAAGAAAATGTAGTAAACGTTTAAAAGTCCTGTCTCTATACGCAAGTTTATATGCTAATGCCGGGATCAGACTACACAATTTCAGCCCAATTTTGACACGATTTTGTCGTCGCAGACAAACGCACAGGGTCGGGCGCGAATTTTAACATGCATGTAGTGTGACATCATCTGCAAGCTGCGATGTGGTGTCTGGGACGCCTCACAACACCACAACAAAAAGTCTAGCATATCAGAATTGTTTTGTATTTTCCTGACATGTGACAACTCCTACGACCTGTTTCTTGACGTTGACCAATAGAGCTTAACAGTGAGTTTACGGAAGTAAGATCCCCATTCATATCCTGCATAGAGATTTTGATTATTAGCCACCCAGTGAGCACAAGACCTAATTTTAACATTGATTTCTAGTTGAAAACGAGTAGATTTCCGGTCTGGACGTTCAAGACCTCTTTTCCCCCTTTTTTTCAAATACGTTACAACATCATGTCACAAAACACAAAATTGTTTATAATTTTGATATTTATTTTAATTTATAGCTTGAAATAAAGACGATAGATTATTTAAACTTTTTCTCTGAATTCAGGATGGCAAAATGTGGTCTACACAAAGACATAAATTTTATATGAAACATTAAATGCGTTCAAATTAAGAAATATGGAGCTAAAGCCTGTGTTGTCAACAAGATACTTCTAGGACAACGTAATGGGATTGGGCCTCATTCACCAACAATTCTTAAGAACAGTTTTCTTCTTAAAAAACCCACTTACACAGGTTAACAGAGATTCTGACATTCATGGGCGTCAAAGTGGGGGGGAAAGTGGGATTGAGTACCTAGGGCCCCAATGGGGGTGGGGGCCCTCGGAAGCCAGGAATGAAAAGTTTGTTTGTTTGCAATTTGTAATTTCTAAGTAATTAGTGTAACGATGTCACAACTAAATAAAAATTTACTAAACAAATCAATTGAGAAACTGAACTTAGAGACCACTAGGATTATTTTTTTGGGATACTGAGACCCCTCTTACAAAAGGTCAAAATGGTTTAGTCCGCACCTTTAGGCAACGATTCGTGTCTAAACACAGCTAATCCAACCAAGTGACTGCTATTCACGGCATGTCTTTCCTCAAGAAAGGGAAATAGGGACACCAAAAAAAGAAAGAAAGAAAGAAAGGAATGAGAGGGAAAGCCAAAATGAGGGAAAACAACTGCTAACTATTTTTTTTACAAAAGAAAGGTGAGCACAAAGCAGAATGGTTTAAAGCTAAAATCCGCAGTTAAAATTGAAGGCAGTCAGCCAGGAATCTAGCTTGGACTCGGAGCATATTTGCAGGGCTGATAAAGTCGCTAACCCGACAATCAAGTTTTCCCCTTCATGGCTACGAAAATAAGACTATATGGCCAAAAGTATGTGGACACCTGACCATCACACCTACATGAGCTTGTTGGACAACCATGGGCATTAATATGGAGTTGGCCCCCCCTTTGCAGCTATAACAGCCTACACTCTTCTGGGAAGGCTTTCCACAAGATTTTGGAGTGTGTCTGTGGGAATTTGTGCCCATTCAACCAAAAGAGCATGTGAGGTCGGGCACTGATGTTGGACGAGAAGGCCTGGCTCGCAATCGGCATTCCAATTCATTCCAAAGGTGATCAGTGGGGTTAAGGTCAGGGCTCTGTGCAGGCCACTTGGTTTGACGAGTTTGATGTGGAGGAAGTCATGTCTTTATACCACCACATCCGACGCTTGGCTTTGTGCATAGTTATCTTAGGCTTGTGTGCAGCTGCTCGGCCATGGAAACCCATTTCATGAAGCGCCCAACACACAGTTCTTGTGCTGATGTTGCTTCCAGAGGCAGTTTGGAACTCTGTAGTGAGTGATGCAACAGAGGATAGGCAATTTTTACGCGCTACACGCTTCAGCACTCGGCGGCCCCGCTCTGTGACTGTGCGGGTCTACCGCTTCCTGGCTGAGCTGTTGCTCCTAGACGCTTCCACTTCACAATAATAGCACTTACAGTTGACTGGTGCAGATCTAGCAGGGCAGAAATTTCATGAACTGACTTGTGGCAAAGGTGGCATCCTATGACAGTGCCACGTTTAAAGTCACTGAGTTTTTCAGTACGACCCATTCTACTGCCAATGTTTGTCTATGGAGGTGGCATGGCTATGTTCTTGATTTTATGCACCTGTTATCAATGGGTGTGGCTGAAACACCTGAACTCAATGATTTGGAGGGGTGTCCACATACTTTTGCCCATATAGCGTATAACACCCTGTCTGACGGACTATCAGAAACTATCCCCTACGTGACATAAAATCCCCTCCTTTATTCAGCTGTTCTGCCCTTTTGACTTGCTATTTGTTGGAAAAACTTTGACGACCGATTGAACGAGTTGGGTAGTGGCGTTGCTGTGTGTCTTATTGGGGGCTTTAGCCCGAATGTTTAAGTCTAGCTAGACGCCGTACTGTTGCACGCAACAAATATGCAGCAAATGGGCTACAATGGCCTAGTTCACCAAAAGATGATACAAAACAACGTGATCTTTAAAATAAAGACGAAATGGTAAGAAATTAGGTTGGCCTATACTGTAGTCCTTTGCTTGCTAATATTGAAAAGGAATGAATGATTACAATCAATCAATTAAACAGGTAATTATTTTTACTACCATGTAGGCCTATATGCTAGCAATGCAACGTATTGTCATGTCAGAAATAATAGTCCTTTATGCAATCAACTGGGCAACCAAAGAACGTGATACATTGCTAACCTTGTTTAATTAAGAACTAAATATTATCCTTATGATGCGCGAGGCTAAGAATGTAACCGATCACTCAAAGTGGGACTGATAGGCAACACTGCAAGAGTGGACCAGTTTGGAAAGGAGCAATGACCTTCCCCTGGAAAAACTGAAATTTTTTATTAAAATTAATTTAAAACTTGGCAGGATTAAATATCACAAATATAGTCTAGGGTAGTGCAAAGCCTTTTAATTATATAGGCATCATCCAAATGAACACCAAACTAATTAGAAATTAATCAGCATCATAGCTACAATATTATATTACATTATATCTACCAAAATTACCTACCAAAGCCTAACATAATGAAACACATGGCCCTCAGTTTCAGAAACAGCCACTGACAGTGGAGCATCGGCAGGACCATCATCATCGCCTGACAATATTACTGAAGACGAACATCATTTAACCATGAAGTATTGTAGACTACAGTATGTTGAAAAAGGAGGGTTGAAATGTGAGATTTCAAACTGCACACCTCAGGATATATCACAGATTATTATTACTTGTTCAAATGTGGTATGAACAGTTCATTAGTGACTACCCTGGTAACCACTACAGATTCATGTGCACAATATAGGCTCAATTATTTGTAAAACAAAAACAAAAAAATGGGGAGAGAAGGGGACCCACTGATATGGCTTGTGTATACAGTCCATAATTTTGTGCTACACCCTTGTTGACTTTCACCAATGTTTTCTTATTTGGGATTCATTCTTGTGTGAGAACAAAATCTATACATACACAAGAGCATACTTACGCACATTTGAGGGCGGAATGTTGGTTCTAAATAATTTGTTTGTACGTTTCCTTAAATTCTACAGTTGTAAAATATTATTGGATTTAAACTACAATATCTTTTTATCATTACCATCATCGCTGGTGCAGCGAGCTCTCAACGGGCCAAAAAGACCAGCCCGGCCAACTTGTGGGCAAAATCTATAGCACGGACCGAATTTGCTATCTAAATTTCCAACCCCAACCCGAGTCTCCGTTCTGCGACTAAACTCGTGTGAATAAAGGAAAGCGGACACAAGCTGGATAGCGGACAGTGAGGCAATAGGAAAACATACATAACGTAATGGCTGTGTATTAATACATTTGTCAGCTAACAATTATTTTCCAAGATAAAATAGGCTAGTAAAGACAGTGCTTTGATACAATCAAACACAGCCTAGGACCTTCACCATAACAGCCCTTTTTTTATATATATATATATATATATATATATATATATATATATATATATATATATATATATTTTTTTAATTAAAAGTGGTAAAACACCAACGTAAGAACAGAGTACAAAAAAAGAAGTTTGTCAGTTTCTCAATTTCATACATATACACGCGCACGCACGCACGCGCACGCACACGCACATTAATAAAACCCATACATAAAAATGAATAGAATTATTTTTTGGGGGAATAATTAACAGGTAAAACATGTACCTAAACATACACATACATACATACATATTCACATTAATGTATACACATATACATATGCGCATACATACATGCACATAAAATAAATAAATAAATAGAAAGCGCTGCTACAGGAACTAAAAAACAGGCAGAGCTAAAATAAACTGATCTCAGTCCAAATAAGTGTCCAAACTTGGAAGTGAGAGATAAGTCAGCAATGTTAACATATCACCCGAAGGTTACTATTCAAACATAACTAGCCTAATAAAAAAATAAAATTAAATTAAAAACCTCGAGCGAATACGGGATACAAAAGTCTTGAGGCCTGACTGAAGACACGTCTTACCTGTGTCAAGCCCGTCAGTAAAGGCCAGTAAATATAACCAAGATATGCAAGTCTATTGAACAAAGGCCATATCTGTAGGCAGGACCAGCCTGTCATGAGTTATGTATGCGCTCCTGGTAAAATTGCTCAGCTTTCTCCGGGGTGTCAAAGAAATGATCCACACCGTTGAAAGTAACTCGCAGTCGAGCAGGGTACAGCATGCCGAACCGAACGCCTTTCTGAAAAAGCGAAGATTTCAGTGTTGAAAGCAGCTCGCCTTTTTGCCACAGTGGCGCTGAAGTCTTCTTAAAACTTGCAGCTGTGGCTGGTGTTTGGGTCTGAGGCTGCGGTGGGCTCGGTCCAACTTGGGGCCGGCCTCTGGCAGCGCATCCCCAACCACTTCCTTAAATAAATCTACCATAATTTTTGTCAAATCCTTCCCTTCAATACCCTCGGGCAGACCAATCACTCTTAAATTCTGACGCTTTGAACGAGAAATCAGGTCTTCCACAGTAGTTTGAAGTGAAGTATGTTCCTCCGACATCTTAGCCATATTGGAACGCAGCGTCGCCACTTTTTTCTCCAGGCCAGTGATATTGTCCGAATGGGTCGAAAGGGCCGTTTCCATCTCCGAAATTGTGGAGGTGTGCTTGGCCAATGTAGTGATGACAGATTCAAGGGAAGAATTTATCGGTGCAAGGGCTGTATTGAGGGTGGTAGTGAGCTTAGCCGTCATGCTTTTCCTAGATTTGTCCAATTCAATGACAAGTGTTTCCAACGTGAGAGGAGAAGGCTCGCAAGCCATCTTGAGAACATTGGGTTCACCCACAGGTTTCTCCCGATTTTCCCCACTTGCGCGAGTCGATTTACTCATTCCCGTGTAACTTCAACGTGTCATAAGGTGAAAACAAACTTTTGCACAAAAGACTGACTCAATAAAAAGGACGTAATAAACAAAAAACACCAAATACGCACAGGAGGTAAACACCACGTCTCTCCACTACATTGTCAAACCGGAACTCCCCACCATAACAGACTTGTCTTGAACATTATACATGCAGGCAGCACAGCAAACTGCAGATTTTTTGGTGCAGCCCGGGGCCGGTCTAGTTGTGTTCTCTTCTCTGGATACAGAATTCCATGAACGAGTAATATCATCCCATTCATCTTTTTTTGTGTTATTTTATATTCACTACTGATGTTACTAAATATGACAGCTCATTTGCACACGGCCCTGCAGCCTCATGCCCTTCTATGGGGATTGGCGGGGAATGTACCTATGCTAATTAGCAACAACTGTCACATACTTTCAATTCACGAAGAAATGGGATTCATCGATATAAGAACATAGGTGCGAACAATTCTGCGGTTTAAGAACATGTTGTGAATCCGACAGACTTCTCTTAGGAAATGTCTTAAGATCAAATATAAGAAAATACTTCGGAAGATATTGGTTAATGAGGCCCAATGGGAGCAGTTTTTAATGTAGAATTAGATATTGGAGAAGGGCACACTTAATGAGATATTGCGCTGACTGATGAAATGCGCATGCACCGCAGTACAGCTTGCAGTTTAGTAGCCATTTAGACAAACACTGTAGTAGATGTGAACGCTGTTCTCAGGGCAGGCCTGCCCCCAGAACACTCGCTCTACGTATCTGATTGGTAAGTTCACAGCACTTGTAGACGTCGTTGCTGACTGGCTAGCTTATTCGCAAGCGGCAGTAATGTGGCGCTATTCGCTTCTTCGCAAGCGTTTATAGTGATGCCGCGCCGCTGACTTCTCTTTGGCACTTACCTCAGTAACCTGATGTAAAAAAATAAATAAATAAACAAACAGGAGAAAGATAAAACTTAGATACAACTGATCAAATTACTAATGATTATTCATAGTGTTGAAATACATTACTTTATGAAGATATGGCTTCTGGGACCGAAGATGCTGACAATGAGGAGTTGTTTTCTTATGTTAACTAAATTAACTTAAGCCTTAGACATTAATTCAAACTCATTTCCCATACAGGGATTATGCCATATCCTAGACTACAAAACTTTTTCAATGGAGAATCGCCATTGACAGTGAGATTTAGTCCAGAATAGTCTAGTTTATTAAGTAGGCCTAATAAAATGTCTAGAAAGCTATACTATTTTTTATTTTTTAAATCAAGGATTGTTGCTATTGTATTGGCCCTAACTAAAGATCAAAGTTGACTTAATTAGCCTACTATACAGGTCAACCAAGCAACCCAATTGAGGAACTCTGGTCTTTTTCTCTTCTCATTTTTGAGACAGTGGAGAGTAACCAAAGAGTGGAAAGTTGGATGGTGATTGAGGCAACCAAGAGAGTATTTTATTGAAGACTACCTAAAAATAATAAGCCTATCAAAAAAGGGGCACTTTTCTTAACGGAAATGGAATAGAGAAAATCATGTCCACTACTACTGTGAGAGAGCAAATGTCCGTCCATCCATCCATTAGCTATACCGCTTATCCTTTGCAGGGACGCGGGGGGCTGGAGCCCATCCCAGCCGACACAGGGCGAGAGGTGGGGTACACCCTGGACAGGTCGCTAGTCTATCACAGGGCCGACACATAAGGACAGACAAAAACTAACTCACATTCACACCTACGGGCAATTTAGAGTCACCAATTAACCTGCATGTTTTCGGATTGTGGGAGTACCTTTTAACATAAGCAGCGCACAGACTTCGACATAGTTGTGAACTTTTAATATCTGTTTAAACCATTCGCCTATAACAGTGTACAACAGAATACTGCCTGAATGATCAAGTTGAATTGAATATTATTTTCACTAGCAAGAGAAAACGAGAACTTTATAGGCTGTGAATAACACCTGCATTAGGTTCACTTACATTTATTCCAAATTTTGCCCATGTAAAATAACTGTCAAGAACTATAAAGAACAACTTTGTTCAGAACAAGTAAATCTAATTTAAATGAAAAAGCATTACACGTAAAACAATAGGACCACCATTGAAAAAATATGCTAGAGACACTCAACTATTTACTATGAACAACTTTTCTGACAGTTAAGAATTGTATTCATTTACAATAAATGGGGATGCCCAAATTCCTAGTTATGCAATACCTTCAAACATGGGACAAAGTGACACCACTGAATTTAATTGAACACTTAGTAACACCAATCCTGAACACACCCCTGAATACTGCCAGTGTGTGCAGATGGAATTGGTTCTCAATCATTAGGCCTTCTTTCCTACAGTGCATAAGATCTCACACACACACACACACACACACACACACACACACACACACACACACACACACACACACACACACACACACACACACACACACACACACACACACACACACACACACACACACACACACAGCTTGCAAGATGATAGTTATGACATGTCCGGCTTCTGTGTCTTCATTATTTTGCTGGGTGTCCCTAAGCAGTCCTAAAAACACAGGAACAAACAAGTGAGGAGCAGAATCCAAAAGGACAATGCATCCAACTCAGTAAAATTTATTTTTCAATAGACAATAAAACGTAGAAAAACACATTTACCACTTGAAGAAGAAAAAAAAAAAACACAGGATGAATACCAATGTAATAATACAATCAAATTCAATAAAATGTGATTTCTAGGATGAAAAGACTCAAGATTCATAAGAATTACTAACAAATTCTCTGCATCCAATTTGTCAAGTACAGTTAGAGGTAAAGTTGCTAAATTGTAATAAAGAATGAAAGATTGGCAATTATTAAATATATACAAAAACCTCCCATGACATTCTCTACTTGCCTTAACTGCAGCCAACAGACCTCTCTATAGACAGCACTCCTATATTGCTTGCCTATCATGAAGACTTGGGCACTATCTTAAACATCTATCTTTTAAGATGTTTTTATAAGTCAGTTGTGTGAATGTAAACCATATCACCGTAGTCCAGGACCAACAGGAAGAAAGGAAAAATATTAAATATTTATGGCAGTTTAAGTCTGGTTTCATTATAGGAAGCCAAACTGTATTTTCCATTTCAATGATTGTACTACAAAAACATGAGTTCTTAAAAAAGACGACAAATAAAAAGAAGACAACCTAATAGGCGAGATCAAAACAGACTACTGTGTCAAAGGCCTTAGAGCAAAGAAAGCAAATCACTTGCACCTAGTCTACATAAGAGGGTGACATTGGCAAATAGGGAAAATGCTGACAGTACTATGGCTTGATCTAAAGTCAGATTGACACATGGTTCATGAGTATTTTCAGGTTCATGATAGTTCTTTCAGGTAGGAAGGAGAACCGCTTTGAAACCTCTAAGAACGGTTTTGTAATATGCCGTAAATTGTTAAAATTACTGGCTTCAGCGTTCAATGAAGAAGCATTAATTTACATTTGGAGCTCCTATGCAATTTACAGCTCAGAGGAGAGTTGGGTTGAAAACTTAAGGTCAGGCACAAACATAATCTGAGCTGCAAGTGCAAAACAAAATGAATTCAGACTCAGATGTTTGTTTAAATTTAAAATGTAGATCCACAAACATAACCTGATTGAGTTTTTTTTTTTTTCTGAGAAAATGTAGTGCCTTTTAATTCAGAGGTTGTTCAAACGGGTAACCAGCAAAGACAAAGTTCTTGTTCAAAGCATTCCAGATGTTTTTCTTGCTATTTAAGGTTATTCAACATAAATTAATTTGAGGAGGTACCTGGAGTAAGTTTGGGAGTGTTTTAATACAGTACTTCAGCTATACTAGAGTTAAACTATTGACGTTAAGCAAAATGGGTTTATTTTGTCTATTTTTCACTTGAATTTTTTTAAAAGAAGGTAGCCCTGACAGAGGTAGCTAGCTAACGTTCCTAAAATCGGAGTGAGTGAGAGCAGAACGACAGGCTTGGTGACTCGTCCAGGCTAGCTTATCTGGTCGACTGTTTCTTTTCTTTTACCAATCATGACCACTCAGGAGGACGACCAACTGGAGGAGTAGGAGCTGGGACCTGATCCACAGGCGAGAATATCAACTAGGAATGTATGATTGTGTGTGTGTGTGTACAATATGTTCAATTCTAATTCTAACTTTGTTACCCCCTATCATTTTGGATATGGCTAGCCATTCTCGCACAGGTCCTAAGTCAGCTAGAAAGCATGAACGCTTCCTTGACCATCCTATCCTTCCTATTTTGATCATGATAGAAAGGCACAGAAACCTCTCCCTTTATACCTAGGCGACCTTACGGTATTGATTTGGATAGCATGCGTCAGTCTGTGCTTTCTACAACAAATGTATAGGTTTGAGGAAATATCCTTGCATGGGTTGGTGGGTGTGTGTGTGATGTCCATGCGACTTTACTATCTCACACCCCTAAGCCTGTTGTGCCTACATCATCATTCCACACAGCCCATGCCCCTGCACTGCAGGAGCTCCCTTCCCTGCCCCTCCTTTACTAATTTTCTGTCCACAGGTTTCTCTGTCTCTCCACAGGTCTTTTCATTTTAAAAAGTTATATATATTTAATATTTAACTACCCCTAACCCTGATATCTTACGTATTCACTGTCAATCTATCTATAATAATACATTATTTATATAATATTTTTTATATATAATTAATAAGAATAATTTGTAAGGAGGACTGGTGGTCTGAAATGTATCATTAGGATAACATTCTAAATTGTTGTTTCCTTTTTGCCGTTTTCATACTGACCACTAGAAAGGTCATAACATTTTTACACTACATGTGTTTAATTTAATTGATGTTCAAAATTTCCTTGTTAATTTGGTATATTTCATATGCTTTGTTTTCTCTATCTTGTCTTTATAAAGGTGAGAATTTGGGGTTTATGATGAAGTATGGCAAACTAATATTTTTGTTAAAATTGGTGTACAAAAGCTTTTGAAGACAGGATGATTACCCTAAAATAATCATACAAACTCAAAGAACTAGTTCTTCACTTCAATATGGTGTATAAACTTCAAATGTGTGATGTAATTTGAAAACACAACAAAGATTAATGCATCGTAAATCCATATTTTTTTACGGATTGGAATTTCTGAACTTTTGGGCTCAGGCTGGAAAGGGTTGATTACAGGTGACGGCTACACCCATCACTGCTAACGGTACAATAAGGTCGTCTGGCCTCCTCTTTTCGTTAGTGATCAGCACTGACAGCCTACATGTTTTTTGTTTTTTACTTACAAGGCTCTCCTTAAACATCAACATGTCCTTGAAGGCGATCTGAGTACGGAGCTAAAATACAATTACCATTTTCCAGATAACAGATTATTTCCAGGATATTTGGTCATTTTAAATCAATTTCCAGGACTGGAAAACTAGTCTCTAAATTTCCAGGTTTTCCAGGACGCATGGGAACCCTGATACATGTATAAATCATATATATTATTAATAAACTATATTTCTACAGCTTTTTGTTTTGTCTATGGTGCAAGAGTCATATTTGATGGCATATTCATTACCATATAGCTGTTATTTTGTTTTGCTTGTATTGGGTGGGTGGGTGGGGTGGGGGGGTTGATACGCTCAACTAATCAATACCTCAAGGAAGGGAATCTGGCAGCTGGAAGAACCTATGGAATTCAGAGAGTCAGAGTCCAAGAGTGCTTGAAAGTCAGGCTTCTAAGCACACAAGACAAAAGAAAAAAAGTTAGCAAGGTTGCCCTTATGAATACCGCTCCACACATGTAAGAAAACATCTGAGGCTTTTTGGGAAAAAATGCACCCTATGTATTTTCTCAAGTAATTACCATCTGGAAATGTATCTGGTCTCTAGACGAATCAACATAACTCTGCGAGTTCGACTCTGGGAGGTCAGGGAGGTCTTGGAAGTCGGCTTCCAGCTCAATGTTCATGCAGTCATCCAGGTCCATCTCCTCTCTGTAGCAGAACAGGTATTAACAGAAACTGCCATGAGGACTTTGACTCCTGCATTCACAACGGACTAATTTCAAATCTGACATTTGGCAAAATTCATTCCCGTTGACTTTCACAATAGATCCACATCAGCTAGATTCCTAGTGTCCGGAGATGATTTGAAAAAACAATGTCTTATCAAACGGTACAAACATTTGGCACGCTTGAGTGTCACAATTCTTCAAATAGGACTTACATTGCCTGCAAGTCATCGCCTTTATCTATGGGGGGGTCCCAGGCATGCAGTTTCACCTTCCACAGTTTGACCTGCTGGTCCCACGAACGGCGGCTGTATTTTCTAAATTTGTTGGGTGTCCTGGGGTGGACGCCAGGCTGACGCAATTGTCTAGGGAAAGATGTCACAGATTTAAAATTACAGTCCATGGTTTGACTATTAAGGGTTATGGCCATAACTCTGTAAGCAAGGCACCTCTCTGTGCAAGAGAAAAATAGCATTTTAGCGTTTGTCCGTGACTCACTTAGGAACCTCTTTCAAGTATCTGTCATAGGCAAGTGTATTTTTCCCATAGTTGATTTGCTTCTGTCTTCGTACCAACACAGACTCATCGCTCTCCATCTCGCTTGTGGGGACTGGGGGTTCTCTTGAATTAGAACTGGAGGTGAAAAAAAGAGAAGAGCTGTATGTTGTAATGGATGCAACTTTAATTTCAATTGTTGTTAATCAGATAGAAATATAGATACTGAGATCTTAAATTACACCTGCAGAGGATTTAAGGCAGGTGTTCCTTCAACCAAATGTCTAACTTAGTTACTGCTTCAAAAACTTGGCCTTCACATTTGTAATTTTTTAAAAATAGATTGAAACATGTTTTTAAGATGAAAATAGAAAAAAAAATCTTTGACCCTATTAGAATCATGTTGGTGTGCCAAATATTACGTAAGGGACACCCATTTGAAGCACAGTGGTGCCCCCCCCCCCCTACAACAGTGTTGTAAAATGCAACAAAGCTCGAGAGATATACAGATTAGGTTAGTCTATTATAAATAATGGACATAAGAGTAAGACAATGAACGGTCATCCGTAACCTACCTTCCAGCAGAGTTCCTCCTTTCTTTTTGGGTAAACTCAGCTGCAAGTATCCTCCTCCTGTAACTAAAGCACAATTTGAAACTACATCCACATCCAACATGCATTTATATCATTTTAATAAGGTTACAGATAGGGTAATAATCAGGAATGTGATTGGTTGGAATATTTAAGCAGTTTTGCAAGTACATAACTGCGTACAAATTGTATTTCAAAGTGAAAGTTGTGATTGGTTACTTAAATTGTTGATTTCCACTTTACTAAGAAGCAAATCCAGACCCAACAAATTGCACACTAAATATGCCATACATGGATCCAAGGTGCTAAATGCTATATTCAATTAGCTGGTCTCATATAGAGAAAATAATACAGCCATGCCTTAACTGGGACATACTTCATACTCACACCGAATATTGGGCCAGTTACACAATTTGAATTTTTCTAAACTCTATTTAGCCAAGTATTATATAATATATGCCAGCATGAATTATGCATATTGATCTATCCCAAGCAAATTGTGTTTGTGTTCAATCATGAATGATAAATCTATCCTTCGATTAAAAATATAAGCGAGGGCACCAAGCTACAAAGTAACAAGAGATGGTTTGCCTAAAAAGACGACAAAATAGTATAGAACACGAATAGATTTTCCACTAAACATACTTATTTTGCTTGTGGTAAATACAATTACGTGGCCCAATTGGCTCTACCACTGCCTACTTGTTACCAAGATGCTCCTACCGCCTACGTATTTTTGTTCAAATGCAGAGCTCTAAATTTCCCCTTTAAATACAAATAAATAAAACAGGTGGAATAGCTGATAAAACCGTATCAAATCCGTAAATATTGTTTTGTATGTGTACTGACCGTTGAACGTCCTTACATGCTGCTGAACTGGTCTCATCGCTTTCCACCTCATTCTCCCCGTTAGCACGTCTTGAGAAGGTACTATTACTCTCTGGCGTGGTGAAGCTAATAATAAAAATAATCAGTTTAATCAGAAACAAGGGAAACAATTCTTTTACACTAGTCAAAAACGTTGATCAGGCCTTTGACCATGGGACGACATATTATTTGAATGTTTAGCAGAAACTTGATAGCAAATATGAATCCATTTAATACAGTGCAATAGTTTGGAATTTGAGACATCTTTTTTTAAAGAAAGTGTTCAATTGATTTACAAATATATTGAAGACATTACTAACGTTGCAAATGACTATCAAATTACTGATTTATAAACCCGAAGCCCTTTTTTTAAGTATTATTTAAAGTTAGATCAGCTAAACACCCCAGTTCAGCAGCAATCTCCTGACTGGAGGTAGCCATTTCTGCTCACGGATACCGGTGTGGGGAAAAAGGGATGTATAGTCAATCCATGCACTCTGATGTCGATCAACCAATAGGCAAAAAGTTGACCCCGTGACACATTTTAAATGACAGTCCCATCATTTGCAGAATGAAGAAATGCATACAGATGTAATGTAAAAGATGTAAAAAGCATCTTCGGAAGAAATGTATAATGAAAATAAGACAGAAGTAAAAATAATTTAATTGGAAGTACATATGTGGGGAAATGCAAAGCAAATGTAAAAGGAAATGTAAAAAGCATTAAAGACATGTAAAAAGGATAATAAATAAATGGGGGGATTAATACAAAGGAAAATACAATCCATGGCATATTATTCATTTTTGAGTCATTTATTTATTTAAAATTTTGGCAGCTTTGGTCCTCCATAGCCACTGGTGTCTGGCTTCATAGGGTAGTGTATGGGAACTTTCCAACAAAACTGTTTGTAAACGAGTATGGACAATGCTCACAATGTTATAAAGTCAAAATGTTCTACCATTCTGACACTTTATACTGCCATGAAGCGTATTTATTGCACAGTTTGCACTTCCTGTGGCCTACTGTTTCCCTATACGAATGTACATTGGCGGGAACAATGGCCACAGGAGTGTGACCAAATTTCCTCTCTGCTGGAGTGTTATCCAGTGGCACCCCACAAAGTTCAGCAGTGAGCAGCTCAACAAAGACCTGATGGAACATGGGTGTATTCTTGTTCTTTGCACATACTTATTTGTGGAGGATGAATGAATCGGTGGCTACAATGTCCAGAACGTGAAAAACCAGATGTTGGCCAATTGCTGGGCTAGAGGAGCATGTGCAGATGTGCCTGCTGGTCTGTGTTGGACGGTGCTTGTTGATTTACAGGAATTGCAGGCTTGCTGCACTCTGCTCATCAACACTAATAAAATAAAACTGTGTACTACAATTCAGTTACAACCAGGGTTTACGTTAGCCGGTATCACGTTTAGTTGTCTGGCACATGAAAATATCAACGGCCAAAATGTTCGGTATGCATGAATAACGCAAAAATAAATTAAACATTAAATAGCCTAATGTTGTTAGTATTATTTTGTGAACAATAAAATATATTAGCTAAGCTTAAATTATGCGGTGTTTAAGATCAGAAGCCTATAGCGCACTGCACACTCTCTGGGGAAAACTATTCCTACTGGGCAAAGCTGGAAAAGATTGCTAGCACAGTTCCTGTGTCCAGATTGCCGGCAGAGCATTTTCACTCCAAAACAGGATAAAAAGGCTCAAACGGTGACAAGGTTGATGCAAATTGCAAGTTGTGCCAAGGAGTTGGATGGCTTAAAAGTGCAAATCAGTGGAGCACTTCAATTTGAAAGAAGTCGCGTCGCTAATAACGGGTTAGACTGTCTTCATTTAGCATATTTTCAAAAGATATACATTTAATGTAGGCTTTGTTGATTAACAGTAGCAAGGCTATTTGTTTTTATTTTATTGTTGCCACATATCAAGTTAGCGAAGTTGCAAAGAGTTCATTCATGCTACTACTTTTAGGCCAATAAAATACATTTGTTGGATTGAAGTGTTTGCGTTTTATTGCTGTTTAAATGTAGGCTGTAATATAGTTTTTTGAAAACATGTCGGGTAGTTGTTTTATATGGCCGGACTTTTGAAATGTTAACGGCCCTAATTGCTGTAAAAAAAAAAAAAAAAAAAGAGTATAGCGTAAACCCTGTTTACAACATTTGTTATGGAATCAAACTTCATGCAGAGTGCCTGAACACAGACCCACACACTAATGTCAGGCAAGATTTGCATTTCACACCCTGCCCCCTTCAGCTTAACTTTCACACCCAACCCTCCCCACACATACAAAGGCCCAATCGCGTAACCCCTTAGGCCTAACCCTCCGTTTGCGCGTTCACGCATAGGGGTGTCCCAATTCTCATGATGAGGCATTATGGGTAAGTGTTAGGGTGTTGTAGCCCTTGAAACTGAGATTTTCCAGAGGCACACTTGAGACCGAGGGTTTTGAGAATGCTCCAAGAAAGCTTAGCGATTCACCGTAAAGATGGTGGCAAACTTCACTGGTCAAAAAAGAAAACCACAAATCTAAGTATTTTCTTTGTTTATAAAAGAAACAAAAAATTACGATAACCCTCGTATTAGCTTAGTTATGTGATGCGTGATGACGCATCACATCTTGTTATCGCAAAGTCATATTATTATTATGTGATTGCACATATACTGTTATCGGGAAGTCATATTTTTCTTATTATTAGCCCTAACTACGCCCACAGTTTTGACCCTATCGATTCCATTCCCATGCCAACAGGTCTTGGGTTATGGTGGGCAGTGAGTGCACTTGCATTTTGCTAAGTGATCGGTTCACGCGTTATATTTTTTATTATAATTTTTTTATCTGTTTTTGGCCCTGTTGAAATGACTGGGTATAGAAAACCCCAACTACAACCCCTGGAAGTGTTCTAAAACGTATGTTCACCTTAAAAGCATACTAGCTACGGTATCAAACACTCCGATAAGTATTTAGCCGTGGTCTATAAAGGTGAGCTTATAGAGATAAAAAACTAGGGTTATACCCATTTGTTACATACATGACATGTACAAATTAAAAAAAAGTTATTTAAAAATCATTTAAACAAATACAAACGTTCAAAATAATAGAACGTCCCTGTGTGCGGGCTTGTGCACGCTAGCGGATTAACTGCAAAACTGAATGTGGTGTGTCAGTACTGTAGGCTTCTTATGTTCTCTATATTTTCTCTGTGTGACAGTTGTCCATTAGTATAAGTTTTATGTGCATATCTGATCCAATTTGGCAGACCAATTGCCGTGACATTTTCTTATTACATTGTTAAGATGACTAAAGCAAGCAGTCTGAAATCTGATTTCCAGGAAAATTTCGGTTATTACCTGATATTTAGTTATGCCCATAGTGTCATTGTCTTTGTCTAGATATAACCTCTAAATTATCATCCTTATTTTAAGTGGTAGGCTAATGTCACAGCCAGTCTGATCATTTCCAGTTGAGGTTAGGCTGTTATAGAACAACATCACCATCACATATGGCCGATACCTTTAATACTGTATGTTTCCACTTTTGTATGAATAGATAACTTAATAGTAATAAATAGTGGCAATGTCATTTAGCAGACGCTTCTATCCAAAGAGACTCGCAATGAGATTACAGGGAAATGTCCATATGGACTGACAACTGTCAAAACCACGACGTAATTAAAGAATTTGCATTTTGGATAGGTTTTGCAACATGATAGGTAAATTATGTAGACGACATTAGCTAAACTTGACCAACATTACTTATAATGTAATTAAACGGAACGTTTGCTACAGTATGGGTCCGTGTACCTAAGTTTCAGTGGATTTGCCTTTAGGTCTACAGTTCAGCGGGACAATTCATTCATTAATTCAAGGTCATTGTACCGTTCCTACATTCTAAATGTCTGTTTAACTTTACATATAGATCTTGAGTTGTTAGTTTTCCTTTTTCAATGTTGTGATTTAA
The DNA here is from genome assembly GCA_026901105.3 of Galaxias olidus. Classification (NCBI taxonomy): domain Eukaryota; kingdom Metazoa; phylum Chordata; class Actinopteri; order Galaxiiformes; family Galaxiidae; genus Galaxias; species Galaxias olidus. Next base: position 31,896 of record JAPMUY010008605.1, on the reverse strand, counting down.
CTTGGTATCACTAAAGAGGCGCAGCTGAGACTGCTCAGGTTGTCAATCAGCTCTACAAAATACAACACTAAACACACAAACGGTGGGCGGAGATTTCATGCGAAAGGGGAACTGAGTGTATTAAAGTAAAAGCTGTCTGTCCTTCCCATAAACAACTGTAGGCCATATTCGTCAAACTTTGCAGTTATCTACAAGCGAAACCATAATTATTTAATGATGCATCACATACTGAAATCTCAAAATCATATTCTTCTACTTATAATTAGATCGACCACACGCAGTTCTGAATCTATCAAATCTATCAATCAATCTATAATTGCTTGCTGCAAAACTAACTCCTTTGTTACCGTAGCGCGATTGAAACGGAAAAATCCAATACAAAGCAGTGTCAGAATGAACAGAACAGACTGGCTGATACACGCAGGCTATTTAAACAGGCAGCAGCACAGTTTCATTAAGATTAAAAATGTATCAGCGGTAAAATAATCAGTATCGAACATGCATTAATACTTAAGACAATAGACTACTGCTGATTTTATGTCTGCAGCACTGTCCACTTGTGATACCATCGCCAGATGCCTTAAAACGAAGGTTGAGTTAACACGAGGACGTAGGGGAGACTGGGGATGGAAGCAACACTTTTTGCATTTCTCTGTTGCTCTGAGACAAAATTGACATAGATCAGCCAAACATTAAACTTATATCTGTTTTCTAATTACCCATACAATTTAAAGATGACTACATATGACATATAGTTCACAATATTTATATGAATGGAAGAAGTCAGATGTTGCAACTGGCCCCAAGTGGGCGTTTACACTTGTGTTCAGTTCAGCGCTGTCCACCAACACTCGAGGACGTAGTAGTGCTGCAGCGGTTATGTTAAGGGGCTGGCCACCTGCACTGCCTGGTCGCTGATGGTGGAAACGCCATCACATCCGCATTTTCTCGTGGAAATGCATTTATAGTTATTATTATTAGGCCTATTTTTGGCGCCTTAACTACGCCCGCAGTTTTGACCCAGTCGATTCCATTCCAGTGCCCACGTCTTGGGTATTGCAGTCTAGTATGCTTACATACAGCTAAGTGATCGGTTATCGTGTTATATTTTTAATTTTTATTTTTAATCGGTTTTTGACTGGGAGAGATAATTCACGGGCATATACCACCAACTAGCGTTGAGATCATGTAATTGCAAGTTGTTGCGTTAGTATGGCTATACTGACTGTCTTGGCTTGTTATATGCATGAATGAATGACTCTGTCCAATTATTTTGTGATTGTCTCGTAAGACGCAGTCATATACTGTTATCCTTATGTTTTATTATTAGCCCCATTTTTCAGCACCTAACTTCAGTGCATTTCACTTCCATTGCAACGCCAAAATGTCAGTTTGAATGCCACAGACTGCGTTTGTACACTGCTAATTAATCAGTCCACTAGTTATTTTTTAATTGCCTCTTTTGCATGCTTAATTTGCCCATGGACAATGAATGGGAAGAGGCTAAGACTTGAGGGGAGCTGGAATGAAGGACTAAGATGAATCATACCCTTGTGTATACCGTCATCTAGTGACCGCAATAAAATGCATACATGTATACAGTGCATCCGGAAAGTATTCATACCCCTTCACTTTTTCCACATTTTATTATGTTACAGCCTAATTCCAAAATGGATTAAATAAAAAAAAAAGTTCAACATTCTACACACAATACCGCATAATGACAAAGCGAGAAAAAATTTCGGGAATTTTTTACAAATGTATAAAAAAAAAAAAATACATCAATTGTACATAAGTATTCACACCCTTTACTCAATACTTTGTTGAAGCACCTTTGGCAGCAATTACAGCCTCAAGTCTTCTTGAGTATGATGCTACAAGCTTGGCACACCTATTTTGGGGCAGTTTCTCCCATTCTTCTTTGCAAATTGTCTCAAGCTCCATCAGGTTGGATGGGGAGTGTCGGTGCACAGCCATTATCAGATCTCTCCAAAGATGTTCAATCGGGTTCAAGTCTGGGCTCTGGCTGGGCCACTCAAGGACATTCACAGACTTGTCCCGAAGTCACTCCTTTGTTATCTTGGCTGTGTGCTTAGACTGGGGCGAAGGTTGACCTTCCAACAGGACAATGACCCTGAGGTCCAGAGTGCTCTGGAGCAGGTTTTCATCAAGGATCTCTGTACATTGCTGCATTCATCTTTCCCTTGACCCTGACTAGTCTCCCAGTTCCTGCCGCTGAAAAACACCCCCACAGCATGATGCTGCCACCACCATGCTTCACTGTAGGGATGGTATTGGCCAGGTGATGAGCAGTGCCTGGTTTCCTCCAGACATGACGCTTGGCATTCAAGCCAAAGAGTTCAATCTTGGTTTCATCAGACCAGAGAATTTTGTTTCTCATGGTCTGAGAGTCCTTTAGGTGCCTTTTGGCAAACTCCATGCGGGCTGTCATGTACCTTTTTCTGAGTGGCGGCTTCCGTCTGGCCACTCTACCATAAAGTCCTGATTGGTGGAGTGCTGCAGAGATGGTTGTCCTTCTGGAAGGTTCTTCCATCTCCACAGAGAAAACACTGGAGCTCTGTCAGAGTGACCATCGGGTTCTTGGTCACCTCCCTGACCAAGGCCCTTCTCCCCTGATTGCTCAGTTTGGCCGGGCGGTCAGCTCTAGAAAGAGTCCTGGTGATTCCAAACTTCTTCCATTTGCGAATGATGGAGACCACTGTGCTCGTTGGGACCTTCAATGCTGCAGAATTTTTTTTTTTACCCTTCCCCAGATCTGTGCCTCGATACAATCCTGTCTCGGAGGTCTACAGACAATTCCTTGGACTTCATAACTTGGTTTATGGTCTGACATGCACTGTCAACTATGGGACCTTATATAAACAGGTGTGTGCCTTTCCAAATCATGTCCAATCAATTGAATTTACCACAGGTGGACTCCAATCAAGTTGTAGAAACATCTCAAGGATGATCAGTGGAAAAGGGATGCACCTGAGCTCAATTTTGAGTGTCACAGCAAAGGGTGTGAATACTTATGTACATGTGTTATTTTTATTTAAAAAAAATTTTTTTTTAATACAATTTGCAAAAAATTCTAAAAAACCTTTTTCACTTTGTCATTATGCGGTATTGTATGTAGAATGTTCAGAAAACATTTTTATTGAATCCATTTTGGAATTAAGCTGTAACATAAAAAAAATGTGGACAAAGTGAAGGGGTATGAATACTTTCTGGATGCACTGTATGTTAGTCAACATTTTATTGCAGTCACTAGATGGCAGTATACACAAGGGTATGATTCATCTTGGTCTTGCATTCGGGTGTCAGATGTGGGATAGCTAAAGCCTGGTTTATACTTCTGCATGAGCGAACGTAAACATTCATTTGGCGCTTACGTTCGCACAGCAGTTTGCCTACATACTTCAACATAAGTTTAACGGGCCCACTAGGTGGCAGTGTCGCGTTCAGTAATCCAGAATGTACAGGAAATTGTAGAATAAGCAGACACTGAAACTACAGTTTATGTCCCACGAAAGTACCAAGAGACCGAAGGTTACTCACTGCTTTTCATATTTTCTTATATAAAATCAAGTCTGTATTTATATATGTATTTATAGAGCACGTTTAAAACAAGCACAGCTGACCAAAGTGAAGTGGAATACATGCACATAGTTTGTCAAACAATACAGAAAAAGGTTACAAGCTAAGTGCATAGAAAACCTCTAATATGATTTGAAGGCTATTGAATTGAATTTTATTGTGTCATCTGCGTTCATTTGTTTTGGATACAGCCAAAAATATTACCGAATATCTAGCCTACTTGCTTCCTACCCTGCTCAACCGATCAGCAATTGTTTGATTCTCTGAGAAGACGCTTCGTCAACGCGGTGTTAGGATTTGGGAGGACTCCTCGTCACACGTCGGCCGGCCTCGGTGAGCTACGCTTTTCCCAGAAACCCCTTCTCTACGAAGCTACGCAAAGACGTTTACGTGCTTCTTCAGAGAAGTATAAACCAGGCTTAAATCATAAATAACAAAAACACTGCGCCAACAGTTCAGGACATCTGCACGAATGCGCCTGTGAGTATATGTGAAGGCGTCATGATATCGCTAAATATTCCATAGTTAGTGAGCTAGTTTCTAGTTAGCATTAGCACCTAGCCATGGATAGACGCTTCCCCTCTCCTGCTGTAATGAACAACAATTGCATGATGTTTCAATGTAGCAAATCAAGAAGTGAGTGTTATTGAAATAATTACCGCTAACAATAGCCAATGCAAACCACAAGGCATGCCGCAACACTGTGTAGTGAACTAACAATTCATAAAAGACGACAGGCATTATATAGAGGCAATGCAACACTAGATATAATTTTGGCATTTTGGACCGTCATACACTAGACCATGTCAGCTTGCAAGTTTATCAAGACAATAGACCGTGGGCATGCATGTAGCTAACTGATCGGTTCACGTGTTATTTTCTTATTATTTGTAATCGGTGTTTCGCACCCATGTATTGAAATGAATAGAGAGCGCAGTAGGCCCACATGTTCCATCTGTATGGCTGTAGCGCTCATCGTTCAGTCTTGTTAGATATAAACCTATCTGGAACAAGTTATATCATAGGTGTTTACAGTTGCCCTATTGAAGTGTTGGAGAAATAAAGATAGAGGATTTAGTTATGGATCTAGATGTTGTTTTGGAAATACAGTTAGCTGTTAGGATGAATAGAAGATACTGCATTACATTGTCGTAAAATGCATTCTAATAGAACAGATCAGTCCATTCCGTATAAACCATGCCTTCATAATATCGCACATTTCCCATGAACTGGTTTATTTCTACAATATGATTCTGGTAATTAATAGTGTGTTGAAATGCACGTGAAAGACAAAAATAATGCAATAAAGTTATAATGCCCAAGCTATTACAGGAAGAGTTTTACACAGCGCTATTTGGCTGACCCATGATCCACTTCGTTTAAGCTCTACTGTCATTGTGGATAGTCTGAGTGATTTTAATACTTATTAAATTCACTTAATTTAATACATGTGCAAACACAGAGCTTCGAGAACAAAAATAAAACTAAAACTAAACGTTAGTAGGCTACTTAGTCATCATATATGCCCGCCATTAAATTATGATGAAGCGGCGCCATAACAAATACAAGAATGGGGGGGTGCAAGAAAGGGTGTTTTCTGGAAAATCCGGGGTTGTGTCCTGCACACCTAAAGCAGGCTCATAATGGATACATCTATTCTGATTTTAGTTAATTATGGGTGTTGGTCTCTCCTCAGAAAATTTGTAAGCTATGACAGAAAATTCACATTTGCATTGTTTGTTATAATCATTTTATATGAACGTGCTATATTGTAAAAAGTAATCTGATCGGGAGGGCCCGTGTTGACATACCCTCACTGGCCACTTTATTAGGTAAACCTTGCTAGTATCGGGTTGGACCCCCTTTTGCCTTCAGAACTGCCTTAATTCTTCGTGGCATTGACTCAACAAGGTGCTGGAAACATTCCTCAGCGATTTTGGTCCATATTGACATGATAGCGTCACTCAGTTGCTGCAGATTTGTCGGAATCTCTCGTTCCACCACATCCCAAAGGTTCTCTATTGGATTGAGATCTGGTGACTGGAGGCCATTTGAGTACAGTGAACTCATTGTCATGTTCAAGAAACCAGTTTGAGATGATTTCAGCTTTGTGACATGGCGCGTTATCCTGCTGGAAGTAGCCATCAGAAGATGGGTATACTGTAGTCATAAAGGGATGGACATGGTCAGCAGCAATACTCAGGTAGGCTGTGGTGTTTAAACGATGCTCAATTGGTACTAAGGGGCCCGAATTATGCCAAGAAAATATCCCCCACACCATTACACCACCACCACCAGCCTGACCGTTGATACGAGGCAGGATGGATCCATGCTTTCATGTTGTTTACAACAAATTCTGACCTTACCGTCCGAATGTCGCAGCAGAAATTGAGACTCATCAGACCAGGCAACATTTTTCCAATCTTCTATTGTCCAATTTTGGTGAGCCTGTGCGAATTGTAGCATCAGTTTCCGGTTCTTAGCTGACAGGAGTGGCACCCGGCGTGGTCTTCTGCTGCTGTAGCCCATCTGCTTCAAGGTTTGACGTGTTGTGCGTTCAGAGATGGTCTTCTGCATGCCTTGGTTGTAACGAGTGGTTATTTGAGTTACTGTTGCCTTTCTATCATCTTGAACCAGTCTGGCCATTCTCCTCTGACCTCTGGCATCAACAAGGCATTTTGCTGCTCACTGGATATTTTCTCTTTTGCAGACCATTCTCTGTAAACCCTAGAGATGGTTGTGCGTGAAAATGCCAGTAGATCAGCAGTTTCTGAAATACTCAGACCAGCCCGTCTGGCACCAACAACCATGCCACGTTCAAAGTCACTTAAATCACCTTTCTTCCCCATTCTGATGCTCTGTTTGAACTTCACCAAGTCGTCTTGACAATGTCTACATGCCTAAAAGCATTGACTTGCTGCCATGTGATTGGCTGATTAGATATTTGCGTTAACGAGCAGTTTAACCCTCTGAGACCGAGGGACGCGCCGGCGCGCTCAGTCATCCGCTACAAAATCTTGAATAAAAAAACGAACTATTTGATTTAGAGACAATTTCTTTTTTTATTTTAAACTAGAGGCCTGTAGCTTTAATTGAAGACCATTTTGGTCGATGCAAGTTGTTCGCATACTTTTCCATAGATCTACAAAAGTAGGGAATGTTGCTTGCACGTAGCCTATCATAGGTTGCGTTGCCCCTCGCTTACCAACATAAACCATTGATCTAGTGATATTTTCGCGGGGTTTTATGACATCATTAGATAGTTTAGGTCACGTGATTTAAAGTTCCCAGTGTTTACTCCAAAGAATTGCGACGATAATCATTCGACCGTCGACACAGCCTGCATGTCAATGAAGATAAACCCTTTCCATTGGCATCATGTCATATTGGATCATACAGCAGATGAGACGCAACACAACTGTATTTTTTATTTTTACCAGCCACTATGTCTAGAAGAAGATACACTTACTCGATAAGAAGCTATTGAGAGGATATTTCAAAGTGAGGAGAGAGGACAGCGCGTCGTTTTCATACAGCCGCTCAAGCCAATAATCCCAAGATGTTGACGATTTTAGAAAAGGAATAGATCCATTTGAGGACAAGTAAGTAGTTTCAAATTGTAATAATATTTGGATGTACGTGACTAATTGCCAATGTTTTATTGAAAGGAATGTTAGCCTGTTATTGTTTCCCGACGGTGTGTTGAAAGTAAGTGTAGCCTAGTAAGCATCCTGGCGCGACTTAGCAAATTTACCTGGGATCATTTTATTATCTCAATATCACAATAGTCCATGATATTGAGAAATAGCCATGGTAACTCGTTATAATTTTCCAAATGATACTTGTTTGCAATTTCGTTTTAATTATAATATGCAATTGATGTTTTGTGATAGCCAACATTGTAACTTGATTCTAATGTAAATGTGGGGGGAGGTTGCAAAGGTGTAGAGGGTAGAATGTGAAATTTAGGCTGAATGGGGGTGGGTTGTAAAATGCAAATCTTGCCTGAAAAAGTGGGTCTGTGTTCATGTTCTCTGCATGAAGTTTTATTTCATTACAAATGTTGTAACTGAATTGCTATTACTGTTATTGTTGTAACACATTTCTTTTATTTTTGATTTCTTTATTTTATTTTTTATTAGTGTTGAAGATCAACAGAGTGCAACAAAGCCTGCCATCCCTGTAAATCAGCAAGCACCCTCCAGCACAGACCAGCAGGCACCTCTCTGCTCCTGCTCCTGTCTTTTAGCCCAACAATCGCCTACGTCTTTCCACTTTCTGGACATTGCTGACACCAATTCATTCATCCTCCACAAAGACGTATGTGCAAGAACAACATGTCACATCAGGTCTTTGTTGAGCTGCTCACTACTGAACTGTGTGGGGTGCAACTGGATAACACCACAGCAGAGAGGCAATATGGACACACTCCTGTGGCCATTGTTCCAGCCAACGTACATTCAGATAGGGCACCAGAAGGCCACAGGAAGTGAAAACTGTGCAATAAATACACTACATGGCAGTGTAAGGACCCCCCACTTTACACAAACTGCCAAGTATCACAGTTAGGGACCTCTAGACCACAAGATTTCATTTTTCAGGATGGTAGAACATTTTGACTGTACAAAACGAGTATGAACAATGGTCACTAATGTAAATAGTTCAGTGGAAAGTGATCTATAAGGTCCCAGACACTTCAGTGTGATTCCATACACCAGTGGCTACATCATAACTGAATTTAAGATTACTTGCATGCTTTTTTGCTGTGTTTTGCTAATAAAACTGAAGAAATTCAATGGCCGTTTTTAGTTTTTTTGGTTTATTATGGTTATTATGCCATATTATACAGTCCAGAAATGTGGTTTGAGTGTCACACGTGATTAGCCTCAACTGTACTGAATCTGGGGATATGTGTTACTTCAGTGTCCTACCAGAAATGACTGCAATATTAGTTGAAATATAAAGATATCAAAAACGGCAATAAAAAACCCTAGGTCTCAGAGGGTTAACAGGTGTACCGAATAAAGTGGCCTGTGAGTGTGTAACTCATGAACTGCGTACAAATCGGTATTAATCATAAAGCCAGAAAGCCTAAAAGCTTGCTCATTCGTAATATGCTAGCCGCTCTTCACATGTGTGAGCAGATAATTATGTAGGTCTAGCCTATATAGCGAACTCATAAACCTTGGCCCAAAATAGTTACCAGCTTTAGCAATCCAACAAGCAAACAGCATGGAATGGAGTGCCAAAACAGCATGGTGCTAAAACAAAACAAAAAGTCCCGTGGCCTCCCCAGTTCCGGTGCCACTGCAGCAGTAAGCCCTCCCTGTTAACAAATAAGGTCTGGACTGCAGTACACTTGTGAACGCTAAGGCGGTCAGTCTAATAACTGCGACGCATCACATCGCATTTGCTCAGGGAAATGCATTTTCTAGTTTAATATCGTTTCCATGTATTATAAACCTTTTCTTTATAACAAGCATAACAAAAAGATCGCTGGTTGGCTAGTGTTTCTAGCTAGTCTAACGTTTCAACATTGTTACTTTAGCCTAAGATGATTTGTACATATTTCAATGTTGTTTTTCCCCCACTATGACGGCATATCGATAAAACAGCAGCAGTGAAGTTGCTGCACTTGTTGCCTCTCCTCTACCATCAGTGCAGACTGGCAGGGTAGTAGGGCGGATTGCTAGCCTACAGTACAGAGCACTGCTTTTGTGTCATGAAGTGGACTAGTTATGAAGAAGTTTTTTTTTTTTATTTGATCACTTGTTTGATCGATTGATAGCGTGCAACATAAGTTGTAAACAAATCGTGAGCGTTCACGCTTTTCTATATCCATCAGATGAATGTCATTGTGATTATACCATTAATCCAATGGCAGGGAAGTAAAGCTAGAAAAACACCAGCTGAACTTACGCTATTTCCCGTATGATTCACCTGTCCTCGATGCAAAAAAACTGAACATGCCTGTTATTTTGATAATCAGGGCTTGTCACCCGTAACCCTCTGAGACCTAGGGTCTTTTATTGCAGTTTTTAATATCTTTATATTTTAACCAATATTGCAGTCATTTCTGGTAGTACACTGAAGTAACACATATCCCCAGATCCAGTACAGTTGAGGCTAATCAAGTGTGACACTCAAACCACATTTCTGGACTGTGGAATGACATAATAACCCAAAAAAAACAAAAAATAAAAACTGCCATTGAATTTCTTCATGCTTTTTAGCTGTGTTTTGCTAATAAACCTAAACGTAAGTTTATATTCAGTTATGATGTAGCCACTGGTGTTTGGAATCACACTGAAGTGTCTGGGACCTTATAGATCACTTTCCACTGAACTATTTACATTATAGTGACCATTGTTCATACTCGTTTTTACAGACAAAATGTTCTACCACCCTGAAAAAGGAAATCTTGTGATCTAGAGGTCCCTAACTGTGATACTTGGCAGTTTCTGTAAAGTATCTCACATAGGCGGTTCTGAAACTCCTGACACTGCCATGGAGTGTATTTATTGCACAGTTTGCACTTCCTGTGGCCTACTGGTGCCCTATCTGAATGTACGTTGGCTGGAACAATGGCCACAGGAGTGTGTCCATATTACCTCCCTGCTGTGGTGTTATCCAGTTGCACACCACACAGTTCAGTAGTGAGCAGCTCAACAAAGACCTGACGTGACTTGTTGTTCTTGCCCATACTTCTTTGTGGAGGATGAATGAATTGGTGACAGAAATGTCCAGAGAGTGGAAAGACGTAGGCGATTGTTGGGCTACAGGACAGGAGCAGTAGCAGAGAGGTGCCTGCTGGTCTGTGCTGGAGGGTGCTTGCTGATTTACAGGAATGGCAGGCTTTGTTGCACTCTATTGTTTTTATTAGTGTTGAAGATCAACAAAGAAATAAAAATAAAAGAAATGTGTTAGAACAATAACAGTAATTGCATGAAGTTTAATTTCATTACAAATGTTGTAACTGAATTGCTGAGTACCTGAACACAGACCCACTTTTTCAGGCAAGATTTGCATTTTACAACCCACCCCTGTTCAGCCTAAATTTCACATTCTACCCTCTACACCTTTGCAACCTCCCCCCACATTTACACTAGAATCAAGTTACAATGTTGGTTATCACAAAACACCAATTGCATATGATAACTCAAACGAAATTGCAAACAAATATTATTTGAAAAATAGTAACGAATTACCATGGCTATTTCTCAATATCATGGACTCGTGATGATATTGAGATAATAAAATTATGCCAGGTAAGTGTGCGAAGTCGCGCCAGTAAGCGCACTAGGCTACACTTACTTTCAACACACCATCGGGAAACAATAACAGGCTAATATTCCTTTCAATAAAACATTGGCAATTATACACGTGCATCCAAATATTGTTACATTTTGAAACTACTTGTCCTCAAATGGATCTATTCCTTTTCTAAAATCGTCAACATCTTGGGATTATTGGCTGGAGCGGCAGTATGAAAACGACGCGCTGTTCTCTCCCTCCTCGCTTTGAAATATCCTCAATAGCTTCTTATCGCGTTAGTCTGTCTTCTTCTAGCCATAATTCCTGGTAAAAGTTAAAAATACCTTTGTGTATACAAAAATACCTTATGTAATAAATAATAATAAATATGTAAAATACCTTCGCCTTTCCGCTGTTTGATCCAATATGACATGATTCCAATGGAAAGTGTTTATCTTCATTGACATACAGGCTGTGTCGATTGTCGAATGGTTATCGTCGTAGTTCTTTGGAGTGAACACTCGGAACTTTAAATCACATGACCTATACTATCTAATGATGTCATAAAACCCCGTGAAAATAACACTAGATCAATAGTTCATGTAGGTAAGCAAGGGGCAACGCAACCTATGATAGGCTACGTGCAAACAATGTTCTATACTTTTGTAGATCTGTGGAAAAGTATGTGAACAACTTACATCGACCGAAATGGTCTTCAATTAAAGCTACAGGCCTCTAGTTTAAAATAAAAAAACGAATTGTCTCTAAATCAAATAGTTCGTTTTATATGAAGGATTTGGTAGAGGGTGACTGATGAGCGCGCCCGCGCGTCCGTTGGTCTCAGAGGGTTAAGGCCAGTTCAGACCAATGATTCGCGACGCAACGAAACAGTTTCAGGACATCGCAGACTAAAGTTGCAGCAGTGTGAACTAGTAGTTGCAAGGCGGCTGAAGCCGTTCCATGTCGTCGCAAAAGACTTTCCTTGTCAAATCGCCAAGTGCAGTTTTAGAACGTTAGGAAGTATAGCGCCAGATTTATGTCAAAAAGGCATTATTTGTTAGTGCGTTTACCTGCATACGTTGGATGTGTTATTTCAATAAGCTATCATTTATTAAAACTATATACTCGGCAACATATAGTAGCTATGGTGCCAATCGCAGCTAAATAAAAACGGTTGTCATGCATTAGTTCATACTAATAGGGAATAAAATTAAGAAATTGTTTTTGTTAACGTTAGCCAAGTGTAGTGGGCTATGCCGTTACTATGGAAATGGTCCTTTGTGTCTGTGCTCGTTGCTGTTGTGAAAACCACTCAGTTTTAGAACGTTGACGATCAGACGTTCGTGATTCTTTTGCTAGTTGCATCCAGTTGCGTCACGAATCATTGGTTTGGACTGGCCTTTACAGTTTATAGTAATCGCAAGCAATAGCATTGGTTTCTTTTAAATTTGATCAATCTGGACAAAAGACCTGGCATTTTATTGACTATTGATCTTTTGATATGAGAATGGATACATGGTTAGTCAATGTGATGTTGTAACTGACAAACCAGTGTCTTTTTGTTCATCCTTTTTTTGCGGAAATAAAGTTAACATAATTATGATATATTGTACGTAACACATGGCCGTATCATCCAGTTCTGGAATACAATTAATTCTCATTTGTTTTGTTTTCTTTCAGGAGATTGTATAGCTCACGAGTGCTGACACCAGAGCCCAACACCTCCACTTAAGGCACAGCTTATTCATGGTAGCCTCTCCTATTTTACCTAACCGTCGCAAAGACGACATGCAGAATGCTCGTGGTCACTGCATGTCGCTACCACCATCAACGACTATACTTTATACTTTCTATTCTCTTCCTGATTTAGTGACGCACTAAATTGTGCCATGAAGCAATTCGTCAGTTTTGCGGAAGATTGTAACTGGTGGCAGACAAAATGAGTGTTAAATATTAAGATTAAGAGGACTGATCTGAACGGCGATTTTTTTCATTCTGCCATAGACATTACAACGTGCAAACTGTAGAAAGGTATTGATAATCCGTTAATACAAAAAAGTTGCATAAAGCCACACAAACTGCATGTGTATGGTGTTCTATCCTGTCAGACTTGCATACAGATCATTCCACAAATCAATGAAGTAAACGGTTGTTTATTTGTCATTACGTGTTTATCAAATGGGTTGACCCAACATTAACGTAAGTTACCAAGTCACTATACTAGCTAGTTAGCATATACACTGCTCAAAAAAATTGAAGGAACAGTTTGAAAACACATCAGATCTCAATGGGGGAAAAAAATCATGGCGGATATCTATACTGCAATGGACTAGGTAATGTGTTAGGAACAAAAGGATGCCACATCGTTTGATGGAAATGAAAATCATCAACCTACAGAGGGCTGAATTCAAAGACACCCGGAAAATCTAAGTGAAAAAATGATGCGGCAGGCTAGTCCATTTTGCTGAAATGAATGGTACTCAATAATGTGTATTGCCCCCACGTGCTTGTATGCATGCCTGACAATGTCGTGGCATGCTCCTAATGAGACGACAGATGGTGTCCTGGGGTATCTCCTCCCAGATCTGGACCAGGGCATCACTGAGCTCCTGGACAGTCTGAGGTGCAACCTGGCGGCGTCGGATTGACCGAAACATAATGTCCAAGAGGTGTTCTATTGGATTTAGGTCAGGCGAGCGTGGGTGCCAGTCAATGGTATCAATTCCATCATCCTCCAGGAACCGCCTGCATACTCTCGCCACATGAGGCCGGGCCTTGTCGTGCACCAGGAGGAACCTAGGACCCACTGCACCAGCGTAGGGTCTGACAATGGGTCCAAGGATTTCATCCCGATGCCTAATGGCAGTCAGGGTGCCGTTGCCTAGCCTGTAGCGGTCTGTGCGTCTCTCCATGGATATGCCTCCCCAGACCATCACTGACCCACCACTAAACCGGTCATGCTGAACGATGTTACAGGCAGCATAACGTTCTACACGGCTTCTCCAGACCCTTTCACTTCTGTCACATGTGCTCAGGGTGAACCTGCTCTCATCTGTGAAAAGCACAGGGCGCCAGTGGCGGACCTGCCAATTCTGGTGTTCTATGGCAAATGCCAATCTAGCTCCACGGTGCCGGGCAGTGAGCACAGGGCCCACTAGAGGATGTTGGGCCCTCAGGCCACCATCATGAAGTCTGTTTGATTGTTTGGTCAGAGACATTCACACCAGTGGCCTGCTGGAGGTCATTTTGTAGGGCTCTGGCAGTGCTCATCCTGTTCCTCCTTGCACAAAGGAGCAGATACCAGTCATGCTGATGGGTTAAGGACCTTCAACTATACCTGCACTCTACAGCGAAATTAAAGCCCAGGTAATGAAGTCAATGAGTAAAACTAGTCGAGTAGTCATTACAAGTGATGCGTGGACTTCTGTCATGACTGACTCGTATGTAACAGTAACAGCGCATTATATTAGTGAGGACTAGCAGCTTTTATCATATGTGCTGAAACGAGAGCCGCCTATCAAAGTTACACGGGTTCTCATCTGGCAGAGCTACTGTTCAATGTCGTGGAAGAATGGCAGCTAACAGGTAAAGATGTAGTGCTGGTGATGGACAACACACATCTCACATGGTAGTTCCAGCTGAAGTCGGAAAATTTGCTCATAAAAAATGTTTTCGCGCATACGTTGAATCTTGCACCACAGCGGGCACTTAAAATATCCACGGTCTCCAGGCTTCTTGGCAGAATCCGACGTATAACATTCTTCCACCGCAGCACTACCGCAAACCACCATCTGCAAGTAAAACAAACTTCTTGGTCTGCAAAGTCATAAACTGAAAACTGACGTTGCCACCAGGTGGAACAGCGCATATGACATGGTGGAGAGGTTTTTAGAGCAGCAACCTGATTATTTTGCCACCTTGCTGTCTCCTGATGTGAGAAGGAGTATCTGACCTCTGTACTCTCAATGAAACAGACATGTTAAATGCAGAGGACGCTGTGAACGCATTAAAACCAATGAAGGATGCCACTACACTGATGTCAGAGGAGAGCAATCCAACTAATGGTCTCATTGCTCCAGTAATATCACAACTCATCCAGAACATGACAGACACTATTGGAGACTCGCCAATGATCCAAGAGATTAAGCATGCCAAAGAAGATCTCCTTAAGAGGTATAAAAGTGAGGCAGAGAAGAACATCCTTTATACAGCCTCTGCCTCGGATCCTTGTTTTAAAGGCACTGCCATTCCTCACAGAGGAGGACAGATTGGGGATCTACATTGGAGTGACTGCACAGGCTGCATTCTTGGAGGTAATTTCACCATGTTTCATGTAATACGTAAACAATTAAAACTGTTAAAATTTGCAGTACAATGTTAAGTACTAGCAACAACGAGTAAAAGTTTTATAAGATTGAGAAAAACTGTTATATTAGTCAATGCAGCATCTCACATGTACTGAGAAAGTGCTAACTGCTGGTTTAATGTTATTCTTCATTTTGTTCAAACACAGAATGAGAGGATAGAAGTGGATGAAGTGCCTGGGGGTACAGGAACACCGGAAGAACCCTTGCCTGTGGAGGACGATTGACCTACATGCCCTTCTGCTCCAAAAAGAAAGGCCTCATTGCTGCTCATGAGTAGGGATATGCCTAGCGACTAATTTCCCTGACGTTTAAACGGAAGCTAAAATTTAGACTAGTCGACTAGTCTAAAATAAGGAAAACCGTAAGAAAAGTCCCCAAAATTCTTTGGAATACTCACCAAAAAACGGTAAACCACGAACAAACATTTAATCAAATATATAAAATCTCTAATGCATAATGCCAATGAACTGCAATACATTAACAAACAAAAATATATCTTATTTAAAATTTTCACCGCCATTAACCCCCATAATTCTCACATTTACGCTCCCATCAGTAGCCTATTTTGAACGCTCAATCTAACCAAGCACGAGGGAGTGGACGAAAAGATAATGATACAAGCTGAAAGACAGCGCTACGTTGTTTTGATACGGTGTTGAAAACAACCCTACACCAAAGACATTACTTAGGTGGAAAATAATGACGTTTGAAATGTGAATAAAATTTAATATACAGTAGATCAGCAGCATATTCCAATCCGTGGCTGTCAACATTAAATGAGTAAAGTTAGGCGAGCGTAATCATAGCGTCTGCAGGTTGGGGTGGTAAATGATGTTATGATGTGTGTGCAGAGTTTGGCTAGAACTAGCAGCCTTCTCCATTTGCAGGTTAACGTCCACATGCTGAATGTGGTTACGCATTGCTCCGGTCTAGTGACTCAAACATGCCAGTTAATTCTGACACAGCCCACAATAAACTTATTCCCTCATTCCAATGATCCAGACAATCAAAGCACTGCCAAACTACGCTGGTTTTACGTGACGTCATTGCTTGTCCCACTTTCCTCCTTGCTGGTTTAACTTGCGGGGCCGTACAGTTCAATGTGTTTAGTTTTTTCCCCTTCATTTTTTTTGGCCAGCACTGTTAAAGTTAGTAAATTGTTTGTTTTTGAAATAGCAACATTTGACTAGGAAGACACGTTTCAGTGCAAGTTATATCAATATGTAATTTAAATGAGTACATAAATAAATAATACGTTTAACCGACTAGTATTTCTGGTGCCGACTAGCAATGGCAGCAACGTTTAACCGACTAGTCGCGCACATCCCTACTCATGAGTTTGCTGGGACAATCTTTCACCGAAGGTACAGTACAACTAAAGACAACCAATGCCAGGGCTGAGGAGGAAGTGGAAAAATACCGTAAAGCCCCATCTCTGCCACTCACAGGGGATCCTTTGAACTGGTGGCGGGTCCATGAGGTCACATTTCCTCTCCTCTCCAAGCTGTCTAAAAGATACTTGTGTACAAGTACAAGTGTATCTGCAGAGTTCTCCACTGCACAAGATGTGGTCACTAAAAACTCACCCTAACGCAATCTTACGGCTACACAACAAGGAATGTAAGGAGGGTCAGGGCACTTAAAAATATATAAACATCCAGGACCATTGCCTAAACACAATAATAGTTAACTAAAGAAGTCTTGTCAAGTCATTTCAAGTCAGCTTGTTATTTTTAATGAACATTTGACCCCTTCTCAAGTGACAATTTGTAAAGAGTTCCACTTCACTACATCAGAGTAACGTAGGTACATTTTAGCTAATACTTAACTAGCTAAATCAAAACAGAAAACATTTTGGTATTGACAACAATTTCGTAACAGCAGTGGTTGAATGTATTGTAGGGGAAACACTTATCTGACTGGCTACTAGTATTATTAGATGAAAAAGTAGCCATGTGCAGTAATATAGAAAATTGAGGCTGCATCGAGAATCGTTGGCAGGTGAATTGTAATCGAATCGTGAGACCAGTGAAGATGCACACCTCTAGTATCTATGTAAAAGAAGATAACCACTGTATAATCCAATATGACAGTGTTCAATGGAAAGTGATTAAGACACGTAAAACTGTATTTTTTTACTATTACAAGCTAGCTAGGTTAGAAGAAAGACACTCGAGAAGAAGCTATAGAGAGAGAATATTTCAAACTGATGAGGGAGAGGGCAGCGTGTCATTTTCCAGACAGCTACTCCGGGCAAGATGTTGACATTATAGAGAAGGAATAGATCCATGAGGACAAGTAAGTAGTTTCAAATTGTATAGTATTTGGATGCACGTGAATAATTGGCAATGGATTATGGAAAGGAATATTAGCCTATTGTTATTTCCCACTGGTGTCTTGAAAGTAAATGTAGCCTAGTGTGCATACCGGTGCACCCTAGTGCACTTTTACCTGGCATAATTATTTCTCAATATCATAGACCCTTGTACATAGCCATGGTAATCCGTTACTATTTTACAAATGATACTAGTTCACTATTTTGTTTTAATTATCATACAGCCTACAATTTATGTTTTGTAATAATCAAAATTGTAACTTGCTTCCAGTGTAAACCTGGGAGAAAGGAATGATTGCACAGGTGAATGTCTAGGTGTCGGGTGGAGGGTAAGGCGTGAAAGTTAGGCTGAATGGGGGTAGGATGTAAAATGCAAATCTTGCCTGACAAAAGTGTGTGGGTCTGTGTTCAGGCACTCTGCATGAAGTGTGATTTCATGACAAATGTAACTGAATTGTTATTACTGTTATTATTGTTGAAAAATGTTTATTTTATTAGTGTTGTTGATGAACAACTGTAAAGCAACAAGCATCCTCCAGCACAGACCAGCAGACACCTCTGCACATGCTCCTGTAGCCCAGCCATCGCCAACGTCTGGTTTTTCCATTTTCTGGACATTGAAGTCACCAATTCATTCATCCTCCACAAAGAAGTATGTGCAAAAACAACATGTCACAAAAGGTCTTCGTTGAGCTGCTCACTGCTGAACTTTGTGGGGTGGCACTGGATAACACCAGAGCAGAAATATGGACACACTCATGTGGCCATTGTTCCCACCAATGTACATTCATATAGGGCACCAGTACGCTACAGGAAGTGCAAACTGCAATAAATACACTCCATGGCACTGTAAGAAGTGTCAGAACCCCCTGTGTGAGCTACTTTACAGAAACTGCCACGATTAGTATCACAGTTGGGGACCCCTAAAAGAATTTTTCTGGGTGGTAAATTGGGCTGGGTATTGGCACTGATCTCTCGCTCACATAAACCCCTATAATATGGGCCCAATTTAACAGAGACTGCATTCTATTAAATGACATTTTAAACATTTAAAACGAACTGAACATTAAGAGGTTAATTTTTTTAAATTCAAATAGGCAATACAACAGTATTTCACAGTATTATTAATAGCTATACTATAATATTTTATATAACATACTAGCCTATGTTGTTGTCCTCAAATAAACATAGAATAGTAGCCTACCATAAACGTAATCTTCTTATCAAAAGTATACAAAAGTTAATAGCAGAATCCATGCATGACATAGGCCTAGGTTAAGGAATAGTTGACAGAATAAAATATTTCAAACTATTCTACACGTCAAATTATTGTATCCCCTCCACTATCCACACGAATCCAACATACAGTTAGGCCCGAAGATATTTGGACAGTGACACAATCTTCATGATTTGGGCTCTGCATGCCACCACATTGGATTTGAAATGAAACAACTACAACGGAATTGAAGTGCAGACTTTAAGGTTTAATTCAAGGGGTTGAACAAAAATATATGATTAAACATGTAGGAATTGTAGCTATTTTTATACAAACGCTCCTCATTTCAGGGGCTCAAAAGTAATTGGACAAATAAACATAACCAAGTAAAATGTTACTTTTCAATATTTTGTTGAGAATCCTTTGCAGGCAATGACTGCCTGAAGTCTGGAACCCATGGACATCACCAAACGCTGGGTTTCCTCCTTTGTGATGCTTTGCCAGGCCTTTACTGCAGCGGTCTTCAGTTGTTGCTTGTTTGTGGGTCTTTCTGCCTTAAGTTTTGTCTTGAGCAAGTGAAATGCATGCTCGATTGGGTTGAGATCTGGTGATTGACTCGGCCATTGCAGAATATTCCACTTCTTTGCTTTAAAAAACTCCTGGGTTGCTTTTGCAGTATGTTTTGGGTCATTGTCCATCTGTACTGTGAAGCGGCGTCCAATCAACTTTGCTGCATTTGGCTGAATCTGAGCAGAAAGTATATCCCTATACACTTCAGAATTCATCCGGCTGCTTCTGTCTTTTGTCACATCATCAATAAACACAAGTGACCCAGTGCCATTGGAAGCCATGCATGCCCATGCCATCACACTGCCTCCACCATGTTTTACAGAAGATGTGGTGTGCTTTGGATCATGAGCTGTTCCAATTCTCCTCCAAACTTTCTTCTTCCCATCATTCTGGTACAGGTTGATCTTAGTCTCATCTGTCCAAAGAATGCTGTTCCAGAACTGGGTTGGCTTCTTCAGGTGTTTTTTGGCAAAGTCAATTCTGGCCTTTCTATTTTTGAGGCTGATTAATGGTTTGCACCTTGTGGTGAATCCTTTGTATTTACTCTCATGAAGTCTTCTCCTTATGGTAGACTTAGATACTGATACACCTACTTCCTGGAGAGTGTTCTTCACTTGAGTGGATGTTGTGAAGGGGTTTTTCTTCACCATGGAAAGGATTCTGCGATCATCCACCACTGTTGTCTTCCGTGGACGTCCAGGCCTTTTTGAGTTCCCAAGCTCACCAGTGCACTCTTTTTTCTCAGAATGTACCAAACTGTTGATTTGGCCACTCCTAACATTTCTGCTATCTCTCTGATGGATTTCTTCTTTTTTTTCAGCCTCAGGATGGTCTGTTTCACCTCCATTGAGAGCTCCTTTGACCGCATGTTGTGTGTTCACAGCAACAGCTTCCAAATGCAAACGCCACACCTGGAATCAACTCCAGACCTTTTAACTGCTTAATTGATGACAGGTTAATGAGGGAAGAGCCCATGCAGCGTTGTTATTTTTTTTTGCAGCCTTCTGAGTCAATTGTCCAATTACTTTTGGTCCCTTGAAAAAGAGGCGGCTACGTATTAAAGAGCTGTAATTCCTAAACCCTTGCTCCAATTTGGATGTGAATACTCTCAAATTACAGCTGAGAGTCTGCACTTTAAGCCCATATTGATTATATAATTGTATCCTGAATATGTTTTCGTAAACAGCTAAAAAAACAAAACTTGTGTCACTGTCCAAATATTTTTGGGCCTAACTGTAACACGTTGGTGAAAGCAACAAACTATTTGTCTTTGGTGGTTCATTAACTTCTGTATGATTTCACCACACGACAAACTAAATAAAACTTGGAAATATCCAACGCATGCGACACACGGCATGCAACACACCCGCAAATCTGGCTGCACTCGCTCATAATCCACGTATGAGCGGAGTGCTTTACATTGGATTGAATGTATACCTCCACCGTGTTGCATACAATTTCACAGATTCCTGGAGAACAATTTAAGCTCCTAAACGCCTATAACATTTTGTGAAATCTGCACGCATTCACTGAATAAAAGCACTGATTTAAAAGATTGATCTCGGGATTAAGAATCCATTCAGAATCAACCAAATGAAATTCGTGATTAATCGTTAGTCGATTTTTTTACCCAGCACGAGTGGTAGAACATTTTGACTGTAAAAAAATAAATAGAGTATGGACAATGGTCACAATATTGTCAATAGTTTAGTGGGAAAGTGATTTTTAAGGTCCCATACACTTTCCTATGATACCAGACACCAGTGGCTACTTCATAACTAAATCTAAACTATACTTTAATATTTTTGTGCAGTGTTTTGCAACATTTTGAAGAAATTCACTGGCCGCTTCAAATAAATAAAATTATGGTCATTATGTCATATTCTACAGTCCAAAAATGTGGTTTGAGTGTCACTTCATTATTAGCCCCAACTATACTGAATCTGGGGATATGTTTTACTTCACTGTACTACCAGAAATTACTGCAATACATATACCAAAAACAGCCATGAAAGACCCTAGGTCTCTGGGGGTTAAGTATAAGCTTTCAAACAATACTACAAACATACGCTTAAACTTCTTCAGATATTGATTGTTTTAAAAAACATACCTAAATTTACTAAACTTTAAAAACTAGAATCCTATTGATTAGAGTTGACTGGGTAATAAAAGATAAACAAATTGGATTATAAAAAAAAAAGAGAGTGAAAGAGTCCAGACAGATGATCAGCGCTTGTTTTGCATGTATTTAATATACTACAGCATTAAAATTGTGTCAAAGTTCTCACCTGCAGCACCTTCTGTCAAAATATTTGCTGTCTGACTGTCTGTGGCTGCTACTGTGTTTAGATTCTGCTTCTCCATTGGACCTCAAGCTACCGTCAGCACAGCGCTTCCTGCAGTTGGACCGTCTGGATGGCTCTCTATTCCTGGGGAGAAACACAAAGACATTAGTCTCGGAACGTGGTTTACTATAAACAAGGTTGCTCTTGTTCACTGTTGGAGAGAAACCTAACATATCTTAGACCTTTTGGTTTATGTCAATATATTCAGGTAATAGAGAACTGACTAGGCCACGCCCCCATTTATCTCTTGCGTTCCGGAAGTGTTTTGGCCATTCATTTTTCTCATTGACGAATAAAATAACTAATTGAATACAATTTAAAGCATTACACGGTCCAATAGATTCCAACATTGTTTTAGAGTTTCCTATATAGAGTCGATTGGAAAAAAAAGTTGTCACTGCGAAAAAGTCTAGGGTACAAGCCTCTGTACAGTCAGAGTCTCGTCGTAAAAAGAACTACAAAACCCATACCACAAAGCGCTAAAATGCCACAGATCTTAGATCAGTTTTTGAGTGTAACACAAAACCGACCTAGGATATTTTTCTCCTGGGTCAACCTTTATCCTTTTTCTGATAGCTTTCTACAGATGAAGTTTGCGGTCTTTCTCTTTCCCTTGCGAACAATGAATTAAGTAGTTGTGTATATACGTATAAAAGTAATGTGATTTTTAATAAAATGTTGTCATTGTTAGCTATTACTGTATAGTTTATATTGTTTGCTTGAGCTTTCAGTATTTTTTATATTTTAGATTGGTTGCTTTGCTTGCTAACGTAGCTGTATGAACAAAATGGTGCCGTATTTAAAAATTGTAGTAGCCATCACTAATGTAAAAATTTTTGAACTAGAGGGCATTACCTTCAATAAAAAACTTCGGTGCATAGAGCAGGACCTGTCCTTGAGCCCCTCCGGACCCTAGTTAAAAACAATGGAATGTTACCCGCTTCCTTATCGTTGACATCACGCGTATAATTCTTCTTACCTTTGAGCGATATTAACTCTAGAATAACTTCCGAAAGCGCAATCAGGAATATTTTTAATATATAGGCATAGTTTATATTTATCGTTGGATATGTTTATTGAAGTAACATTAGAATAACGTCTGAAAATACAATCAGGATTATTTTTACTACATATCTTCTATAAACGTTCGCTGCGTTTATTGAAGTAACGTTACCACACGCCTATAATGATTTACTGACTTGAGTTCGCTAATGTAATGTTAACTGGAACATTATTTCCCGATTATTAATAATAACCAGTTGGCCATGAACATGAATACAGAATAAAGTGCCAATGTTTATCAGGACTCGACATCAAGGCTTGACAAGTGGATTTTATTTGTCGTACAAGTGGAACAGAAATGTACTTGCCCCATCGGACAAGTAAAATGTCTATATATATTATATATAAATATTTTTGCGATTTTAATACAAATTTTCCCATGATACGCCCAACCAGTGTCCAACTTAGTTGAGTTCAACCATTCGAAATTCAAATATTCATAAGATATGCTTCGTCAGGCTCCATAATCCAAACAAAAGAACAAAAACAACTAGTGTTACAACGGAGCCGTACAACTAGAATTTGAATGTTAAAATGTCAGGTCTTCCTAGTCAAATGTTGCTTAAAAACAAGTATCCTTTAGGCATTTATTGCCAGCAACACCGGATTAAATAAGAAAATAGAGAAAACAATGGCAAACTAAACAACCGGGGTGGAAAGTGGAACAAAGATGACATCTCGCAAAACCAGCGCGGTTCCGTTTGGCAGTATTTTGAGTAATAAGTCTCTAGATAGCAGACCCTTATGACACTGTTTACCGCCCCAATTTGCAGACACTGCTCGGTCTGAAAAAAGAACGCAGGCCGTAATGGCAAAGACTGCTCAGGATATCCTTCCACTCAACTTTGTTGGAGGCAAAAGCTTCCGAAAGCTAATTGAATATACTGAGTTCTAATACAAAGTCCCGGGCGCAAAATTATCACATCCAGATTGGAGCACAACCATCAAAAATAACGTGCAATGTCCAAAATGCATGGGGCAAAGTGCAACACAATTTGGCTAATTTAAAAGACAATTTGATTATTTAATTGATTGAACGGTTTCAAATGGCTCTTGTACACAATATATTTTTCTGACAGTGTGACCTTGTAGATTAAAAATTGTGGTCAATTTGAATTGTTTTTCTGGGTGTTTTCTTACTTTAAGACTAGTCTAAACTTTTGTTTAAATGGCAGGGAAATTAGTCGTTACAAACCTTGTATGACTCCTAAAGAAAGACCTTTCATTTCGGAGGTTATTTAATGTTAACATCTCTGCTGTGAACGAAGTTAAATAAACTAAAGTAAGATGTATGACGTTCCGAAACTCATTTTTACACGGACAAGTGACTTTTGTGCTTGGACAAGTGAAAAGAAAATGTGCTTGTCCAAAGGACAAGTGCCTCAAAACATTAATATCAAGCCCTGTTTATTTAAAGAGGAAAATTTAACTTAGTAAGCTAGTTAAATCTACTTTCTTGTTCTCTAGTAACGTAGCCTAATCCTATCCTCTGGCCTGTTTGTCACTCTGCCCAAGGAGAAAATGCTGTACTCGTGCGGTTCTTTATTTGATTGTCGTGAGTTCGCAACAAACTTTGCTTGGCTGATTGATTTCCTGTCTTGTTCAAGATGAGCAAAGTGGATGGAGTGTATGACCGTTTATTTGAGTTTAGTGGGGCGGATTCAGCAGTCGTGCAATTGCGACTTCATGACATTTCATTAAATTCTGAAGACGTGGCGGCTATAATGTTGCGGCGGCGGCTTGTCTTCCTTTAAACATAATGCTTGACGCAAGTTTTCTAAAGTTACCAGGTCCAAACTTCAACTGTTAACAAAAGGCCTCAGTTTTGTAAATGACAATGTTGAAACTGTTTAAGGTGTATATTTTTGTATGCAGACAGTGACCAATAACATAAAAATAAGATTATCAACAACTGCCCACTATTATCAGCATTAGAACCACTAGTCTCCAATAGTCATGCCTTTCTTTTTCCAATTGTGTCAATTCAACTTTTGAAGTTTCTACATTGTAGTCTTTTACTGTGAACAAAATTATATTTTGCGATAGACATATGGTAAAACGCATTATCTTTACATGTTATATAATCGTTTACCTAAGTAAAAAAGGTACAATATTTAAAACGTGTACTCTGAAAACAGCAATCGCGTCAAATAACTTTTTTTGGACGCGAGTTGATTGGACCAAGATACCATCTTCACTTCCATCATGGCAAGACCTTAATGCATTATGTGGTTCACCGAGAGCTCTGATCTGATAACATCCATAGGCCTACTTACAAAAGAATAGGCCAACTAAACAATTTAATTCTTGAATAAATTTCAATAATAAAAAGTGTTAGACATGTTTGGAAAAAAACTACAAAAGCAGCAGTGTTAACGTTTTCATTTTATTTGTGGCAACCAGTCTAGGATGTACCATATAGGAATGGAAAAAACTTAAATGTTTACATACAAAAAAACAACAACATGCTAAACCAGATCCATGGAAACCTCCTGAATAGCATAAGTATACTAACCATTGGCCTATGTTTAAAAGTTGGGATACCCCCTATTGCAAACCTACCAAACTGAACTCTGCCACCTGCAGGCTCACCTATCCAGAACCAAACTTGCTAATTTAAAACCTGCATATGGTCAGTCAATGAAGCCTGCAAGATTCTGTATAAGCAGGTGCTCACCACACAAGGTTAACATTGACTAGACACCACTGATCCTTACATCAGTCTCATACAGCTCAAGTCCCTTGACTTTCCACTCTCTGACAACTCTGCCTTCCTCCTCCCTCTAACAATTACATTTGGCCAGCAGTGCAACCAAAACAGTCTGTCTGTAATCTATCTGTGATGGCTTTTTTAGGTTAATGACTGCCTCATCTGCAGCTCTTAAACAACCAAGTTGATTGATCGCATCATCATACCTCCCATCCTCTTATTTGAACACTTGGTTCCTGTATTTGATATCTCATTTGGCAAACTAAAGATCCACTTGTCTTATGCCTCTGTCTGTGGAACGCAACTTATTCCTCTTATATTTGACCCTTTTATCTACTGCACAAAAGGCGTCTGCTACATGCAAATTTGTCTGCATCCGCATTAAACTGGATTGCAAAGTTCTGGCAAAGAATATTTTAAAGGCACTTCATCTTCACTATGCACCCATGTGTCAGATACTTTAATAAAGACATGAATCTCAAACATAACCCTATTTGTCAATAAAGATCTAGTCTTAGAGGTCTCTCAACTGCCAAATCTGCTAATGTTAACTTGACACCTAAAGTATTACACTCCCTTAAATCCATTCCATCAAACCTTACAAGCATTTTGCTACATGCAGCTCATCTTGGGGTTGTTGATCGTTTTCTCAAATCTTTGTTAGTATTGTTTGGTCTTTCTCTTTCACAGACTAACAAAGTTAAACATTATGCTGTTCTTGAAACAAATATGCAAAAAGGGGTTTCAAATTAACCAATAAATTCGGCACTGACATCTCAATTTATTTGGATTCAAAATAAATCCTGGATTATAATGGCACAAAACAGATCAAAGACAACCACGGGTGCATGAGACCATGTTATGGAAAAAACTAAAAAGACTGATAAAGAAACTGTCTCATTATTCCTTGCGCAATCAAATCATTATTTCTTCATTATCTTTAAGCATGGAAAACGTTTACAAAAGCTGCAAATCTTGAACCTGCTGTTAAAGTAGTAATGACCTTGACCTATACGATCGTTAGCTTGCTTCAGCCATAGATGCATCATTTAAAGTGAATGATCAGCACTCAGGGGAATTTTCCTTAAGTTATCTGACAGCTAATAGAAGCCAAATATAACTATTACATAGAGCTAAAATATACAGACGGGTGACAAATTAAAGGAAACGCTTGAATAAATGAGTGGAGAAACATAACGAATGCAGATGCTTCCACACAGGTGCACTGCATGGTACAATTAAGCAATTAACATCCAGTCATGCTCTGTGGCATGTATAAAAATGCTGAGCAGGCCCAGTTGATTCTGATTGTGTATCAAAATGGCAAGAGGAAAAGATCTAAGTGACTTTGAAAGAGGGTTCATTGCTGGGGCACGGATGCCAGGAGCTTCAGTCACAAAGACTGCTCAACTGGCTGGTGTTTCAATAGGAACAGTGACTAAAGTGACTTCTGCATTTAAATCTATGGGAAATACATCAGTAAATAGGGTCGTAAATTGTAGTCGACAGCCCACATTTGATGACCGTGATGCTCAGGCATTAGTGCGATATGTAAGGAAAAATAGAAGACCAACTCTTCCTCAGGTGACTGAGAACGTCAATGCAGGACGTGATCAGACTGTTTCAGCAAGAACAGTCCGTCGACAATTACATAGAGAGGGATATTATAGTAGGGTTGCAGTGCATAAAACCCTCATTACAAAGATTAATGCACATTTGAGAGCTCAGTGGTGCTAGAACCATAGGCACTGGTCTACAGAGATGTGTAAAAAAGTGATATGGTCAGATGAGTCATCCTTCACCATATACTCGACAAGTGGGCAAGTGCATGTGTGGCGTACACCAAGAGAACGGTACAGGCCTGAATGCTTGACCCCAACAGTGAGGGGATCCGGTGGCTCTGTTATGCTGTGGTAGGGCATTTTGCTGGCATGGTTTGGGTCCACTTGTCCCCTTAGAGAGAAGGGTCACTGCAAACCAATACAAAGTTGTTCTGAGTGATCACCTTTATCCTATGGTGAAACATTTCTATCCTGATGAGAGTGGTCTCTTCCAGGGTGACAATGCCCCCATCCATAGGGCACGAGGGGTCACTGAATGGTTTGATGAGTATGAAAATTGTGAATCATATGCTATGGCCTTCGCAGTCACCAGATCTCAACCCAATTGAACACTTATGGGAGATTTTGGACCAACGTGTTAGACAACGCTCTCCACCACCATCATCAAAACACCAAATGAGGGAATATCCTTTGGAAGAATGGTGTTCCATCCCTCCAGTAGAGTTCCAGAGACTTGTAGAATCAATGCCAAGGCGCACTGAAGCTATTCTGACGGCACGTGGTGGCCCAACACCTTACTGAGACACTTTACGTTGGGTTTTCCTTTAATTTGTCACCCGTCCGTATCTCACAATATGAAATTTTAATCCACACGACACAAATCTAAAAACAAAACACATTTTTTAGCTAGTCACACTATTCAGCAATGCAAACCTTACCGTTGTCTGAATACAAAGAGGGCGCATATCTTGAATTTCCTTGGATGGATTACTTTTTTTTTTGCGGTTTCTTAAGGAGGCCTTTGTCTTGCCAGTGTTAAAAGGATTCATGCGACCGAGTTGATTTAGGGTAGCACGTAGTCAAAAAAAGTATATGAAATTGATTTTAAAGAACTTATATTTGACTGGATGACTGGCTCACTCAAGGTCATGTCCAAGTTTGACCGTCAAAAGTGATGGGAATAGGTAGGAATTTTGGCTCAAGCCAGAGGAGCGCTTAATTTTTCTGTGCCCATTTGGCCTTAAATTTGAGACAATTTCATGAAGTCCAGCAACGACCGCTACGCAGTGGTGAAATTTAAAATGACAATACAATGCTTTTAATAATATAAATGGGGAAATATTGCATATTTCAGTGATTTAAGAATATGTACTTAAACCTGTTCATCAGTCGTTTGATATTAAATAAAAAATTTTTTATTAAACTGCTCAGTTATGGATTTTTTCATGTAAGAACAAAACCTACGCTCTTTGGAAGATAACTGTGAATTAGCAAGAGTTGTATAGATACTAACACTTACGTTGTGAAACTAAGTTTAACTTTTGTATGACTTAAAAAGACTCGGACCAACAAAAACGTTATCTTTGTGTCGATTCAAACAGTTTCAAAACGCTACACAGCGCGATTTTCTTCCCCACTGCGTGAATATGCTGTCGTTTAACTACATTGTAGCTGTTGCTAGGCAGGACAAACGTGTTCTTTTTTTTATTTTATTTAAATCAAGTGATTAAACAGTGAATGCTCCAAATTTGTGTTACTTACTAAACGTTTATTAATAAAAACAAATTCAGAAATTTTCAGTAGATCTACAAAAGTGAGTTTTAGTGTCGAAAAAAGGTTTGTAAATTTTACCGAGTTGATACTCCGGTGTAGCCAAGCGGTGTGTTAAAAAAACTCAAACCTCCTATGGTCAACTTTGACATTAGTTTACTTCTTTGTCTGGGAAAAATAATGTATATGTTGCTACAGATACTTTGAAAAACTCACTGCCTTTACAGTTACATGGTCGTTTACCTAAATTAATGCAAAAACATTAAAAACGTGTATGCTGAAAACCGCAAACGTGTCAAACAACTTAGCTTTTATATGACGCGGCCCTAGGCAACAAAAACTCTACGGCTCGAAACGACAGATGGCCAAGGTACTGCTTGCAATTGCGTTTGTAGACAAATAATCAGTGCCAGATAATCACCAGGTCGAAAACACATTTCAAAACATCTCAGTAGAATGTAGGTCCCATTCCAAGATCATTGCTCAGTATTATTTGTACATATCTGCTTATTTAGCCTATAAAGCGGTAATAAACAGGCATATTCTCTCGTTGAAATAGGCTACTATCGTTTTACCTGCCTTCCCCCACAGTTCTCGCCCAATTGATCTTGCAAAAGTCAAAGCTCTCTGCCCAAAAAACTTCTATAATTTATGACGTTGATCTGAATCTTTCAGCTATGTAATTCCACATGACTTTTGGAAGTAGGCCAGCTGATCTGCTCATTTCTGCAATCTGCTCTGCAAACTTAAAAAAGACAACAAATTCACCAATAAATACATCTTGTTTTCTTAACGCACTGATTTCTCATGCATGCTTAAATAAAAGCTGTGGTCACAAATACTGCATGCATGCCACTCGCAATCTTTAAAGAAGCCAAGGCTTCGGTAGACATAACAAAAAGAACATGAAAGGAAAGGTCCAACTTCTCATGACAATTGATAGGATCTCTTATGATACACATTAAGTTCTTTATTAGCAAAAGTATTTTAAATGAAACTTTTCATTACTTTTTTCATTAATATAGCTTAACAAATGAATTACCTTGATACTTAAAATGACCCCGCAACATGAATATAACAACTAGCTTGGCACATATCGTTCCCAATGCATCACTTTACATTCACAACCAATTGACAGGTTTATTGCCTAACACATTAATTTTAAACTTTAGCTATGTAATCGTAGCCGAACTGAATGACATAACCATACATAGAACATAAAAAATATGTCTCGCTTTATGGATTTCAATCAACGCGACTGAATTCTAAACCAAAACAAACTAGCTAGAAAGCTAGTAGGCTATAATAATGCTGCAGGCAGAGACGCATCGTCTACTGAAATAATCAACAGTTAATATGTTCCCGGACATGCTGTTAGGTCACATCAAAATTCAGAAAAACCAATGAACACATATATTGAGATTATGTTTCTATATTGATTTACCGTCGCAAACCAAAAGAAATTAGTCAGAAAGTGGAGAAAGATATCGCTCTAACCGCTGTCCGGGTACTTCAAAGCATCACATGTATCACATGCTTTCAGGGGGCGGATCTCTAATTTCCACAAAGCAATTGATCTGATATTTGGCTCACTCCTCAACGAGACCTCCTTCTATGTCCTGTGAAAAGCTCTCAAGCGGGGGGGCGTGTCAAGATGGCAGAGTGAGCAGTCATAACTTTGCAGGCTCATAGAAAAAGTTTTGTATTTAGTCCTTAAATTGTAAATCTGACAAGTAATAGCTCGTTTATTTTACGCATTAAGATACTTTAGCAACTTAGAGGCAGAAAATACTTTTTTTCTCTCGTTACCAGTACTTTGTGACACCACGTGCTTGCTAACGTGACTGACCACGATTACAACCTATATCTTTAAGCGAGACGTGTGATGATGCAGATATTCATGACATCAGCGTGGATAAGGGACAAAAAATGTATTGGGACTACACGCCACCCAAAGCACCAAATCCAAAAGAAGACTAAGTCCCCAGGTGACAGGCATACACAAACGACCAAGGACAGCACAAGTGATACGATTCTCCAGGCAATACAAGCCTTGTCCGGAAAAACGGACGAACAGACAGAGCTGTTAAGAAATTTTGAAAAACGCATTGAAGCCAACACCGAAGCAGCCAAAGAAAATAAGAAATACATCTGTGCTTCAAAAAAAGATTGGGGATCTCCGGAAAGAAAACACCCTTCTACAAACAATTTGCGAGGAGAAAACTCGTTACAAAAGGAGGTGGAATCTACGGATGAATGGTCTCCCTGAAAAAGAAGGAGAAAACCCAAGAGAAGTTGTAATCGGGATACAAGTGTTGTTCCACCGTCTGTTGACAAGCTAGGTGACACAGTGGACACTGTCCATCGGCAGAGGATAAAGAGTAATGCTGCTACCAGCTCCGACACACCGCGGTCAATCATAATTCAGTTCGGAATGAGGACTGTACGAAACGAAGTCTGGAAAAAGTCCAGGGATGCGAGAGTCTGCAGCGAGATGCACATTCGTTTCAAAGAGGATTTCTCCAAGGAAGACCGGGAGGCTCGCTCTAAGCTGTGGCCTCTGGTTCAAGATGCCAGGAGGAAGGGAAAGAGAGCCTTTTTGAAGGAAGGTTATGCGCCGATTGACAAAAGTGGACCCGGAATAGTTTTTTTTATTAAAGAGAAGAAAGAGACAAAACAAGAAACATTAAGACTTCTGTTGCCAGTACAGTTATGCTGAAGTTCTCGGTCAAATGTTCTCAGGATCTGACTTTTCTCAGGTAATTTTCAAACTGTTGCGAGCTGTTGCACTAAATATGTTTGTTTACAAAGGACTACGTTACTCATTCCTGCGCTTTGTTATAACATTCTTCAGCGCATTTCCTTAATATTTCTATCTTCATCTGTTCAATGTTTTCTTTTACAGTGCATCTGGAAAGTATTCATACCCCTTCACTTTTTACATACAATACCGCATAATGACAAAGTGAACAAAGTTTTTATTTTTAATACATTTGCAAAAAATTCTAAAAATTAAATATCACATGTACATAAGTATTCACACCCTTTGCTGTGACACTCAAAATTGAGCTCAGGTGCATCCCATTTCCACGGATCATCCTTGAG